>OZ034804.1:41277073-41877073 GCA_964028335.1 Altica lythri | reverse complement strand
TATAACAAATTGCACTTTATCGCCAGTTACTACAAATATAATTAATTCTATTTATCGCCACCTAATACCGCTATTATTTATCGCCGACTATTGCTATAACAACTACTGTACTGTCGTCCAACCGGTCCTTATATATAAAATTAACCTTTCTAGAAACATCTACACAGATCCCAATTCTTCTAGCACGGAAGATTCTCGAAGTCCGAGATCAATCCATCAGTTACGCGGAGACTCGAAGATTCTCCGTACGGTGACTTACTGACACCTCACTCCACTGACAGGTCCGGCTTGGCTCGTAACAATATTCTCTTTCGATAAATTAACTCGTTTGTATTTGAAACAAAATTTGATGCAGTTCTATTGATTTAATCTTTCAGTCACTAGCAATTACCGATTAACACAAAGAACATATGTAAATAAATATATGCAGCATATGAACTATACGTCCCGTAGGTGCCGGAGGAAGACCGTAAAGGTCGCTTGAATTATCTGAAAGGAATATATAACAGCAGTTCGGTTAGTTTGTTTGCATATCTTGTATATTGTTACGTTATAATTTAATAAATATAGAAAATTCAAAACCTGTCAAAAACGGTATCGGTCGTGGATTTAACTTTATCGCTGGTTACCAGTCTTTTCTGAAAACAAGGGGTAAGGGCGCTACATACAAACCACTCAAATAAATCCCAAACTGCGGTCTTGATTTAATGATAAAACAAAAATGGCATTTTAAAGTTTGATATGAGGGCTGAATAGGTTCGGCAATTTGCAAACTTGCTTCTTTGGACGCTTCTATCTGTTATCGGTGATCTTTGTTTGAGAATACAGCGATGACTTTCTTTAATCTTGCGAAATACTTTCTAAGGAAAACTTTTATCAATACTATCTTTTAACGATTATTCTTAAACATTCCATCTATTAACATCCTCGCCTTTGATTAACCTTTGATCAAAACGATTGATTCAGATAAGAACTCATTTCATAATTAGTCCCTAGTAGATATTTAGCTAAAACCGAAACCAAAGTTCTCTTAAGAGAAAATTATTTCTTTCAGAACACGTGTTTCAAATTTAAAAGTTTAAACAAAACAATGACATCTGATTTTTGGCTAAAATCTACGTAGGAAATAACCAAATCTAGGTGTTATTACCCATTTCTGGAACTCGCACCTAAGTAAATTAAAATATTATTATTAAAAACGAATTATTTTCCAAAGAGAAGACTCACTAACTCGACTGCGTTCCCTTTAGAATTATTTATCAAAAAGAGCGGAGTAATATTACAAGATGGCTAAACTAATCTTCCTCCACTGTAACCTGCGCGTTAAACCACTTTTATACGGAATGTTTTTAAACTAGGTACTATTAGTTGTTAAATTTTAAAACGTTAGTCGACGAAAGGTTAAACTAATGAAAAATGTAACTTTTTCTCAGACAAATACATTGTACACAAAACGAACCTTCAATATTTATTATCCTACAAACAAAATAATGCGAAAGAAAAAATGGAATACGAGTTTCTATTGCGATACAAAAAGTCGTGTAGGTATAGTGAATTTTTGGAATTAGTAAGTCGGTCGAAAACTGGATCTTAGCCGAAAACTTTTTGGAGCAATATTTTTTTGCAATTTTCGAAGAGAATTATCCCAACAACAATGTCTCGCTAAAATGGTGGATTTGAGAATAAAGCAACACACCAGTCAACTATTTCCCGCTGTGATTGCGAATTTCAACTTGGTCGGTCCAGTCTCAGCGACGAATCCATGCTAGGTCCACCTAAAACAGCAGTCACACAGCAAAGCATTGATGTGGTTCGTCAGCTAATTAGGCATAACCGCCGTGGAATATACCTGGAGATAAAGACATCTTTGAGCATTTTACAGATCTCGATCCAAAAGATCCTACATAAAGAACGGGTGTTACAAAGTTGGTTTCCCGTTGGATCCTTCATTTACTCACAGAAGAGCAAATAGCGGTTCCCATTAATTAAAACGGTTCAAGAAAGCTTAAAAATGTTCATTGCATCGCAACTTTTGTGGCAAAATGTGGTCATGCTTTAGAAGCTCGAAGAATGGTTACTTCCGAGTTGTATATAAACGTTTGTTTCCAGAAGTTATCGCGAAACTCTGACAAAGCAACACACAACATCCTATATCAAGACAATGCAAGTGCTCATACTGCCTAAAAGACATTTGAGTTTTTGGAGCTTCAAAACATAAATTATTGACCATCCATCGTATAGTCCCGATCTAAATCCCAGCGACATCCTCACGTTCCCAAAGATCCAGAAGAAGCCATCGATGCTTTTAAAACAGCCATTTTGCAGGTGTAAACTGAAGTGTGGAATAACTGTTTTACCAATTTCTTTGAATGTATGGGACATATTTTGAAAAGCAATAAAATACTTCATAGTCTAAGATCCCGATATAGGACGACCTTCACCGAGCTGGTTAATGGACCAAACATTTTTTTTATGTAATTTAATATATCAAAAAATATATTGCATATGAGTTGCCTATCGAATTTCAGTCAAGGATATTTTTAATTAATTTAAAAAAAAAATTTGTGCGACTAAGAGGTCCCTACCTATCGTCCCATGCGATAGAAGAGGACACAACATAACAGCGTTTGTATCCCGGCCTTTTAAGGAGAGAGAGCTCTCTGCTCTTGAAGACAAGAAGGATAGCGATAGACACGTTCATTCTGAGCATTATTTTGGAGTAGATTCATATTAAAATAGAGAATTAGTTTTTAATTTTTTTCAATCAATTAAATATATATGTGTATATATTTTGTTACATTAAAGTATATATAAATCTTTAGTTAATAAGAAGGTTATAGCAATACATATATAATTCTTATCTTACAAATTTTATTTCTTTTTTTTCCCTATTTAAAAATATTAACTGAAATAAATTAAAGCAATTTGCTCTATATAATTAATGTATCTATAGATATATACTCATATATACTGTACGTGTCTATCGCTATCCTTCTTGTTTTCAAGACCAGAGAGCAGAGCTCTCTCTCTTTAAAAGGCCGGGATTTAAACGCTGTTATGTTGTGTCCTCTTCTATCGCATGGGACGGTAGGTAGGGACCTCTCAGTCGCACAAATTATTTTTAAAAATTAATTAAAAATATCCTTGACTGAAATTCGATAGGCAACTCATATGCAATATATTTTTTGATATATTAAATTACATAAAAAATATGTTTGGTCCATTAACCAGCTCGGTGAAGGTCGTCCTATATCGGGATCTTGGACTATCAAGTCTATGTATTTTTTGTCCTTATGACTGACTATATGCAAAATTAAAACGACAACCCTCGTAAAACCCTATTGATTTATCTAAACAATTAAGTGATTTTCTAGATGCGTAACGAATATATACAATAATTAAATGAAGCTGTCAGGTTAAAAGCAAAGTAAAATAATTAAATATAATTATATAGGACTATCATTTGTTCGTAATCAAGGATAGTTACAGTTATCACATACACGATATTATGAACTTTAGGAGGGCCATGCCTACAAACCTAATAATTATTTCAAGAAATTCAAATACAAAACATGTTTTTTTAACTAGATTATTTTAATTACAGTCGGTCAGTTAATTGTAGTTTAAACGTAACAATTTATCTACGAGTATAAAAAAATTATAACACGCAATGTTATCATCAAATTCCATGCCTATTTTAAAATGTAGGAAGAAATTAGTGTATAAAGAATTTTTAATACAGATAAATAATCTGCTAATTACATGAATTTTAAATATCTAAGAAATGCTGTTAATAGCGAATAATTATTCTTTGTTTAATAAATTAAAATTTTGGAATACATTTTATATATATATATTTTTTAGTTGTTTGTGATAATTTCTTAAAACATTTCAAAAATTAGACAAACAACAATAAAACTAAGAAAGAATACAAAATTTGTTATATCTGGTTGAAATCTCACCTGCGATCTTCTTGTATACCTACTCCACGTATTGTTTAAATGCACAAACGACTTTTCTTATACTACTTTCTCTTAGATTTATCCCAAGCCCAGTTCGGGTCAGATTTAGCTTCCCAGCTGTCTCTATTTAATGCATCCACTGTTCTTCATTTTTTTTTCATTTTTAATCCTCATTTATTTTATCCATCCACCTCAACTTTGGTCTTCCTCTTACCCCGAATCTCATATTCATCTACTCTTTTACTAACATAATTGTCATTACTCCTTTCTACATGACCAAACCTTCTTCTTCTTCTTATGCATATTCACTAATGAATGTTTGCGACCACATGTCTCATCTGTATACTGGCTCTGGACGTATGTATTGGGCTTTCCACTGTTCGTAAGCCGGTCCACTGCCTTCCGATTCCCCTCTTTCCCTCTATCTTCTCCTCGATGATCATTTGTAAGAGCTGATAATTTGTTTTTCACATTATGTGCCCTATATATGTATACAGTTTTTCTTTTTTTGATCATTAGTAACAGTTTACGTTCCTGTTTTATTCTTTGCAAGACATCTTCGTTGGTTTCTTGGGCCGTACAAGGGATCTTCAGCACCCTGAGGTGTACCCACATCTCGAAAGCCTCTATTTTATTTATTGTAGTCGTCTTCAATTTCCAGTTTTCCACTCCATACAGTAACATCGACCAAATGTAGCATTTTATGAATTCACTTTTAGGCTCTGGTTAAAGTCGGTACTCATGAAGATGGATTTGAATTTCATGAAAGTGCTGTGGGCGCTCTTTATACGACATCTTATCTCCAGGTCACACGTCCATTCTTCAATGAGCCATACTTCAAGGTATTTAAATTTGTTCACCAGCTCAATTGATGACCAGTCCAATATTAGTCCTATGTTATTTGTCTTGCTCATCTGTCCCTCTTTCACTGTACCTCTTATGCTCTCATTTATTATTCTCTCTCCTCCTTAATTCACACATCCCATACAACATCTTTATCTCCACTATTTCTAATTTGCTCTTTTTCTCACATTACTGCAAATTAAATTTAAGTCCATTTGTCTTGTCTTGTTTTATATACTCAGTCTTTTTTCCTACTCACTTTTAACCCTCTACTCTCTAGCGCTTTTCTCCATTTTTCCTTCCAGTGTTCCTTTTAAAATTCTACAATCACAATATCACCCGCATACATACTTCAGTTATAACATCCATTAGAATACTAAATATATAGGTGTCAGCACATGCCCCACAAATCTCTCCGTAACTCCAACACTGGTTTCTTTAATACCGTTTTGCTTTCCCCATACATCTCTTTTATTAATGGTAAATAATTTTTCGGTACACCTTTCACTTGCATACATCTCCACACTTCTTGTCACTCGGTCATACGCTTTTGTGGATATTACGCTGCATTTCACATCTCTCCATCATTATTATAATAATAGAAACATCATCAGTCGTTTATCTCAGGCATAAATCTAACTGCTCCTTATTTTTACTCGTCTCTTCTTTTAACCTCTCCTTAACTTATCTCTCCTAAATTTTCAAAGTATGCGACATTAGTTTCATTCCTCTATAGTTATTATATTTTTGCACTTTCTTTATAGATTATCACAAGCACGCTTTTTTCCACTAACTCTATATTTACTTTTATTCATCACTTTACTTATCAGGTTTATCAAAATATCCACTTCATCCTTACTAAGCACGTTTCATACTTCTGCTCCAATCCCAATGCCCCAGTTCTCTTACCGTTCCAATGTATGCAATATCATCTTCATCTCTCTCATTTTCGGAAGGCAGTTTTTCATTGTCGCTGAATTCGCTTTAATGCTATCAATGGTTTTAAAGGCCTTTTCCATTGCCTCTGAGTTCGCTTTTAACACTCTTTTTCTTTGCTACTTTATATACTCTCTTATCACTGCACTTTTTCGCCACCTTTTCGATTTTATGACTATCTGTATTATCCCAAATTTCCATTTATTTTGATTTATTTTAAATATAATAACTTTCAAGGTCATCTATCTATATGACGATTGAGCTAGCGTAAGAACTTCTATAAAAATTTAGTATCCACTCTCGTTTATATACACTTTTTAAAATCTTTCTGCAGTAGCATAAATTAACTTTGAAGTCTATTTTAAATTGAGTTTGTACGGTGGTCTTATGTATATTAGGTAATTAACCAAAATCTGTTCAGAGTCAGCATCTTTGGCTACGACATTTCGTTCCATAACATTCGTGAGTGTGTGCTAGTGGAAAATCCAGGTTGCGTAGGGCCGGGGTCCCGGTTTAATCCACTGTTTAATCCCCCGACATAGAAAACAACACCCCGTTGACTTAGGACGTAATCAAACTCATGGCTCGTTCTCATACCCGTGCCTATTTTCCGTTCCCAGTCTTGGCGTTGCGAGCCAGTCAGGGAGTGTTTTCTCTGAAAATGCCAACCGGGTTGATATATGGCTGCAAACAGAGATAAAAATATTTAGATTTAGTCATGGTAATGTGGTTATAAGTTTAAATTTTAAAATTTTGTTGGTATTAATTTATGTTAATTTGAAATTATATAAAATTTACGGTTTTATCTACTTTGCAAGAAAAGATTTAAACAAATAGTCCGCAATATCTCAATAAATATTTGTATTTATAATGATTTTGTGAATACCTATGTATATCTTTCTGTTTAATTGTCGGACTCGTACTTGTTCTTACCTATTTCTCTAAAAACTGAATAACACCATCTTCTTGCACCCACCACAGTTAAATAAACTTTTTAACGATTGCTGTATACTGTATACTGTATATCTAGTTCTAACCCGCTCAAGCTTTTAAAAACAAAACATCCGTGCAAACAAATAGGGATCGAATACAGAATACACTAAGAATAATTCAACAAGTCAACAAGTGCGTGCGCTTTCTGGTGTTTAGAACGTGTTTAGTGGGCTGTCCTTAAAAGCTTACGTGGTCACTGCTAATCTTACCAAGCAAAATCAAATATGAATTTCACTAGGTTTGTTTATATAATGAAGTTCTTTTAAGCAGCACTGGTAAAATCGTAAAAATAATTGGCATTTTAAGTTCGTTTTAATTGTTTTTTATGTATTATATATTTAGCAGATAATATCCGCCTAAAATAGGATTTTCCATTCACTTGTTTCTTCTTTGAGCTCTAACGCTAACAAATAAATATAAGAAAATTCAGAAAATTTTGTGGATTTAACCTTTCCTTAATCACATTTAGGATTCAGTACAGCAATCGAGGAATGTTTTGCTCACTTTTTAATTTTGGGGAATATACGTGCGGATGAGATACGAGAACATCACGGCCGGCAGTGCCTTAGTATGTTTTTCTTCGAGGTTACATTTTTGTTCATCAAAATATGTATAGTTTGTTGGTGAACTGTACTCCTTGCATGTACTGTAGTAATTCTCCTAATTTTGTGTTTGTCTTTTTGTGTTAAAATCGATTTCATTTTTCTGTCGTATTTGTGACTTGAAAGCAAATGAAGAAATGTAAATTAAAATTAGTATCTATAGCCCGTGAGTTTTGTCTCGTTCTCTTTTATATCTATACTAATATTATAAAGAGGAAAGGTTTGATTTTTTGTTTGTTTAAAATAAATAGGCTCAGAAACTACTTTACCGATTTCAAAAATTCTTTCACCGTTGGCAAGCTACACTATTCCCGAGTGACATAGGCTATGTTTCATTAAAAAAAAAAATAGGGATCCATTAATGTAACCAAAAATGACCTTACATCCTTACATCGCGTGCGCTGAGAATACTATTGATTATAGAATAAAATAATGTACTACGATTTTGAAGAATATATAAATATCTACAAAAAATGCCGCGACAGCATATGTCTAACTGTTATAGTTACGTCACAATAACTATTTTTAAATTTTTTAAAAGTTTTTATCTTGGTATTAGTCATTATCAAAATAACTTATTTCATAATCACGACAGATATCACAAATTTAGCATGTGCAATGGGACGAGGCTACTTATAAAGGAATTAAAGGACACAAGTTGTAGCAACCATTATAACTGAACCACCAGCTGGTCAACTAGCTCATACACTGAGGATACCGATGATCCCAACTGATCTACCAAATCCATTTAAACCGCTTTAATTTCCTATCAAAACATCTTTCGCTTTTACTAATAATAAGTCTTAAGGTCAAACCTTCCAATTAGTAGGGATCGGTTTTCGTCATGGCCAACCGCCTAAGGCGGGTCGAAGCACCTAAAAATCAATTTATTTTGCTGCCAGAAAATAAAACAACATGTAATATTGTTTACAGGGAAGCTGTCACGGGTCAAAATTTATATAGTTAAAATAACTAAATTGCTTACCTTAATTTGTTATCATTGTAGTGTTTATTCAAGTAAGAAATCGGTTGATTTAAGTTCATTTATAGTTAGTTATCAATTTATAAATATATTCTGGCCATAAATTTCCCAATGTTGTTAAATCTCTGTAAGTAATTTATTTTGTAGGTTATAAACTATTTTCTTAGGTTTATTGTACTGTCATCAGTCATTAGTTCATTTGTTACATCTTCTCTCCGTTTGATGATAACCCCGTTATTGAAATTCGATAGCCAGTCTTCTTTAAATTATATAATGTTTAAAAATAAAACCGAAAATAAAGGGGGAAATTAGGTAAGGTTTGATTGTTGTTGTCGCCTATATAAATATGATCCCTGTTTGTTCGTAAAGGGTTGGCTGAATAAGCTACGGTTTGTTCCAATAGTAGAGGCCATATCTTATTTCGACGTATGTCAAATTATTGTGACCTAAGGAACGTGGGAGACTTGCTTCCTTTTTATTACGAACGTTCGTGCTGAAAGCATCTGAGATTTGTGTTGGGGTTAATTTGTAATCTTCGATCATCGAAGTCAATTTAGTTTGGATTTACGAAATTTAACCTCGTTCATTTCCATTGAAAATTGTGTGAGAGAGATTTCTCGGAATTTTGGTGATTTCGGTGGAAAATACGGCGTAGACCGGATTATTAATCAAATCTTTTGGTAAGTACTAGTTTCTTTATACATGTGGTTCGTCGATACTCATGGTTTCTTTCTCTCGTTTCTTTGAGTGTAGGTGGTTTAACGAACAAACAAGTGGTATTTTGGTAGTAAGACTGTTCAGACAGAAAATCGTGGTCAGGATTCCTCATCCTTGCAGTTAGCAACAAGTGGTTGTCAAAAGGTTATCGAGTAAAAGAACCCTATTTTTTTTAAATAGGTAAGTTATATAATTACATTTTTAATAAATTAATGACGCCATAAAATCAATCGGGTAAAATTTCTATTTTATATGAATATTTCTTTTGTATCGTCCACAGGGTTTTATTTTGTTTAACTAGACTCCTTTTTACTATTACAAATTAATTTTATGTGAATTTTGATTTAAAGTTATTGTTATAATTTTGTAGTGACTAGCCAGTCAAAATTAAGTTTGTTAAGCACATTTTAATTATTAGTTTTGATCATTAATTGTAGATTCAGAGAAATCAGCTTCTAAAATGTTGTAATACTCATTTAAATTCACTTTTGTTCTTTCATTGTTATACAAGTATCAGTCAGTGTGTTTAAATTGTATTTAAGTCAGTAAAGTAGAGTAGTGTAATTAATTCAGATTAATTCAAGGAGTCATTCAAATCTTTTTAACCTAATGTTAATGCTTAATTACGATTTTAGGGTTTTTAGTTACCGGCTACATTTTTAGTTACGGGCATAAGTCTTGGATATAGGCTTCTTTTGTAAGTAGGCCTGATACTTGGTTCGAGCATACGTTTTGTGTTTGGTGTAGCCTTTTGGTTTTGGATAAGGCTTGATTTTGGAACCGACCCAAGTATAAGACCAGCCGAGGACTGCGAAAATTTATCAATTAAACAGATAAGCTATATTAGTCTTAAGTCGTAACTAGTTAGTTAAGAGTTAGTTTTCTTATACCTTTTTTTTTCATATTGCGTGTGATCACACATATTAAAATTCTCTTTTAATATTATTCATTTATTAATTCTTTGTTATATATAAATATTGTTAGCGTTGTCAAGCGCGAGACTTGACAGTTGTGAAAATTTAAAAAAATTGTTCATTAAAGAAGAGTCTAGTTGACATTTTGGTTTTATTTAGCTCGCTTATCGTTATTTTTAGTTGTTGTGAAATTTAATTGGAACCGTTAAATATTCTAAATTTACTTGATTATCTCCAGTGGGTGAAGTAGTGCCTGGAACATCAGGGGTTTCCGATTTTAACCGTCTAAATCGGTGGCGCGACTCACTAGTATTTGTTACTTACCTCTACGGCTGAGCTGGGCACTAATTTGCCAGTAGAGAGACCACTACCGAACTCAGCTGGAGTTGTATTTGCTTTAGTTAAATTTCCTTATTTTTCTAAATTTGATTTCTGTTTTTTAAATTCATTAAAATACGTGGCAAATTTTTGGCGCCCAACGTGGGGCCTATATTTGTTTAATTGGGCGAGTATTAGTTAGTTTTTTTTATTGTTTATTAATCGCGTATATAAGTGAGCTAAGTAGAATTTTTTTTTTATTATATATTTTAATTATTGGCGTTATTAACATCTGATCACACCAAACGTGAAACGATTTACATAGTTGAATACTTTCTTATTTTTATCTATATATCATTGGTAAGTTATTTAATATTATCCAACGTTGCTAATTGCTACCGAACTGCAATTTGTTGATTATTTGTTGAAAAGGTTGTAGTTGTCACTTATTCGTTTATTGTTGAATTTTGTTGAATTGTTGTTATTTTAATCATATCATGGAGTATAAAATGGATATTTCATACCTTAAAAAGGACATGTTGATCCACGAACTTTTAGTCCGTGGGATTTTAGTTGATTCACAGCCAACGGCCGATCAGATGAGGATGGCCCTGCGGCCAATTTTAAAGATGGAGAAAGCGGGTACTTTCACGAGACCCCCATATACAGTAGCAGATGTTAAGGGTGAGTTAGAGTCAATTCGTAGGTTGTTGTCAGAGGAAACGGTTCTTACGCTGGAAGGTGAAAATATCGATAGGAAATATAATTCTTCGTTGTCGAAACTAGTCCATATCTACCATCGTACCCAACGCATTCCGGAGTCTGGATTAACAATTGAGGAGAAGACGGAGAGGGATAAGTTGTTGGTGGAGGTGATAGCTGCCCTAGATTCCCTTGATATTGCTGCTAAGTGCAATCCGGAGCCTAGTCATATTGTCCACGATTTAGATGAGGAATCTTCACCTGTTCATTATACTCAAATGAAACCTTTAAATTTAGAAAAATGGAATGTGAAGTTCACCGGGGATGCTAAGTCTTCTGTTTATAATTTCCTGGATAGAGTTCGAGAACTTCAAATAGCTCGTAACATCACTGAGGAACAGTTATTTTCCAGTGCCATAGATCTTTTCTCCGGTAAAGCATTAACCTGGTTTAGAGCCAACATTGATAGGGTTGGAGATTGGCAAAGTTTGTCAGATTTGTTATTACGTCACTTTGAACCACCCGATTATCGTGCTAGGCTTTTTAAAGAAATCTTAGAACGAACCCAAGACACCACCGAGGGTATAATTGATTATTTGTGTTGTATGAAAGCGTTGTTTCGGCGTCATGGTAGTCTTACTCCAGAGTTGCAATTAGATCTCTTAATAAGGAATCTATCCCCATTCTACATTACTCAATTACCGGTCGTACGTTCTATCGAAGAGTTGGAAGAAGAATGTATGAAGTTGGAGATTAAGAAATACAGGGTAGAAAATTACGTGCCCCCTTCTCGTAAGAGGAATCAATTCGTGGAGCCAGATTTCGCTTTTGTTGAGACACAACCCCACAGGGAAGACCCCGATCTTCAACAGTCGGAAATAGGTAGAGTTGACACGACTACTAGTAGAGCTGGTCGTTCTTCCAGTGTTCCAATTTGTTGGAATTGTCGAAACCCCGGACACGTCAATAGGAATTGTCCCAACTCTAGGAGGGTTTATTGTTATCGGTGTGGTGCCCCTAACGTTACCATTAAGAACTGTCTGAAATGTAAACAGCAGGGAAACGGATCCCGGGAGAATCGTTAGGTCGTGACCTTTTCTCCCAGTGCCGTATTAACACGACCAATTCGTCAGTAAATGTAGTAGACAACTGTACCGTCACCCCTGAAACCACCACCGACAAGTGGTACGCTAGGATGTTATCGAAGGTTCAGGACAACCCCTTAAAGTATCCGTTATGGCGTGTACAAAATGGTGCCCTTTATAAGTTCGTGAAGCCTGGTATTCCTAATTTGTCGCATCTTTCAAACGATTGGAAATTAGTGGTGCCTAAAGACCAACGCGGCTCCATTCTAAAACGCTATCATGATTTACCATCTTCTGGACACGTAGGCGTAAATAAGACCTTTGGGAAAATCTCCCATAACTTTTACTGGCCCAAAATGAAAATTGATGTGTCTAGGTATGTTCGTCGTTGCAAGAGTTGTGCTCAGAATAAAGTTGAGCAAGAAGCACCAGCAGGGTTGATGGGCGATCGTCCTGTAATATCCGAACCCTTCCAGGCAATAAGTCTAGACTGCATTGGACCTCTTCCTAAATCAAAAAAAGGCTACCAGTATATTCTAGTTGTTTCTGATAATTACAGTAAGGCAGTCTTCTTATATCCGTGTCAAACCGCTACTGCCAGAAACTTGACAGAAATTATGGAAGGTTTCTTTCTGTTGTACGGAGCACCCATGACTTTAACTTGTGATAACGGTGTCCAAATGAAATCGAACGAATTCCGGAGATTGTGTGAAAAATATAATATCAGAATGTTCTTTACTGCACATTACAATCCACGCGCTAACCCCACAGAACGGCACAATAGAGTTATTAAGACCATGTTACGTACCTTTGTAAAGCAAGACAACCACCGGACTTGGGATGAACATCTTAATGAAATTGGCTGCGCAATTAGGACAACACCGAGTGAAACCACTAAATATAGTCCATACTTTATTCTTTTTGGTAGGGAACACAAACTTTATGGAACGGATTACGAGGATAAACTTCGGACGGACCCAATCGAAATCAATGATTATGCTAAAAACCGTCGTGAGAGCTTCGCGAAGTTATATCAGCAAGTTCGACAGCGTATAGAGTCCGCAAGAGAGCAAAATGCAAATCGGTATAATCTGCGACGTAGACCTCTATCTTTTAGTTGTGGGGATAAAGTTTGGAGAAAGAATAAAGTCCTGTCTGATGCTCTGAAATTCTATTCGGCAAAATTAGCGCCAGCGTATCTTGGTCCTTTTGTTGTAAAGCGTAGGTGTGGTTCTTGGTCCTATGAACTCCAGGATGAATTAGGGAATTCGAAAGGTATTTGGCATGTACAGGATTTGAAGCCTTTTTATGAATCACTCGCTCCAGACGACAATTCCTTGTAGTATGTTTGAATCTTTGGTTGTTTCTCTTTTGTGATTTTCGTTATTTCTTTTATTGTTCTCACTTTTCTGTTTGGTGTTTTGTATTTGCGGCCTTGTGGCTGGAGGCCTTAGAATTTCACCACCCGAGGATACTCCAGGCGGAGTGGGTAAAAGTCCCCTAACCTTAACACTTCTGGGTTCAAGTTTCGTTATACCTTGGGTTGTTTTACTGTTATTCCATCTTACCTATCGTCACTTGAATCCAACCTTTTCAACAATTCCATCGTTGATTTCTTGTTTCGGCCTTGTGGCTGGAGGCCATAGAATTTCACCACCCGAGGATACTCCAGGCGGAGCGGGTAAAAGTCCCCTAACCTTAACACTTTTTGGATTCAAGTTCGTTACTTTGGGTTGTTTTATTGTAATCCCATCTTACCCGTCGTCACTTGAATCCAACCCTTTCAGCAAGTCCATCGTTGATTTCTACCTAACCTTAACACTTTCTGGATCCAAATTTCGTTCTGCCTTAGTAAACTTATCTTTACCATTATCTATATTTAGTTACATCGTTTTCCTGCTTGTTTGGCTTTAGAATGACCTTATGGTTTTGGCTTTATTTGTAGTGGTTCTACGGCACGTTTTGTGTGGATTTCGAGGCCAAACCTTTTATTTTCCGACTGGGCCATTGGTTGTTGAGTGCCCGGTGGAAAAACCATTTGTTGGGATTTATTGAGGGAATTTTCAGTCTGTTTGGCAGGAACTTAGGTTTTGTAAACTTATGGTATCTTTCGTTATCTGGATTCAAACCTTGTCAACACGACCATCGTTGACCCTTTTGTGCCTTGTGGCTGGAGGCCAAAGAATTTCACCACCCGAGGATACTCCAGGCGGGGAGGTAGAAGTCCTCCAACCTTAACACTTCTGGATTCAAGTAATTTCCTTATCTTTACCTTTATCTTTTCCTTATCTTCCTTTATCTTACCTTATCTTACCTTTTATGTTGTTGCTTGCTTCGTCGACTTTAACTACCCTCATGGTTTGGGTCTCTTTTTTGGCCGTGGTGCTATTTCACGTTTTGTGTGGATTTTGGAGGCCAAACCTTTTGTTTTCCGACCGGGCCATTGGTTGTTGAGTGCCCGGTGGAAAAAACCACGTGGTGGGATTTGTCGAGGAGTTTTGGTCGACTTAGTGGGTAACATGTGTTCGTTACCTTCTCTACCCTTTGCTACATTACTTGAATCCAGCCAACTTATCAACAACCAACGTTGATACCCTTTTGTGTTTTTCTTTTGTTTGTTTGTACTCTTTTTGGTTGTCTTTTGTCGTTTTATTTTGGTGCAGCTTTATTGCACTGGGTGCATTTGTTCCCGAGTATTACTCAAAATTTTTGTTTTTTTTTTTCTTTCTTTTTTTTTTTGGGTTTTGTGGTGTAGTTAGTTCGTATTTTCTCACGAAATGGTATATGGCGTTGTATTGGCTTGGCTGCTACAGTAATTTGTCGTTAGCTATCGTATGGGTTTGTTGTCCCTTTCATTGTGACTGTTTGCTCATTTAGCACTATTGCGTTATCGTCGAAAATCTTCGTTAGATTTTCTCCTTTCTTAGGGGAGGGGATGTTGTCACGGGTCAAAATTTATATAGTTAAAATAACTAAATTGCTTACCTTAATTTGTTATCATTGTAGTGTTTATTCAAGTAAGAAATCGGTTGATTTAAGTTCATTTATAGTTAGTTATCAATTTATAAATATATTCTGGCCATAAATTTCCCAATGTTGTTAAATCTCTGTAAGTAATTTATTTTGTAGGTTATAAACTATTTTCTTAGGTTTATTGTACTGTCATCAGTCATTAGTTCATTTGTTACATCTTCTCTCCGTTTGATGATAACCCCGTTATTGAAATTCGATAGCCAGTCTTCTTTAAATTATATAATGTTTAAAAATAAAACCGAAAATAAAGGGGGAAATTAGGTAAGGTTTGATTGTTGTTGTCGCCTATATAAATATGATCCCTGTTTGTTCGTAAAGGGTTGGCTGAATAAGCTACGGTTTGTTCCAATAGTAGAGGCCATATCTTATTTCGACGTATGTCAAATTATTGTGACCTAAGGAACGTGGGAGACTTGCTTCCTTTTTATTACGAACGTTCGTGCTGAAAGCATCTGAGATTTGTGTTGGGGTTAATTTGTAATCTTCGATCATCGAAGTCAATTTAGTTTGGATTTACGAAATTTAACCTCGTTCATTTCCATTGAAAATTGTGTGAGAGAGATTTCTCGGAATTTTGGTGATTTCGGTGGAAAATACGGCGTAGACCGGATTATTAATCAAATCTTTTGGTAAGTACTAGTTTCTTTATACATGTGGTTCGTCGATACTCATGGTTTCTTTCTCTCGTTTCTTTGAGTGTAGGTGGTTTAACGAACAAACAAGTGGTATTTTGGTAGTAAGACTGTTCAGACAGAAAATCGTGGTCAGGATTCCTCATCCTTGCAGTTAGCAACAAGTGGTTGTCAAAAGGTTATCGAGTAAAAGAACCCTATTTTTTTTAAATAGGTAAGTTATATAATTACATTTTTAATAAATTAATGACGCCATAAAATCAATCGGGTAAAATTTCTATTTTATATGAATATTTCTTTTGTATCGTCCACAGGGTTTTATTTTGTTTAACTAGACTCCTTTTTACTATTACAAATTAATTTTATGTGAATTTTGATTTAAAGTTATTGTTATAATTTTGTAGTGACTAGCCAGTCAAAATTAAGTTTGTTAAGCACATTTTAATTATTAGTTATGATCATTAATTGTATAATCAGAGAAATCAGCTTCTAAAATGTTGTAATACTCATTTAAATTCACTTTTGTTCTTTCATTGTTATACAAGTATCAGTCAGTGTGTTTAAATTGTATTTAAGTCAGTAAAGTAGAGTAGTGTAATTAATTCAGATTAATTCAAGGAGTCATTCAAATCTTTTTAACCTAATGTTAATGCTTAATTACGATTTTAGGGTTTTTAGTTACCGGCTACATTTTTAGTTACGGGCATAAGTCTTGGATATAGGCTTCTTTTGTAAGTAGGCCTGATACTTGGTTCGAGCATACGTTTTGTGTTTGGTGTAGCCTTTTGGTTTTGGATAAGGCTTGATTTTGGAACCGACCCAAGTATAAGACCAGCCGAGGACTGCGAAAATTTATCAATTAAACAGATAAGCTATATTAGTCTTAAGTCGTAACTAGTTAGTTAAGAGTTAGTTTTCTTATACCTTTTTTTTTCATATTGCGTGTGATCACACATATTAAAATTCTCTTTTAATATTATTCATTTATTAATTCTTTGTTATATATAAATATTGTTAGCGTTGTCAAGCGCGAGACTTGACAGTTGTGAAAATTTAAAAAAATTGTTCATTAAAGAAGAGTCTAGTTGACATTTTGGTTTTATTTAGCTCGCTTATCGTTATTTTTAGTTGTTGTGAAATTTAATTGGAACCGTTAAATATTTTAAATTTACTTGATTATCTCCAGTGGGTGAAGTAGTGCCTGGAACATCAGGGGTTTCCGATTTTAACCGTCTAAATCGGTGGCGCGACTCACTAGTATTTGTTACTTACCTCTACGGCTGAGCTGGGCACTAATTTGCCAGTAGAGAGACCACTACCGAACTCAGCTGGAGTTGTATTTGCTTTAGTTAAATTTCCTTATTTTTCTAAATTTGATTTCTGTTTTTTAAATTCATTAAAATACGTGGCAAAGCGTTAACTCAATAAATTTAATGGCTTTTGTTATTTTTCTTTATTTCCCGTGCAAAGCCGGGGCGGGCTGCTAGTTGTCATATATTTCAAATATCTAAACCTTTTTATTAAATTTTGGCATTCAGGGTGTTTTGGGGGCGATAAGATAAAGATGGTACTGTACAAAATTATTTCCAGCAAGCACATTGGTAAAAACACTGTAGTTCTTTATATAAAATAAAATAAAATCCAAAATTTCCAAAGAAATAAACAGGTACCTACTTATTTCTTTTCTTAAAATTATAATGAAAGTTGCGTTGTCATTAGTTATAATTTCTTGATAATCAGAAATAGGTACTAATAACGATAAAAACTTACAGTAGGCTTCCAAAGTGCTTAATGGATTATTCAAGAAAAAGCTATCACCATCCCTGCTCTCGTAGATAAAAAGTACATACAAAACGATAATTTGACTTATCACTAGTCTTAATAAAAGCTTAAGTAAAAAAAAAAAAGATTTCAGGACATACAGAATCGAAATAAGTCCAAAATACTGTAGAAAGAGTATTTTTACGGGACATTATTACGTAACTAATAGGATTAACCACGCCACGAGGAATGACTCTGATTGGTCAATCATAGTGTTGCATCCGAAAAGCACGTGATACAGAAGATGTGTCTTTTCGCAAGTAGGCATTCTAGGTAGGTACTGCGTTGTACTAAGACATAAATTATAGTTCTACTTCTGCAATAGCTCTTTCATTTTACGAAAAAAGCTTTCCACGAAGGAATTGTATCCAGTTTCTGAAAAGGTAATAGTCGGAGGGTGCAAAATCTTGTTAATGCAGTGGGTGTTCCAGCAATTCGCACTTTAATTTGTTCAATTTAGCCATCGTCAAGAAACTAGTGTGAACACGTGCATTGTCTTGATGAAACATGATGCTCATAAACCTGGTCTTTTTTCACGAATTTTTTAATAAGCTGGTCCAAAAGGTTGCAATCAACAAAACCTCTTTTTCATTCCAAAAAACTGATGCCATAACCTTTTTTGCCGATCGTTCACCTAGTTTGGAGCTAAAGAACCAGCTTCAGTCTACTGTACCTTAACGTTCTTGTTTAAGTTAAGGATCATAATGGTAGATCCAAATCTCATCCATAGTTATATAACGACGCACAAATTTGGTTTTATTCTATTTAAAATGCACCCAATTACGATAAGAAATTTGTTTCCGATTCAATTTTTGTTGAATGAATGCAGCACTTACTTTCCGAACAGCTTTTTCATATGTAATTCGTTTATCTGCGATGTCTATCGTATCAGCAATTTCACGAAAGCCAAACTTGGATCTTTACAAAATACACTGCACGTCAACTCTAAATGGCTTTAATTTAGACTGCTTTTGGATTGCCTTAAAATTATTTCTTATTTACTTCTATGTAGGTATGTCTAGATAGCAGTCTGTATCCCGTATCCCTACAAAAGAAGTATTATTTATTTTAATAATTACCAAAATTTTACATTGTTGTACTGTGCTATTTAATAGATTAAAATGAAATATATATATATATTGATATGGATTTTTCTTCATGGAGCATGGTCCTTCAATGAAATGTTGGAACTTGATTCATTATTTGTAAATTGGTTGTCTAGATTAAGTATTTTTTTATTTAAATGTTTTTTGTAAAAATTATTTTGTTTTTTGTGTTGTGGCAGTCAGTGGGACTGCCGGCAGAAGTTATACTTCTATGCACTGTTAACTAATAAAACTTAATAACTACAAACACAGGCAAGTAGAAATAATTTTTTTTTAAATTAACTGTATTCAATTAAATTATTAAATAAATACTGAGAAAAATAAGACCAGTTGATGTGTGTCCTTACTTCAAACACGAAAACTAAACAGTAAAACGATTAATGTACAAAAAAAGTGTTTACAAAACCCCATAGTGCAAAATATAATGCAACCATGTGAAGGTAATATCGACTACAATACAATACTCATTACTGAATATTATTATTAATATTATTAATATAAAATACTAAACTTTATATGTTTACTTAGGTACGTGACAGAATTATAAAATAATCTGTCAAACACAATGTAATACGTCACTATGATATTCCAAAACATTAGCTCAGACTGTTTTTTGTATATCTATCTCTTTTCAATGTACTGATACCTTATATGTGTTTCTGTCTCTCTCTTACTTACACCATTACATATGTAATGATTTCTCCCATTTAACCCCACACAAATCAAGTCCATGATAAGATGTATAACTTGGAAGGTACAGAAAAACAGAGAGTTGGAAATTTTAAGAAAGCAGAAAGGTAATAGATAAATAGAAAAGCAGCAGCAAGAAGGAGTTAGAAAGTAGTAGGAAGAGAAAGATATAGAGAAAGAGAGGAACAGCGCAAGAATAAAGATTTAGAAAGAAGCGAAAGAATTTTTTTTATATTTATAATTTTTGTATTTAAGGATAACTTATTTGGAAATCTTGGAATCCCCGACCGATAATTTTATTGAAGAAGGGTGTTCCGGAAGGAGGATCCATTTCAATATATATGAAAAAACGTGTACATAAATTATATTTGTGCATTATTTTAATATTCTGAATTAATATTTTGGTTATAAAACTCAGGCAATTATAAATTTGGTGATTTAAAAAAGTTCACGGACCGTCAAAAGTTAATTTATTAAAAATTGCTTCGCGAATTAAGACGTCGTTTATACTTTTTAGGGTTATTCGTAATGGTATGATGGAGGAAAAGTCAGCACCACCATTAACAGCGCATTTTCAATCTAATGAACTTTTTACTAAGATAATTTTAATCTGCAACCTTAATGATAATTGAGGTAAAATTTATTTCTTGGTTTCGTTAATGGAACTCTTTTGCGGAGTTTTTTTTCGACGTTGATGCGACCGACGGTTTAAAGAATGTACATCTGGAAATTGCGGAATAGCAAAAAAAGTCAACTGTTTGAAATTCTGAATTTTAAAAATTAAAATCAAGGAGAAACGTTTGTTTTAAATTGTTTGAAGTAGTTCAGTTTAAATTAACGAAGGGTTGAGGGAAACGAAATACATTTTTTTATTCTCGCTACAATAGGAGTTTTATTATTAAATATAATAAGTTTGAATATCTAATCGACTACCGACTGTAGTCGATAGGATGTATTTTAAAAACCAAAGAAACAAGTTTATGGTGATGATTTTTTATCTCGTAGCCGAGTCCACGAGTGGTTTACACGGTTCAAAGAGGGTCGTGACTTGCTGGAAGACGACGAACATGTTGGTAAGCCGAAATTCGTAATTTCTCCAGAAACTTTCGAAAAAGTGCGTCTGTCTAGTAATAATGAGCCAAAAGCTTTATTAAGATCCATGCAAATAGAATTAAATACCTCCAAAGGTTCGATCTATCGCATTTTGACCGGTAATTTGTGGATGAGAAAGGTGTGTTCACAAGCTCACGGATGACCAAAAAATGCTTCGAATTCAACATGGAAAAACATCATTAAAGAGGCCAAAAAAGATAAAAACTTTCTGTACAACATTGTGACTGGTGACGAAACGTGGACTGGAAAAGTCAAAACTACATACAATGTTGATTTGTTTCTACGATTTACAGGGAACAATTTACCAAGAATTCACTCCGGCAAGCCAAACGGTTAATGCTGTGTATTATTCTGATGGTGCTGGTGCTGGTGCTTGTTGCACGATAATGCACCATCACATCGATCGACACTTGTGTCCGATTTTTGACAAAAAAATGACATTTTAACCATCAACTACTGCCCATATTCTCCAGATATAACACCCTGTGGCTTTTTCTGTTCGGTAGACTACATTTGCCCATGAAGGCACAGCGGTATGCCAACGAAATGTTTGTCCAAAAGGCGTCGACGACCATTTTGAAGAACATCTCGGTCAATGAGCTGAAATCCTCATTCGAAAAAATTGTGGACCGTGCAATGGGACTATTTTGAATACAATAAATTCCAGTTGCCAAAGAAAAAAGCTGTACTTAAATTTCTTTATTTAACCCGGCATTACACGCGTGTCGGTCGAAAGGACCGAACGCTGACAAATTCAGTACTATCATCGTCGGTATAATGATGATGGCTCCGATCTCCCGAGAATGCCCGATGCATGGTGTCCACTATCGACTGGCACAGCAATATTTTAGTTTCTATTTGGCAGTGTAGAGATATAGTTCGTTCTTTTTGAAGTTGGTGCTTTTGACCGGGCGCGTGTAGTTAAGTACCCAAAATATTTGTGTTCAGATTTTTCATTGTCGATATTGGTGTGCCTTTTGCTGTTCGAAAATACGGTAAGATTACTGTTTCTCTATAGTTCTCTTCGTAATTTTTATGAATTCTAAGAATTTTAGTAGAAATATTGTTATTTTACATCTTTCCTTTATTTCTAGATCATGTGCTCTTACGAGAAAGAAACCAATCGTCTTTTAAAAATATGGGGTGAAATGGAAAGCGACGATGAAGTAGGTGGACCTCCTGAGGATATGGACGATGTTTTGGAGATTGACAACCAAGACTCCAATTCAGAGCAATCAGAAGGAGAAGAACTAGAAGACCTCAGTGAAATTCAACAAGACCTAAATACCCGTCTGTGTTTTTTGGGAAGGGACAAAAAGACGGTATGGAGTAAATATCCCGTAGCTGCATCAAAAACGAAGACTCGAAGTAAAAATATAGTAAGTCAATCCTCAGGAGTAATTAGAGTAGCTAGAGAAGCAAAAACAATTCTAGAGGCTTAGCAACTATATCTTCCCGATTTTGTAATAGGAGAAATAGTTGAACACACAAACAAATATATTCAAAACGTTAGGCCAAATTAAAGTAGAGAAAGAGATGCCATTGATACAAATATGGAAGAAATAAAAGCAGTTTTTGGGCTTCTTTATTTGGCTGGAGTCTTGCGGTCATCACACTTACATTTGAGAGATTTGTGGGCGCAGGACGGAACCGGCGTAGAGATCTTTCGCCTGACAATGGGAATTAATCGATTTCAATTTTTGTTGAAGGCACTTCGCTTTGATGACCTCGATGATAGAGAAGAACGGAAAAAGTATGATAAATTAGCTCCTATTAGGCAGTTTTTTGATGGATTTGTTGATCGATGCAAAGCTCATTATTCTGTAGGCGAATTTGTCACCATTGATGAAATGCTTGAGTCATTTCGCGGCCGATGCGGATTTCGGCAATATATCCCGAATAAACCTGCAAAATACGGGTTAAAAATTTTAGCTCTTGTCGATTCCAAATCATATTACACCTATAATCTAGAGGTGTATGTTGGGACTCAACCAAACGGGCCCTACGAAATTGATAATAGTGCCTCTGCAGTCGTCCAAAGGTTAGTTCAGCCAATTTCTGGAAGTGGAAGAAATGTAACCATTGATAATTGGTTTACATCGATCCCTTTAGCCATAGATTTATTGAAAAAACACAAACTAACTATGACTGGCACGATTCGAAAAAATAAACGGGAAATCCCTGACATCTTTACCGCAAAAATAAAAGAGCGTAAAGTTAATTCAAGTATCTTTGGTTTCACACAAGAGATGACGTTAGTATCCTACAAACCTAAGCCTAACAAAATAGTCACACTATTGTCAACAATGCATGACACAGATGAGATCGATCCAGAAAGTGGTGAAGCTTGCAAGCCGTGCATGATTACATTTTATAACGTAACAAAGGGAGGTGTTGACGTAGTTGATGAGCTAAAAGGGACTTATTCTGTATCACGAAAAAGTTGTCGATGGCCTCTAACATTATTTTTTAGCTCACTGAATATATCTGGAATAAATAGCCAAATCGTTTATGAAGCCAACACCAATACTCATATAAGTCGTCGAACATTTTTGAAATCATTAGCCATGAATCTCATTACTCCGCAACTTGAACGTCGCAGAGAAATGACTATGTTACCAATAACAATGAGGAACCGCATAAAACAAATATTAGGTACCCCAGAAGAGCCTGCTGAAACTAGCCAATATAATGTTCCAGGCAGGTGCTACTTTTGCTCATCAAAGAAGAACAGAAAAACCAAGACCCAGTGCGTACAGTGCCAAAAGCACATATGTCGTGAACATACAGCTCCACTCTGTCCCGATTGTAAGGGTCAGCAATAAAACTCTACACTACAAAATAGTGGATAAATACATACATTTTACTTATGGGAAGTTCTTGTTCTATTGTCACCTAAGGTTTATGTTCAGTTTTTTTGTTTTAGGTTTAGGTTAATGTTGTTCATTTTTTATAACTAAAAATTAAATAAATACTGATAACGATCCAAAATTTACTGATCTGCGCAAAAGTTTTTTTATAATTTTGACAAGTAAAGTGACATTTTTCAAAACTGCTGTCAGTTTTGAAAGTCATTACTTTTCATAACTAGTTTTGAAAAGTAAAACTTTACGTAACTAGTTTTGAAAACTTCATTTCAAAACAAGTTACGAAAAATATAAAGCAAATATAAACAACTAAGAACTATTTTATACTAACTTTATTAAAGAAATATTTAAAAGCAGACATTTTTAAACAAAAAATTAAATAAGTATACTTAATATTTAAATCAAAAACTTACCTTTTAATTATATCTGTATTAAATAGAATTGTCATTAGAAAGGTGTCAATGCAAAATAAACATGAGAACTAGATGTATTGTTTTTAATTATTATTAGATAATTATGATTTTTTTTAATTATGGAATTTCGTCAAAATTATAAAAAATCTTGTACGGAACTCGTTATAAAACGCCATTTTGTTTAACTCGTGTTCATTTGCAGCACTCGCTACGCTCTTGCTGCAACATCACACTCGTTAAACAAAATTGGACTTTTCATAACTCGTTACGTAAATAACTATTAAATTTTTTCTCACTTTTGTTGATTATTATGTTTTTAAATCAACTCAATTGGGATTGCGGTCTATTCGACCGTACGCGTGTAATGAAGTAAGTTTTTTCACGCGTGTAATGCCGGGTTAAAGAATATAGAATTATCGCTGGGAGCGTTACCTTACGGCTGAAATCACTTTAAATGCACCTAGTGGAAGAAAAAAGTACAAAGGTTTCTAAAACTATTGAAGAAAATTCTAGAACCGTGGAGGATACATTCGAGCAAGTTGAAGAAAAATTTATTAAGGTTTTTTAAACTTTTTAGGACAAATATGTTCTCGTTACGAGAGACACATCAAGAAAAATGAAAAACCTCGAACTACTTAGTAAAAATTTCTCTTCCAGATCCTCGCAAGAAAAAGAAATAGACGGAAGAAATAATGTATCAAAAATTAGAATAAAGTGACAATTTTATCGCAATGAAAAACTAATTCAAACGAATGTGAATTTCGTAGACGCGTCCTCCCTATTTCCTAGATCGAAAACATTCGTTTTAAATGTCAAAACAACCGTTTTTTAAACTGATCTCTTTTAAATCTACCCACTGACGCAGATTAATTTTTTTTTCGTTGTTTTATAGACGTCGGTCTGATTAGGTAGGATGTTTAATAGCCAGGCAATAGAATACAAATAGAAGCACGGGTAAGGTTAAATGAAGCCTGGATCGGGAAATGATCCAGAAAACTATAAAAACCATAGGAATGCACGTTTTACTCGAAAACAAGCCAAGATTACTTTACCACAAAAACGGTTATTTTAAGTTGCCTGTTTACCGATTTCACATACAGTTAAATACAGGAAATCCCCAGAAAGATCGTTATGAGAATGGAAGTTTTCCGATCGATAGACGTAATTTTTGAAGTTTACTAAATTGTTTTCCAAACAAATATATAAGTAAACACGCATCAATAACTACGTAATTACTTTAACACAAAAATAAAAAGCTTGTTATTATTCAGATGCCATCTGCGTATTTAAACTTGATTAAGTTTATTATTTACTGTGAAATATTAGAAAGGGATATGAAAGGCATCGTTATCGCTGTAAATGAATCCTTTGAGTACCCCTCGCCAGGTTTCAGCATGGTTTTGAAACAGTGCGAAGAACTTTTTCGTCTTTTTAAAATTATCAATAAAAGCTGGGTCCTCCATTTTGACGTATGTCCTTAAACTTTTGGCACAAAATTCATGCTTTAATCTTAATAAATAAATAATATTAAGGACTGGAACTAGGAATAAAAGCTTGTTAAATTTGTTTACCAGTTTATATTTATTTATTTTAAACTTTTTTCTTTAAGATGTCGTATAAATAAGGTACATATCTGCAAGTTGGTTGGGTGGAGACCCAAAGCTAAAATTTGTAAAATAATCCAGAATAAAAACATTTCACGCAAACCATTTATAGAAGAATGCCGGAGTACGAGCATAGAATACCATTCCTGAATCTTCCAAAATGTGGATAACCACGTGCAATTACTGTAAAGATGTCAGAAAGATTGGTGAGAAAAACACAAAAATTGGGATTATAATGTCAAACGAGGAGACCAGCTCGTCAATACAGATCTTCTTATGGTACCATATCCTTAGAATTGAGAATGGATATTTCTAAATATCGAAATAGATGTAAGTGCCCCTAAAACACTCAAGCGCAACTCTTTCCTATACGAAGTTGCTCTTTTTAACTAAGGCGGTTACACTTTGCCAATAAAAAGATCAGTATTTTAGATGACGAAAAGTTTTTCATTCTAAAATAAAAGAAAGCGAAGTAGAAAGGGCATTCCTCAATGTTTGATACAAACATTAAGAGAGATTTGTAGATAAAATCCTTGTCTCGTGGGCAATTTTAACAGGAGTATATCCCGACCTGTTTTGGGAAAAATGAGAATTAAAGCTTTAAATAGTCAGGCTTATATTATTAACTAAGTTTTCAAATTGCTTTAGTTTGACCACGAACATCATGCTAAGGATCATATTATGTTTCGGCCAGACGTATCATCTTGCCGTTACTTAAAAGAAACCCAAAACTGGTTTCGACAACACCACATTCCTTTTGTTTTCAAAAACGATAATCCTCTAAAATTACAGACTCGCCCAATAGAGTATTTTCAAGCTTTATTGTCTAGGAAGGTTAATCACAAGCCCAAGAAACAATTATACGGAGAATTTACGAAAATTGGAGAAATTGATCTGAATTTCGTCCAGGATCTCGTGAGAGACATTCGAATAAATTTGCTTCTGGTAAAGCAGAATAGGCCACTTCACATTATTCGATAGTTTAGTTATGTATTGAGTTGTAGTTTATGATAACTAGTGTTTAAATAAATTTATTTATTAAAAAATAATGCAATAAATATTTTGTGCAATTTGTTTAGGACATACCTACGTTATCTTGATATCAAAGAGAAGTTTACACAATAGACACACAGCACACAGTGTCTATGCCACCAAAGAATGCAAAACTATTTTTATTAGCAGGAAAGTGCATGGGAACTATGTTTTGGAAATGTTATAACATTATATATTATTAAATATATTATTACCTATTAATATTATTATGCCTATTTATTACAATACTAAAAAAAAAACGACCTCATAACGCACCTGTCTTGACGACTGACGTATATAGATTTTACTTAAATTCTTAGATAATCACTTCTTTACTGGATTGATTAATCTAAGAAGTAATTATTGCTGAAGTTAAATATTATTAAAATAAATTTATAGCGAACCATGCTGTTAATTAAAATAGTTATTATCACCATTTTTTTTCTTTATTTGGCTACGTATAGTTATCGAATAGTCCCTATGCTTAAAGATTCTATCAAAGCTAAATTGAGTACCTACTCTATTACTGCCAGAACATATACATATTTGAGGATTCTCTATATTTAACAGAGACTTAGTTATGTATATCTAATGTATTCTGTTTAGAGCTGCAATGTATAATATTACATTGATGTTAGTGGCAATTATCATTTATTTTACATTACTAATGTTCCACAAAGTGGCAGTTATAGAAAATATGGGTTTACACACAGAATTGAATAAGTAGGTAATATTAATTTTTTTTAAAACCGGCCAGGAATTATTACTTTCCGGGTTATTATTAGGTCAGAAAATCTCATTTTGTCGGACAAGGCCAGAAAATAGAAATGAGTCCGGTAAAAGCTTTTACCGATCTCATTTACAATAAAATAGTTAGTCTAAGATAGCGGTCAATTCTATGGTAACAGAGTTTTGTATATATTTAAAACTATAAAATAACTTGACATATTTTGACGTTGACGAAGATGAAATTATACCAGATGAAATTGTTAAGGCGGCCACCCAAGCAGGGTTTGTTAAAAAAAATGTTAAAATTAGTTAATATAAAGTTTTTGTTATAAAAATGGAAACTGAATAATATTTATACATTTGTAACAATAATTCATACAGATATCCAAAATAGTATATCAGAGTATAAAAACATCATATTTTAGTATGTATTTGTCCCTTACACCCTAATTATTTTATATATATCATTTACATATTACACGGCAATGTATATAGGTAGTTTTTTGCATTATGAAGAAATATCATAGAGAGGAATCGGCTGATAGGTACGTATAGGGCAATGAAAACAGATTAGATGAAAATCCGTAGGGTATACGAACCCCTTTAATAGAAGGACATTTCCCTTGGGATTTAGAACTAATCAAGATTATACGAGTCATTCTATTTAGCATGTTTATGCAAATTAGAGAAAAAATTATGTGCTTCACTAAGACCTCCTTCACATAAGATATATAAATATTTATTTATGATTAATCAAGTACATATTAATTTAATTTGTAAAATATTTATTAACTTAAAATAAGAGAAAACTTAATGCAATTTAGATGGAATATAAATTAAATATTTTTATATTTTACTTTATTTTAAAATTTCATATATTAATATAACACTTTGGATTTGCAGTAGATTCCCCATAAGAGTATTTCATTATCTTATTATTTTAGTCAAATTTTATCTCTATTTATTGCTGTTCATCTAGCTCTAACCCGCAACCAAAGTTTAGCTACAAAAAAAAATACATCTGTAAGAGACACAATCAAACTTCGTAACAATTTTTGAAAATTTTGTCGTCCACCGGTAGACACCTGTTTTATCAAATCAAGTATCAAATAATCGTTGGTAACCTCGCCCTCGCCCTTCTCGAGAGATAAAAGTAAGGTGCTGACATAAATAGCCGGTAAAACAAAAATGTGCTCTCTTTTAACAGGCAATAAAGTCGAAGAAGTCGCTAATTTTAGAGCTAGGACTACCGTTCTCAGGTAATTACAGATAATTTGTAGATTTTGTCACAAAAAATTACATTAGGGTGTTTTGTTTAGTTTTGGCAAAAGTAAAAGTGTTACTTTTAGTTTATCTATAAATTTAGTGAGTCGGAATTTTTACTCCAGTTTTTTTTAAACAAGGTAATTCACAGTATTATGTTTTACTATTTATCTGATTCTTCTAGGGCAAATTTTCCGTTTTTGTCTATTATAAGATATGGTTACCAATGTATGAAAACCATTCTATAATTTTTGTTGGTTTTCTGTTAACTAAAATTTAGTCAATTTACTTGTAAAATGTAGATCTTAAGTATCTGCAACTTTCATTTCTTATAGAAAATTTTATTCTTAAGAAGTTTCATTTTTACCATTTTCGATTCGACTTAATAGTACACAAGTTAAGGTCCAGTTACTATTTTTGAATATGTTTAATTTTTTAAAATATACTACATAAAATTTACTTAAACTTATGACAATTGTAAAAAGAACGATAATCTGTAATTATTATTTATTTCATCCTGTCCAGTAAATACACTTCCCTATAATCAATTTGGCGCCGGTAAGTAAAACATTACGGTATCAGGTACTGTAATGTGTTGCCTAGCAACGCTGCGCTGATTGCTTAAGGATGAAAGACAATTACTTTTAATTTTTGACATTTAAAAATACTATAATGACTATAAAATAAAAATAAAATAATTAATTACTTACATTTACTGCCATATTCAATTTTATATTAACAATTAAATCTTAATAATAAAAAAATTATTTGACAGTGACAGATGGCTTTCAAGGTAATTTGACCTAACTAATCAAGTTACAAACTATTTTAAGTCAAGTTAGGAACTACTGTTAAAATTTTTATGAATTTATTAATTTATAAAAACAGGATGAAATAAAATATAATATGATACATGGTCGTTAGGTGTTATTACAGTACTCGTTTTTATTTCCGGACTTAGCTCCTACGTCGCCTCGTCCGTAAACTAACTCGTACTGTAATAAGTCACCTACCGACCTTGTAACGTATAATACTATTAAAATCTTTGAATTCTTGTAGTATAATAATTTTGTTCTTCAAAACAATTTGTTTTGATTAACCATTGATAACTTTTCTTTTGTGGACTTATAACATTAAATTAAGTTATGATTGTTTAAACATAACCTCGCTTTTGTAAATAGGGGGGCACCCAATAGTGAAAGAGCCCTTCTGGACAGCTGTCAACGTCGTTTGTCGGTTTTATCAACATCACACTCCTGCCAATTCGGTTTTTTAGTGGTTTATGAGGTTTGACCTAAACAGATAATTTTCCTTTTCAAATAATTTTAAATTTTTCACGAGGTAGAAGGAACTAGACATCTATATCTGTATTATCTATATCTATACATATAATAAAACTGTAGGAATGTATATGTTTGTGCGCGCATCACATGAAAACTACTGATCCTATTCGAATGCGGTTTTCAAAGACGTATTTGTCTTCTTTCAAATTACCATCTGGTGTATAAAACTTTCTCCCCCCACCACTTTAACGGGGTGAGGAAAGAAATTTTTATACAAAAATCAACACGCCACGCGAACGACGTCGCGGGTACATTGAAATAGAACCCAAAAATGTGGTTAGATTTTTTTTGTCTGTCTGTCTGTATGTTTGTGCGCGCATCACATGAAAACTACTAATCCGATTCGAATGCGGTTTTCACAGATGTATTTGTCTTCTTTCAACTTAACATCGGATGTATAAAAATTTCTCTCCCATTCCTTAAATGGGGTGGGGTAAGAAATTTTTATACAACAATCACACGCCACGCGAACGACGTTGCGAGTACAACTAGTTTTTAATATTATTTGAATAACAAGAAAGTTACCTAATTTATATCATATCAAAAAATTTATATAATTTTCTACTTTCCATTCTTGTAGCATTTAAAATTAATTCGATTGAAGATTTTCGTTCCAAGTTTTACCAAAGTATTATTTAAGTTTTTATTCACAGTTAAATGTAACCAGTGACTTTTCTCTAAAATTAAATATTCGACAATTTTAAATGCTAAATCTTTTATGTGTTCTGAATATAAAACCTTTTTAATCTAAATTACTGGATATTGTAAAAACTAAAAATAATATCTAAACGCTGTCTTCAATATTTAAATACCCATTTTATCCAAATTTAAATAGAATGAAAAGTTGAATGTATCAAAGACCAAAAAAGAGTTTGAGTACACAGTGTCTGTAGATTTAAATACGGATGAATTGTTTTAAAAATCGCAAAACCAACTAATACTCTTGTCAACATCTTCAAAAACGTGAAAAATTAAAATAAAGGTCCTAAAAATATGAGCGATAGCTCATTGGATTTGGAATCACCTCTAGAAAAATGTTTTTGAAGGAAAAGTGTGCAGGCAAAAAATTGCAATTGTTATTAACAAAATAAGATGAAAAAAAAAAAAGATGTTTATGTTTTTGTTAATAACTCGAAAAATAATTATATTTATGCAATTTTGAAAAAACCTTGTTAAAGAGGAGGAAATTTCCGAAAAAAAAGTCTGTCCTCTCGGAACTCTATCTCCATTATTTATAATTTTAATTTGACGTTGAAAATGGGGCTTTGAGCGGCTTTTACGGCATACGCGCGCTATCGCTAAACGGTGTTTATCAGATAAAATATTTTTTTTATGACATAAAATGTTATTTTAAAAATTTAAAAAAATTTCAGTATTTTCCTAACACTTGAAAGAATCTAAATCAGTTGGAAAAAACATTTTATCACTGTTTTTCAAAAAGTTATTCAATTGTTAACTAACAAATTTTTTCCTAATATTTGTTGACATAAACAATGGGATAAAAGGTATAAATAATTGGCCTAAAAATTTAAAACTTTGTGGAGCCCTTTTCATCTGTATACTTTACAAGATTCTGTGATAAATGTTTATAAAAGTATATTAATTTGTTAATTATGATTTTTCATAACTATTGCAAAATATTGCGAAAAAGTAAAACAAAATACAGAATTTTTCCAAATAAATGCATGTAGTATCTAATAAACAATAAATACGAATTTGGTCTTAGAATTATTTGAAAGAGAAGTTTATTTTCTATTAAAAACTCCTGAATATCCTTTATCATATCGCCAATAGTTTAAAAGATATATCATTTTTTTAATTGGCAAGTTATTTGGCGCTACAGTTAACGTGACGTATGATATTAGAAAGTATTATTAACAAATTAATAAACTTTTATAAAGATTTATTGCCGGATCTTGTAAAGTATACATAGGGCTCTACGAAGTTTCAAATTTTTGGGCCAATTATTTATACCTTTTATCCCATTGTTTATGTCAACAGAGATTAGGAAAAAGTTTGTTAGTTAACAATTGAATAACTTTTTGAAAAACAGTGATAAAATGTTTTTTCCAACTGATTTAGATTTAATTAAGTGTTAGAAAAATTCTGGAATTTTTTCAAATTTTTCAAATAACATTTTATGTCATAAAAAAATATTTTATCTGATAAACACCGTTTAGCGGTAGCGCGCGCATGCCGTAAAAGGCGCTCAAAGCCCCATTTTCAACGTCAAATTAAAATTATAAATAATGGAGATAGAGTTCCGGGAGGACGGACTTTTTTTTCGGAAATTTCCTCCTCTTTAACGAGGTTTTTTCAAAATTGCTTAAATATTAATATTTTTCGAGTTATTAACAAAAACATAAACATCTGTTTTTTTTTATCTTATTTTGTTAATAACAATTGCAATTTTTTGCCTGCACACTTTTCCGTTAAAAACATTTTTCTAAAGGTGATTCCGAATCCAATGAGCTATCGCTCATATTTTTAGGACCTTTATTTTAATTTTTCACGTTTTTGAAGATGTTGACTAGAGTATAAAAAACCAAACTCCAGATTTTAACTTATTGAATAAAAATTTTAATCACATTGAAATGCGAAATCAAATTAAATAAAACTAATATTTGTGTAAAAATGTGATAATTAAAGAAATATTAAATCCCATTTTCGACTTTAAAAATTCAGTTGCCAGGGAAGGCCTTCAGACGGAAGCCAGTGGGCAAACCTTTCTTACTGGAAACCAAACCGTAATTGAGTTTTAAAAATTTTTATAATTGAATTTATTGGGTTTATTTTTCTATATAATTAAAAGAAAACAAAGTCAATGTAAGGAGTAAGAAAGTACCATTGAATTTAGACATATGCTTTATATACACTAGTAAGTATAGGGGAAATTTTAGCGTTAAGGTTATCCGATCTGCACCAGAATCAATAGATTTCTTTTGTATGACATTAGGTTTCAAATTTCATTACCCTACGATCTTCTGTTCAAGATTTATTCTTTACCTAAAGGAAGGAAAATATAAAGTATAAATTACTTAACTCTAATCAGTTTGGTTTCAGAGAAAATTCTAATACTGTAGTTGCTCTAGTAAAAGTCACAGAAAGCATTCTAAAAAAGGGCAAAAGGTGATGGGTATCTTTTTGGATTTAAAAAAGGCATTTGACACTGTGACTCATCCAAATTTACTAAATCGTCTGGAAAACTTAGGAATCAGAGGCAATGCAAATAACGTAATCAAGTCATATCTTTCTACACGTAACCAAACTACAAACGTCTCAGGTCACGAAAGTGATATTTTAGAAGTTGAATGCGGTGTGCCACAGGGTACGGTTCTCTCAACTTTACTGTTTATTATACACATAAATGATTTAATGGAACAACTAAAAGATTTTAACGTAACTATCTATTGTTTTGCAGATGACACAAGTATTTTAGTAAGTGGTAAAGATTGGGAATCCATTAAATTAAAAGCGGAAAAAGTAATACACAAAATTAAAAATTGGCTGGATTTTAGTCTACTTTCTCTAAATATTATAAAAACTAATTTTATGACTTTTTCTCTTTCATCACGTACTTTACCAACCTTTAACTGCATTAAAATTCATGAATCAAACTGTGACTCTTTGCCTCACTGTGCATGTATCAGAACTATTAAAAGAAAATCTAGTTTAAAGTATCTTGGAATTATTTTCGATAAATTACTTACTTGGAAGGATCATGTGGAATATATAACAACAAAAATTAGAAAGCTTATTCACAAATTTTATGAATTAAGAGAAATAATCAATTTTAAGACTCTTAAAACAGTTTATTTTGCGCTAGTAGAATCTGTTATAAACTATGGTTTAGTTTAGTGGTTTGGGAAAATGCGGGCTCATCAATATTTTCTAAGCTACAAGTATCTCAGAAATGGATAATTAAAATTATGCTTTTTAAACCAAAAAGATACCCATCTGAACTTGATGGTGATATACTCGACCTAAAACAGCTTTTCTTAAAATCAATTATAAGATTTATGATGAAATATAATTTTTACAAAGTAAACTTGAAACATAGTCAGAATACAAGAAGTGCTGCCCTAGGAAAAGTAGAATTGCAAAACCCTAAACACACTGCATTCCAGACTGTCTAGGCCGAAAAGTTTATAATAATGTACCAAACAGTATTAAAATAATGAAATATTCCAGTGTTAAAAATAAATTTTTATAATTCACGTTCACAAAGTTTCTATTTCGACACTAAAAACAGTATCGAAATAGATTCATTGTAACACTGTTTTTGGTAACTTTTTGTTTTACACAATTGGTTGCACTGCACTGATTTTCAACGAAAGAGTTCAGGTAGTAAATCAAGAAGTATGTTTTAGTAAATTATTAACTACATTATCAGCGTTATTGCTAAATTCGGAATATTTTATACAAATTTGACAAACATTCTAATTTAAAATCATTAAAACTGACAAGTGTCAAAACTGTCAAGATTGCCAACATAAATAAATATTTCGAAAAACTCTCATTTTACTTTTTTTTATACTTTTAAAAGTTCATTATAAAAAATAGTATGTAACACTCGAGTTACAATGACGGTTTGTAGTACTCGTTCTTTGCGAAACTCACCGCTTCGCGGTTCGTTTCACAAACTGAACTCGTACTACGAAACCTCTGTCATTGTAACACTTGTATTACAATATACTATTAAAAAATGGATTGTAGATAGTCAATATACCATTAATTATGTGATATAAATACTTAAAAAATTTCCTATAAAGTTAAAAAGTTCCTACCAAATATTAAAACAATTTTTTTTTATTAATATTAAAATGATATATTTTTATTATTCTTAGTAATGTTTTTTATATAATGTTAAATGGGTGCACAACACAGTATTTTAAATACAATCGTGCATCTAAAATCCTATTTGCAATAGTTTTGTAAACATTTAGTATATTTTGTAAGATAGCTGTATGTATTGTTAGTGTTATAGATAAACTGAAATATTTTATAAAATTTATGAAACTTTGTAACTGTTGCTAATAAATAAATAAATAAATAAATAAATAAATAAATAAATAAATAAATAAATAAATAAATAAATAAATAAATAAATAAATAAATAAATAAATAAATAAATAAATAAATAAATAAATAAATAAATAAATAAATAAATAAATAAATAAATAAATAAATAAATAAATAAATAAATAAATAAATAAATAAATAAATAAATAAATAAATAAATAAATAAATAAATAAATAAATAAATAAATAAATAAATAAATAAATAAATAAATAAATAAATAAATAAATAACTAAATAAATAAATAACGAGTTTCGGAAAGGGGTTAAAATTTTACCGTTATGGTTATCCGATCTGGACCAAAATCGATGGGGTTCTTTTACAATATATGAGGATTCTACACACCAAATTTCATGACCCCGTTTAAGAGTTATAGCCCACACGGGAGGAGGGACAAAGGGACAGCCGATCTTATTAAAGTACCTCAATGGTACTAAGTTAGAGATTTTTCTTCTACTATGTGCTCCTGCTTTTTGTTTTATTTTTGTCTTATTATTGTAATTTTAAATTCAAATTAATTCTAATTCAATTCCTTTCATATCTTTTAATTATCTGACATTCTATCTAAATTTTTAATGACATTCCCCATCCATATAATTAAAACCCATACTTATATTAACACAAAGCAATATAAACACAAACTTAACAAAAACCTATCTAAAACAAATTCAATCGAAAACCAGCAACAGAGATCCTTAAGGGCGACTCACATTCCTGAAAAAAGAATGTGTTCTTGGACAATAATCCATATTAATACACATATATAAATATAAGCAATAAACCAAATTTTTTTCTGGCTCATCTTAAAATTAAGCGATTTATTGTTTATTTTCTATTTTTAAAAACCTCTATTGCTATAAAATCAAGTTTTTAATCTCATTTTAATTTAATTATAGTAAATATACTAACTCCAAAAAATAAACTATCCTTTTTTTGTTATTCTCTGTATTTAACCTCTTTACTTTTTGGTTAAAAAAAAGGGAATAAAATTAGTCTGTTAGAAAGCGGTTGTAATCTAATATTTATGTATGTAATTTTAACTCATACGAATCACTCTAAGACAAGACAAAAAGGGTGAATATTTGATATGATGCACAACAAAAAAAATATAACGAAATAAGAATGTTAACACTAGATGTTTTGTAAGGATTCCTAGTTTTTAAACGGATAAATCTCGAACATAAAAACAAATCCATTACTTAAATTCTTTTTCTACTTGTAAGAGCTCTTTTAACTCCGTTAATCATCTACTAATTTGTCAGTTGGTTTGTCAGAAAGAACAAGACTTATCAACTGAAGAAAATTTCTTTTTAATCTCTATAATGTCAAACCTTTATTAAGAAAATGTAATGTGGGAATAACTACTCAAGCATACAGAGAGTAATTATTAACTTTTTAAATAATATTGGGCAACAATTGTTACTTTTGTTTTATAAAAAATTATTTGAAAATATGAAGAAGGCTTTAAATATAAGTTATTTCAGTTACATTAATACATAATTTTAAATATTTCGATATTATAAGATTTAAATTTTTTTTATTTGTTTCAGGTATGTTATTAATGGTTTCAAATAATATCTACTGTAAATTGGACATCGGTAAGAATTTTTTTCTACGCCCATGACTGTAAGCGTCAAAAATCGCACTGTAGACATTCCGTGTAAGTGACATTTAACAATAACATGCACGTAATGAGATCTCATAACATACATGTGCGTTTAGATAAGAAAACTTAAATTTCTTTGTTTAATCAAATTGCAATAAAAATTTTATGTACGTACTACTTTATTTGGTCTATTTACAAACTTTTAGTCAATTTAAAAACATAAATATATAATTGTTTTTATTAAAAAATAAAATAAAAATAAAACAGATATAGGCAACATACATTACATTTTAAATTATTATTTAATCTAGGATGTTACTTATTGTCACTACTTTGATAAATGTTATTTTAAACGGCAAATTTCGTCACATATTTTTTAAGAGATGTCAAATATTTAGAATTAAAATTAAAATATTGAGTCGTAGAAAAAGCATAGTACGTAACTCGAGTGGTAAGAGGTATTACGTACTCGTGTAATTACGCACTCGCCGCTACGCGGCTTCGTGCGTAACTTTTCCACTCGTACGTAATATCCTATTTACCACTCTTGATACGTAATATACTATTATTTTTATACATAGGTATATTTCAAATATTATACAGTGTATTACATTGCTTTAATTTACTTTCCTCTTATGATATTAAAAATATACAGTATGATTTAAATTTATAAAGCAAGTTAAAAAAAAATGTTAAGTCAAAGCGCCCTCTAGTAAAGTTATTAAAAAATTTTAAGATATAAATAAATACGTCGATCTAAAATCGGATAAGACGTTTAGTGGTTACAACACTTACAACGATTTAAAGGATTGCGCTTTTAATAGCTTTCCCCTCTCTTATTAACGTCGGTGCAATAATAACCCTTAGATTAAGTTGATAACAAATTCTCTTAGCTTTCCAATGATGTTACCAAAATTATACTTGTCACTTTGAAAGTTAAAAAATATTTAAAAAATTTCAAAAGTATCTAAAGATGTAAAAAGATAAATAAAAATACTAAAAATCAAAAAAAAATTACTCTTATAAATAATAAGTATTCAATTTATAAATGATTTAATTTGTATCTTTTTTGTTACTGATTGAAATACATCTATTTTAATGTCGAATAGAATTAGAAAAAGAGAAAATAACAATGAACTAATAGTATTGTACCATTAGTGAAATTTGTCAGTCACAAAAAAGCATACAAATAATATCCGACAATCTGAAAAGGACCTGACTCTAATATAGCGCTGAAAATAATGAAATCAGGGGACAAAAACTTCACATGCAATGGAAAATCTACTAATGGGAAGTGTATAATTCAATCAAACGCATTAAAGAAATGTTCTGTATGAAAAACATAGTTTACGGCAGTATAAATCAATTTTAATGGTTTTTTAGCATCGACAAAGTTTTATAGAGAGATTCAACAATTGTTATTTAGTCCATCTTGGTATTTAATTGAGTGTTAATAAAAAATTTTTAATCTGGTATTTTAATTAAACAATAAAACCATATTTTGCAACTTTAACGATAGTTTCAATAAATTATAATTTTCTAGCAAAAACAATTCAAAACTAAAACAAATGGGCTCATCAAAATCGGTATATAGAATCCTCATGTCATAAAGAAGAACCTTACTGATTTTGGCTCAGATCGGATAACCCTAATAGTAAAACGGTTTTTCGAAACTCGTGTAAATAATCTATGTTTCCCTTGTTTTGGTGTGCATTATAACTCTTTAAGGAGCAAAATTAGAATTCAGGTTAATTTTTTTAATGTTGCTCTTGTTTTCTTTTAGGATCTCGGGTACATTTTCTTTAATTTTCTACTGTTTGTTCCGCTTCATTTAAAAACTTTTTATCAAGCTCATTATGTGCTTGAAAGTTACTGTTGCTAGGTTGGGTGTCCATTATTTCCACATCTGGCGACTGGCTACAAGGTATATTTGCAATATAGTTCCTCTGCAAAACTAATGAGTGCAATTTTACTTAAATTCAAAGTAAAAATGACCGTGTTAAAACTGTTGGGTTGCCAGTGTGCAAATTTTACATAATTCGTTGTGGTCTTTAATCATTATTATTTGTCATTGTTGATTGACCTTTTTTTAGCACTACATCAATTATAACATCAGCTGTAATTGATGAATTTTTTTGTGCCTAATACTTTCACAGTCTTGAAGGCTACAAACAATCAACAATTGACTGTAAAGCAAGAAGATTCTTTTCACTTCACGGATAATCCAAACACCACAGTCTGTGCCTCATAGATTTATGTATTCGATTTTCAGTAATTAAGTAGTAGAACAGATTATTATTAGTTAAACTAATAGATGGCGCTAGGCTTTTCTAATAATTCGAAAATTTGTGACAATCGTGTTTTGTCTCAACTTTTGATCCGAAGGTCTCGGGACCTGGAACAAATTAAGAAAATGTCACGGAACTTTGAGACACGAAACGTCAAAGAACCCAAAACAATACAAAGCTCTATTTAGTGGTGAAACGTTTAAACGTCCAAAAGGGCGTTATTTCCCTAGCTAGCTCACTAAGCTTTTGGTTACCTTTTAAAACTATTACTAGTTTCCCCCAAAAATGTAATTATAGGCGCCAAAGTACAAATTCCACAAATTATACTCAAACACCTTTTTTAAATGATTTATTACAAATTTAATGTTTTCAAAAAAGACAATTTATTCAATAAATAATGAAATCTGAGTATTAAATAAAAGAATATTAATTAGTTAATGAAGGAATTAATTATTCTCTTATATCATTAATGGAAGTCTTCGGAAACCCTTGAATTAATTCATATGTATCGCTATCTATTGTATAGGGTTGATTTTCTTCTAATTTCCAAAAGTAGTGATGAAATTCTGGATTATTTTCGTTTTCTCCCACAAAAAGGCTGGATCTTATCCAATGTAGATATAGTTTAGAACCTCGGGTGGACCTCTTTGAATAAAATTGGATGAACCCTTAAAAGAAATAAATAATTACAACCAAGTAGAACCAGCTTCTAGCCAAATCGGATTTTTTCATTATATTGAGAGTAAATTAATCCTTTAAGCACGTATAAAAACCGGTCTTGACTTTGATGATAATAAAAAAAACTGCTGTTTTGCCAATTTGAAACTACTTGATTTTCATTAATATCAATAAAATATCATACCGTTTTTAGAAACTCAGAATAAATAAAATAATCAAAGGACACATTATTAAAATTGACTTGTATTTCGAACAGGTTTCATAAAAAATAACCAGCTTGTTTGACGTACCGATTTAGGCACGGTAAATTAGTCTGGTAAAATTATTCTTAATAAAAAAGGATCAGATTGATCTTTACACATTTTAAAAACTATATAAGACGTATAAAAACATGCAAAATTTTGTTTGGGACCTTAAAAGAGGTAAATTACTAATAAGTCTAAGTTTTATTTTGCTGACCCTTAGTTATTGCTTTTAAAGAAAAGTAGTAAAAGGCAGCGTGTTAGTTTAAAAAAACTAAAAAACACGCTTTTAAAGCACATCGAACCAAAAAGTTAAAAATATAGTTTTTAAAATAATCTTAAAGCAGTAGTAAACGAAAAATACTGGTTTTGATGTAAAAAAAGCGTTTGATGTAGTTTAAAAGTGTTTTTTGTTACATTTTAAGATATTATCAAAGGAAATTTTTAGATTTCAAAACTATAAATATCTCTAAAACTATTGTAGCTATTATGTTTTGTGTATTAAATTGTTTTAGTTACATATTTTTCTTTTTTTTTTGTATGATTGTTTTGGTCACAACAGACAGAGGCTTTTTATTCGAAATAAATACATATTAAGACTTTTAATGAGGGTCCATTGAGAGGCACGTCTAGTGCCAGCGGTAATTTCAGCTCTAATATTGTATAGTAAAGTACAAATTGCCGAACATTTTTTTTCGCCCTCAGCTGCTTGTTCAACGAAAGCACTAAAAGAGGTGCGATATACTAGTAGTAACAAGCTCCAAAGCTCTTAGTCCAACAAAAAATTACATACCTCAAAGAAACAAACAGACTTTTCTGTATATAATTGTGTTAGTCACGGCAGACAAATATAATCGGAATGAATACATTTTAAGTCTTTTAATAAGGATTCATTGGAAGGCAAGTCTGGTGCCAGCAGCCGCAGTAATGTCAGCTCTAATAGAGTGGATTAAACTTAAATGTACATTACAAATCTAAAAATTGCCGAAAATTTATTTTTTGGCATGGAAGGGATTAGAACTCTTGACTGGTAAATCCGGCAGTCGAAGCGAAGACCCGCTCCTTAGCCCGCTCGGACAACGAACGCACTGAAAGTGATGGGATATACTAATAGTAATAAGCCACAAGCTCTTAGTTCAACGGAGACGTACATACCAACAAACAAAGATACAAGTGAGGCTAAAAAAAGCTTATTAAAAAACGACAACAGTCGCATCTTTTATAATCTTTGCTGTGCACTCTTCATAAAGAAACTATTTTTATTGTTTTTGTTATAAATTTCATATAAAAAGTGATCATCTTTATTTATAATTTTCTTGGTAAAAATGCTTTTCTGCAAACAATTATAGTTTTTATTGTTTTTATATATAAGTAAGGAGTTTCAATGAGAACCACCGTTTTTCTGCTCACCAGTTGGCGCCACTGTCGTTGTAGGTCCGCCCATAGAATAAATTTGTAGCTGACACTTTGTCACTTTTACAAATAAATATTAATCCATTGATATTTGGAGGAAAAAGCCGCAGTGTTGCTCAGTACTTACTGTTCTTTCAGCCCGCTTAACTTTGCACGTTCTACTTTTAAAGCAGTGACATTCATTGACCCGTAACTCGTATTTTCCATAATTAAAACACTGTTTTAAATTAAATATTATTATACCTCGTAATAACTCCAAAGTTACTTAAAAAGAAAAATAATACCGTGCATCCCACCCATAAACAGTGACGCGGGGATCTTCAGCTACACTAGCGCCTCTAGCGGCGGATTCACACGCGGTAGACCTGATTGTTTTTGCGTACAAAGTAATGATGGTGATGATAGAGAACTGGGTCTTTTATTTAACAATCAACGATTTATTTGAATATAATAATAGAAATTTAAAACTGGTCTTATTTTAATATTTTTTCCAAACCTCCATAAAAAATCATCCGTAAAATCATAAAAGTATTCAAGATAACATCACAAATCTTCTATATAATTGATAAATTTCAGCTATTTTTCGTACCGGAAAATAATTTAAGCTCCAGCAAGATCTATGGAGATAATTATAAGAAGCTGGGCAGGTTAAGTAGATAATTAGGAACCGGGGAAGTAAAACATTATTCAGAATTCGTAACGTCATCTGTTTCCCTAGGGACATTGCTAGAAAAGTAAAATGTGAGCCAGTGGTGGATTCTCGGTAGATTAATAAGGGATGCACTATCCATTAGGAAGGGAGAATTACAGCTTGCAACGGAATTTTAAGCGGAAAGGATAACGTAAATGGCCATTAGTAATTTTGAATATTTGAATATTCTACTAATGTTTATACCAGGAGAAAACGTTATAAAATTGGTAGTTATATTAGTATATAAAAATATATCATTTTTTGAAATTGTTTTATTTACAATTTTTAACAATTTACTTTTGTGATTAAATAAATAGTATTTGAAATGTTAAACAAATTAAAGTATTAATTTCTTGATTACTAATTTCATATTGATTCATATAATTCTAGTCAACAAGTTCAAAAACGTGTTAAATAGAAATAAAGCTCCTAAAAATATGTGCTATAGCTCATTCGATTCGGAATGACGTCTAGAAAAATGTTTTTAAGGGTATATTAGCACATAAAAAATTGCGATTGTTACTAACAAAATAAGCTAAAAAAAAGGTATTTAGTTTTTCGTTAATAACTTTTAAAATAATGATATTTTAGGTATTAAAAAGAGAATTGGAATAAAAGTATCGATACCGGTATTGGTAAGAGTATTGTAACAGAAGTATCGATACCAGTATTGTAAGTAATTGTAACAGTTTAAGCAGGTCAAACTTATTTTAGGAAATAAGTTTTTTTGTCCATCTTATTAAAGTAGCATAATAAAGTAGACAAAAAAACGCATTTCTGAAAAAAGCTGAGTAAACACCTTCTTGTAATAAAAGTTTCGGTTAGTATAGGTATCGATACTCGAAGTATTATGAACGATGAAGTTTATATATAGTTTGAGTCAATTATATAAAAAGACATTGACAAAATAAAAAAGTAATATATTTAAATAAATATTTATATATTCTTCTTCTTCTCTTCTGTTTGTGGCCTCAGCTACGTAGGCTATTCGGCCATATTTATATATATATATATATATATATATGTATATATATATATATATATGAATGACAGATGGCAGATTGACAGACATAGAAACGTTGGAATATAATATATTATAGGCAAGAAACACACAAGAAAAGAAGCATACTCGAACTCGTCTCTTTTTTCAAAGTTAGAGTGAGAGTGAGAAGAAATTACTACTCTTCCATTTATTTGGTATTGGTACGGTATCAAAACGGAAAGGTCTGATATGAGTAAAGTATCGAATACTATTTTACTTGGTAGTATCGATACCAGTATTATATCGGTAGTATTGCAACATTCCTAGCTATATCGATTAATAGTCGCCGAACCAAGCATACCGTGCGGTGATAAAATTCTTTGTTTTGGAAGGTTTATCAGCAACACAAATTCATATAAAAATAATGAAAGAATTAAAGGAATCAGCTTCTTTATTTTCAACTGTACATTAATGGGTTTTAGAGTTTACACGTGGTCTTACAAGCGTCGAAGATGAACCAAAAAGTTCAACAATACCAGAAATTACTGAGCAAGTCTATGATATTGTTTGTAAAGATGCAACTTTAACTAAGCGTCAAATTGCTGATACCATAAGCATCTCAGATGAACGAGTACCTACTCCATATGTTACACGAAGAATTACAAATGAAAAACATGTTCGGTGTCACATTCGTTAACAATTCAACAATAATTGAATGAAAAACAAATTTTTCAGTGTCATTTGGTGCGTTTTAAGCAGAATAAAACCGTTTTTTGCGTCGTTATATACCATCATGATCCCAAACTGAAACAAGTTCGTTAACATTGGATTGTAGCTGTTTCTTCATCTCCAAAGCAGGTGAAGTCAGAACAATCGACAAATATGATTAAGGCATTATTTTTTTGTGATGCAAAACAGGTTTTACTAAAAAAATAACTCTGATAATTATTACAAGATCCGGTTTACAAAAGAAAACAATCATTTTTCATCAAGACAATTTACGTGTTCACACAAGTTTGTTGATGATGGCTAAATTGAACGAATTGCTTGATTTGGCCTCCTCCGACTATTACCTCTTCAGAAACTTGAAATAATTCCTTTGTAGAATACGTTTTGTGAAGAAGCTATTGCAGCTGTAAAACAATATATTACAGAGCTTCTGGATAATCATTACAGAGATCGTAAAAAAATACTGAAAGATCATTGAAATAAGAGTGTTCAAGCAGAGGAAGATTATATTGAATAAAAAAAAACAATTTCATTAAAAAATACACCTTCTTTCATTTTCGCTTTTAAAACTTTTAAAAACAACCTGTAGATTTAGAAGCTAAGTAAATTTGAAATATTTTAAGCTTAAATAACGACCACGAACTTTAATAAAGTCTATGCGAATGTCCATTTTTTCCAACCTTATTTTGGCTTTTAGAATTTGTCCCAATTTATATTTACTGGAATTCTTTTTATTTCTTTTTTGTAACATTTTTACAACAACATCATTTATAGTTTAACTAATATTAATGTAAAAAGAACACCACACCTTCTAACCCCAACAAAGGAACCGACTTTCGAATCTAGGTTGCCAGATATATTTTCGAAAATTCCTAAGTTTATATATTTTGAAAATGTTCTGTCTACTTTAATATTCAATTGTTCGTCAATGACTCTTAAATGAAAATATTCTTAAAAAATATATACTTAAATTAATTAACTAGGTTCTTTATATTTAAACAGTTTTCACTTCTAATGATATCAATTTTGTATATATTACTTATACTTAAAGACATTTTTGAGTAAAGGCAACATTGTGTATATAGTTTGCCATTTTAAAGTCGGTTCGTACCCCTTTGATATTAATGTAAAGTAATGCCGACGGCTCTTACTAAGCGCGGTGGTACATCAAACGAAACATCAAAGAGGAAAATTGCGTGAGTTAAATACCGCGCATAGTCTTGTTCCCCATTACAGTACACAGTAGCGTTAGTAATTTTTATTGATTTTTTATATTAGATATATATTACGGTGGGCTTGATAGTACTTGATATAGTAAGAATTTCTCGTTTAAATATATAAGATAATAACTGCGCCACCTTACGATGGCGTTATATTATTTGATTTAGAAAGTTTTTTTTTGACTTTATATTTTTCGCCTTTTTCTGTTTTTAATTTTCCACTTTCTTTTAGTTTTTCGTTTATTTATTTATGAATCGAAATTCAACACTATCTATTGGCTTTTCTTATAATTCAGTAACTGTTATGGACAATGCGTCGTATCATTTCCGCATATTAAACAAAATACCTAATAATAACACAAAAAAGAATGAAATTTTAAGATTTATGGCCATCAAAAATATCACTGTTCCTAAAAAGGTTCCAGTAAAGGAGGAATTAAGAATGATCAAAAGTCAGAATTTTAAAAATGAATACTTCATTAACACCATTTGTAGCAGACACGGTCATACCCTTTTGCGTTTACCTCCATACAACTGTATTTTTAATCCAATCGAAATGGTTTGGAGTACTGTAAAAAAACGTTTACCAAAATATAATTAGTCAACAACCTTAAGCGCAATTGTCCTTGATAATATTCGAGAGGTAATTAGTGGCATTAATAGCAATGTATGGCAAAATTGCGAAAGCTCATGTTATAAAAATAGAAAAGGAATATCCTGTTGTATCGCTAATAGCACCATTAGTTATTCAACCTGGGACCGATTTTATTTCAGAAGACTCTGACAATTCTTGTTAGTCATTCTAACCAATTTCCTTTAAAACTATCGTGATGTATCTTGAAAACTTGTTTTTAAAAAGAAAACTAATTTTAGATTCTTACTAACATACCCAACCCTTTCCTTTCTAGAGGCAAGGAAGGCTTATACCCCCTCGTGGTCCTTGCTGGACAGACTATCTTTTAAGATTGTCTGAAAAAACAAGTATTACTTGCAAACAATTGTTATAAAAATATTATCAGTTACGTGCCATTTGAATAATGAGTCAAATGTTCTTATTAGAAACTAAAATTAACAAGTTTTAATTTGAAATAATTAATTTCTTTGACAATTTTCAAATTGATACAAAATATACAAATATACGTTTTCTTTTGAAATTTAAAATAAAAATTAACAAAAAATTTTTTAATTCCACGCCAATGGTCGGCATGGTAAACAAAGGAGTTTAATATTCTGACAAAGACCAAGAGATTTTACATTGACTTTGGAAAGAGTATACTTGTGTTTACTTTTCTTATCTAAACTTTATTACTACACTGAAAGGGACAATATATCCTACACTAGGGCAATTAAAAACATTTTACATATTTAAAATTGTACCAAACAAATTATAACTATTAAAAACTTTTCCTGTCGAAAATAAAGTTATAAAACAAATAATGAATTGTGTGGAAAAATTAGTATTTTAATCCATTTAAACCAACAAAGAAACCAAAGTTTATTCTAATAAATCAGAATAAGTTTAATTTTAACACTACGCAGATCAGAGTTGATTTTATTTCATAGCCTTTTGTGTTTTCATCAACTTTCTGTTGACTAGCAAAATTATTTAAAATTTCAGAAATAACTTACAACAGAAGTTTCAAACAATAGCTTTATTTATATACATTCATTGTAGTCTAAGGTAATTAGAAAGTTATATAATTGCTGTTAGTTTTTTTTGTTAAATTTCGTTTGTGAGGTAATTGTTTTAAATTTTTCCAAAGTTTTCTAAAGAGAGAATGGAACAAAGTGTAATAAAGTTGCTGTTGTTCTACGCTCGAAAAGTTCTACTAGGAAGAAAATCCTTGGGCGAATTGTATGAATTATGCTGAGAATTGTAAACGTGTATTTTCATATACCTTATGCGGAATTGTTTTAGAAAAATAAACATTTTATTCTTGCTTCGTATAAATTGTGTTAAAAAAAAAGAATTTAAAGTTCAAGTACGATTCTTTGTAAAGTGAGTTTTTCAGAATTTGGGCTATTTTTGTATAAAAATTCTATATTTTCACGATTATATTAAATTAATCATCTTTAATTAATTATCATTTTTCCAAAAGGGTTGATTACAACTGAGTTAAAGTTTAACGAGCCTAAACAACACTTTATAACAGAAATTATTATAGTACTAAGTGATTATCGAAGTGTGAAGTCTGGAATTATCATTCATCAGAAAACAGCCATTTTCAACAAAGTCAACATAATGGATAACAAAATCTTTGGAAATTTCATTAATGTAACCGGCATCAATTAAGGATGTGTGAGCGTACAGAAAAATTTTAGCACACGCAATAACTGTAGCCCACTATAGAGTTTAAGGTACAAAACGTTGTTGTGGCCTAAACTACACTAATTGATAAACAGAACGCACCCGTATTAATTTTTAACCCAGTGATTAATGGTAAACAGAAGTTGCGCAATATGATAACGCCTAAGCAGCTATGGACCTATAACCACTGGTCAAGAGTGACTTCTGCGAGTATTTTCTTACTGCCGTCTATTTAACGTTCGTTTGTCAGAAGAGGTAAATTCGATTTCTGATAATAACAGTACAACGATTTTGTAGATAATAAATAATATTACACACCTCTTAAGTAGAAATGCTGTAATCAAATTTGCTGTTAAATGGACCTTTGCGTTTATTTTTAGATAACTGATCGCTTATCTATACATATATTTATAAAACTGTAGAAATGTATATGTTTGTGCGCGCATCACATGAAAACCACTGATACTATTCGAATGCGGTTTTCAAATACGTATTTGTCTTCTTTCAACTTAACATCTGGTGTATAAAACTTTCTCCCCCCACCCCTTTAACGGTGTGAGGAAAGAAATTTTTATACAAAAATCAACATTTTTGTCTGTCTGTCTGTATGTTTGTGCGCGCATCACATGAAAACTACTGATCCGATTCGAATGCGGTTTTCACAGATGTATTTGTCTTCTTTCAACTTAACAGCTAGTGTATAAAAAATTCTCTCCCATTCCTTAAATGGGGTGGGGTAAGAAATTTTTTTACAACAATCACACGCGACGCGAACGACGTTGCCAGTACAACTAGTTATATCTAATGCTTCACTAATAAAAATGTCAATACTATTTCAAACTTCAATGATATTGCGTTCAAAATTATAGATAGTTCCCTTGGGATCAATATTTCTTTGCTGTAATTGATTAAATAGGATACATGAAGCATCACATCGTAAAAAATATCAGCTTAAAATTAAAGATTCGATCATTTAATGTACGCCTAATAGAATCTGTTCCACTACAGACTATGTTGTTGGTCAGTTGATCTACTTCATGCATATATACATTAAATGAGAGAGGCTCTAATTTCGTAAACAACATTAATCGTCCGTATATTAAAATTCCATCGAGTTGTAGCGCCGTGAAAGATACTTTTGTTCACAATATTGTTTAACACTTCTACTCTTTGGGGTGAATTATTTAAAATGTCATGAATGTCTTGTAAATTTCATACTTACTTCTAAATTTACAGAAGCAGCTTTAGATATATCTAATTAAATTCAACTAATGGGCTTAGCATTTTACTAAAGGATACTTTTAATTAATGCTCTTGCAGTTTGGCTGCTCATCAACGCTGCATCATCATAGCTTTGTGCAATCAGTTTGTTAGATCAATTTGAAATTAAGGGGTCCATAGCAGTTAAAATTGTTTTAGAGTTTCTGCATCACATCATTTAGGAATTAGATAGTTCCAAAAACGTTTAATTTGCATACAATCTTAAATAAATTTTAAAAATTACTACTATTTGAGTTTTTGCAGCAACATTCGTTGTTTTCTATTATTGGTTCATGAGAAGAATGACCCAAACTCTTCTCAAACATTTAAATTTTTAAAATGCATGGTTTAAAAGTCCTTTTAAAAGTATTGGATTTTTAATGTGTACGAGTTTATGTAAATAGTAATGGAAAAGATAACCTGCAGCGATGAAGCATACGTGCAACATCATGGTTCTGGTAGGTCAGGATTTTAATTACCGTGTAATACGACTAGTACCGTATTTCTGAGAAGAACACTAATAGTAAAAGCAATATAATTCTCAGCTGACTGCGATGCCATACGGTGTCGTTACTATTTTTATAACCGATAACTATTAAATGAGAGTGTATTTTACGCTGTTGTAGACACACATAATAAAAAAAAATAAAGCGATTATAGTTGTAACGATTGGGTAACGAATACTAAGATTACAGAACCGGAATCGGTTTATCTTACAAAATTAACATTATAATACCAGTGAATTGGTTTGTCGAATTTTAAATTAAAAGTGAACAGTAGGGAAACTTGTTTAGTATTATTCATACAATTTTTTATAAAATAATGTCACTATCTACGTCTGTCAAGTGTGAATGTATGTAAATCATTTAATTAACTACATAAATCAATCATACAAAGAAAGGGCAAAACTGACCTAGGTATAGTTTTCCCAATGCAACTTGGATAGACGTCGACTGGCGGTACAAAGAATATCTGCTCATGGGCGTGCGACAAATTATCCTTATTATTCATTTAGGTTATTGTTTTATTTTTCATACAACTAGTCATTGTACTAACCTGAATAACACCATCTTCAAAAGATCCCTAGAATGTTATGTTAATCAACACAAACACAAAAATATTCACTCAGATATAATAAAATTTGTATATACATTAAATTAAACTTAATAAACACAGTCCTATTAAAATTACGTTTTAACGATTGCTATATAACCAGTTCTCTCCTGCTTAAGTTTTTTCTAAGAACCAAACATCTGTGCAAACAAATAGGTGTCGAATGCAGATTTCATTAAGTCATATTAAAAAGCTGGTCTCAACTAGTGCGTACGCTGGCTTACGGTTTATGGTAGCGGGATCGGATGGCGCAGGTCATGGTCAAAGGCCGGCAAGGCCCTCAAGCTAGCTACTGAAATAACCAGACCCGCAAAACTCAGATAGGCTATCAGCACATTCCATCCATTCAAAACACCGGGAACGAACGGAATATACCCAGCCCTACTCCAGAAAGGGCAGGATGTAATTATAACACATCTGTGTAAAATCTTCAAGTCTTCTTTGGCCTATAGATCTATACTATCTGTGTGGCAGAAGGTGGAAGTCTTATATCTCCCTAAAGTGGGGGGGATGACGGACTAAACTACCAATAAGTATATCGTCATTCGTAGCGAAAACGCTCGAGAAACTGGTTGATAGAGATATGAGGGACGAAATCTTAACGGAGAAACCCAAGAAGTGATCGTCAATATGCATACCAGCGGGAACAATCCACAGACCTAGTGCTGGATGACTTGAACAGGCTATTATCAAAGATAATAGAAGACAAAGAAGTATCCATAGCGGCGTTTTTTGACATAGAAGGAGCCTTCAGTAATGTTGGAGCAGAGTCAGTGACCGACGCACTTTCAAGGAGGAGAGTCCCCCAGTCGCTGACACTCAGACACTGCAGAGCTGCTATCACAAAGGCAAAACGATGTTAGAATGATTGTCAGTCTCTTGACAGGACATTGTAGGCTCAGAAAACACATAAGTCAGCAGAATTTAGCAAATGATGACATCTGTCGTTACTGCCAAGAGGAGGAGGAAACCGCATTTCATGCCCTATGCCAATGTGAAGGCCTTGCAAGGACGCGGTATCAAGTACTGGGAGAGGAGAAACCGGCTGCTCCAAGTTATGCGGAGAGGCCACTGTCAAGGCTATTAAGTCTCATTAAGAGGCCAGGACTGGACAAGGTTCTCTAATCCTATTTTAGAGATAATGGGTGTTCACAATAGATCTTCAAAGGTCGCAGTGATACAGGCTAACAGCCAACCCAATAAACATCTATCTAGTGCATGCACTGATTGGTGTGCACAGCTGCCACACATTGATCGAAAATTATGAAAAATATAAAATAATAGTAATAAAACAAAAAACATAACCCTAATCAATAAACAACATATGAAGAAGAAAAAATATCAACACTAAATAACAGATTTTTTTCGAAAGGTCTCGTCTACGACAATACTTGTAGAATAATAGCATTTGTGAATGCATGAATATGAAACCAGAACCTGTTAAAATCAAAATCAGCTAATATAATACAATGGAGGCTATAACCAGTAAATTCTCAAAGATTAGATAAGATATAGGTCAGTCAGCACGCATTTGGAACGAATAAGAAATTTCCTTAAAATTTTTATTTATTACTCCGGATCGATTGCGAAGAGACCATAATGTCTGCTCTATACATATACATTAATAAAAAACAGAACCAGAGAGGGGATCGGAAACAAGTTCTCTTTTTCTACGCGGACACTTTCTCTCAGTTCACTTCTGTCGCAAAAGTTAACAAAGTTTCGCTTTAAAATGTTGCAGATTTGAATCTGGTTGTTTTAGGTATAAAATAAGACAAAATTTTAAATTTAAACGTTTAATTAAATAATCTCATACAATACAAATGAAAAAACAGTGTAAAAATGTGTCGGAAAATAAAACTAGGTACATAAGCCAGTCCTCTAGTGTTATGCTGTAACCGTTTTTTATGGTATTTTTAGTGCTGCAATTAAAACTATATAGCATAGCTGTTTTATTATTCTTAAATCATAAATTATGGTGGCCTTCTTAGTGTCGGCTAAAATTAGCCGAGACAGGTGTGGTAGGTCGGAAAACCAACATGAACGGACATTGTTATTAGTTTTTGTCAACTGAATGCAAAAGCTTTTACTGAGTTTACTTATTAATGTTTATGGGTCAAGTTACAGTGCCAGACTAGTAAAAAATTAACCATGACGACAATATTGATTAGATTTTTACAACTAAAATACTATTTTGTTCTATAAATTTAGTAAGTAGGTTGATTTTATATTTATATAGTTGATAGTGGTGTAAATCGAAATATCTATATCTTGACCATACAGCAATTTTCTTAAAATTTTAAATAATTCCCCAAATGTTTTCATCAAAGTTAAGAACGTTTTTAAACAAAGCTTTATTAAAAAATTCATAAGCGATCGATACAGGAAATAGTACATTACGTAACGAGTGCGGAAAGCAGGTGATTCCATCACGAGTGCGATTGTCGCGTGAGCCGAAGGCGAACGCGATAAAAAGCACGAGTGATGGTATTACCTGCGCACCGCACGAGTTGCGTAATCTATTTTGCATCACTCCGTGAGGAAAGCTCTTGAATTTGTCTAAAATAAAAGGAAAGAAAGATAATAAAAGTAGTATTGGGTCTGATTCGCCTGCACCGCGAGCGTGGTAATTAAATGCTCATTCCTTCTTCTTGTAAGGAGAGGCCTTTGCCCATACACTGGGACAGTAACAGGCTGATTATTATATGTTTATGTTATATTCCATTATTAACATAACTGCAGAGCTTATTCCGTTGATTTTTGAGGTGATCTCTGGAATATTTTCCACACTGATCAACAGATCTTAACCAAATTTCTATGGGACCACGTGGACATTTTACTCTTTTGAATGCAAAAAGATTTTTTTAATCGGAATATAACTACCGGAGATATGCCGTAACATACATAAAAAAATATGGTCAACTGAGAATTTCTCCTTTTTTAAATAATTATAAATTATTAATTTGCTATATGATCTGAATAAGAGGTAAAAAAATCTTGTGAAGAAGCCTTCGTGATATAAAGAGAGTCCAAATCCAATCAAAAAGGCCCTTTGTTACAAATTTAATCCGGAAACTCCTTCCTTCGGAGCTGTATTATCAATATAGAATTGTTGGTCCAGGTGTTACCCTCTTTTTGGATATTTAGTTGCCGGATTTAAAATAAACGTTTTTTTGTGTAATTTTGAGTTGTTTTTAATTTAAAGAAAATAAACCACTCGCATTCTGATTTAGAGTTTAATTTGTGGGGTTTGTTCATGGCCCGTTTTCATTGAATAAAAGAACCCGAAGCGCTAACACTTGATTAAAATTCGAACCACAATCCTAAGATTGCCTTTTTTACTTTTTTGTTATTTAAATAATATAATCAAATTTCATTACAGTAAAATGATTTAACGTTGCAAATTCGGAAATTTTATTTAATATTTTAAATAAGTTAATAAATGTATTTGCTGCGGTTGAACCAATATTACTTTGGCAACGTTAAAAAAAATAATTATAATAAGTATTAACTGGATACGAACTCAAAAAATATATAGTGGACTATCAGTTTTTTATAGGAAACTGAAATAAACATTATGAATTTGTTTGAAGTTATACTTCTATTCGTGCGGCCGGTGTGGTAAATTTATATGGGTGTAAATGTGCAAAATCATTACATTGGGTTACATGTGTAATGGCGTAAGTAAGAGAAAGTCATAATTTCATTCATTTGCAACTTTAAGTTTGAATATCTTCAGAACGGCTCACTCAAAAAAAAAAATTAAAATTGTTTTGTAGAGCGTTAAATTTTCTACAAAAATAATTTTTGAAATTATTTTTTACAATGCTCAAATGTCAAGCTACAAAAATAAGAAAAAAGAAAATGTATTTTTTCATGCTATTTAAATGGAAAATGGAAATTTAGAAACAGACACCACTTAAGGTTAATATTAAGAATTTAACTTTTTAGAGGCTTCTTTTTCTACTTTCCTGAAAAATTTTAGCCTGATTTTTAGTAGAAAAAAAAGTTGCTTAAAAATGGTACACCCTACATTTTTACATTACAAATAACCATTACACAATACAACTCTAAGCAATTTCATAATTTAACAATACATTGATAGCAGACCCAAGATTATGCTTTATTTATGAACAAACTCAAATGCTAAATTTTTTATTTTTCATTTTTCTATAAGGAGAACTATATGTGCCTGTTATTGCCTAATGGGCATGACTTGCGCTCTTGTTTTTGCTGACTATTTATTTAATATGTTAATTATTTAATCACGATAATCACGTAGGTATTTTTATACGGAATAACACCCCTGTTTCCTTGTTTTTCATGACACAACACGGATACATGCCGAACGAGCCATGCAAACGTTCACTTACCTTTGATTTTGATTTATACTCTGGTCAAATTATATATTTAAAGGTAAATTTTGCTGAAAATGAGTTATTTTTTTTTAATTTTAAAACTCGATGTCGATTTTTAATGAAATATTTTTTTTTAATTACCGTCATAATAATATATGCGCAACTACGCTAGTGCTGTAAGCTGTAAGTATAAGTAAAAGTGTTTTTTTGTTTTATATTTGATTGTAACTTTTACTTAAAATATCCATTAGTAAAACTTTAAGAATATCAGGTATAATGAAACCCAGATGCCGGGCTATGGTCCTTTACCAGCTTAGTCCAATTAACTAATAAACTAAATACACAGAGATTTTTGTGTGCTACTTTGTAGTGGAAACACAAATAAGTGACATCATTGCGCCATAATTTTTTCTTTGGGGCTAGGCTGCTTTACTTTTTAAGAGATAACCAAATGGGTCAAATGATTTTGATTCAACTTTGACTCAAGTAGGCTATTAGCTAAAACTAATAGTTTTATTAATTTTAGCATAAAACGTTTGAAAATGGTACAATCATATATACCTATAAGTCTTTCTACTAAAAATGAATTGAAAAAATACTCGACATACCCACTTATACGAATTGATACCATTTGACAAAAAACAGTTTGCCTATCAGCTCGCAAATCTACAATAGATGCCTTGCATTTTTTCGAAAAGATCTTAAAAAAGGCTATTAACACAAAAGAAAGTGGTTTATGTAAGTTTATAGGTGTAAAGGAACGATTCAATGTGGTTCTCTTAGCGCTACCATAACAAAATTGGATATAGAGTCTTCCATAATCAAATGGATACAATCAATGGTAAATATTAGGAATATAGACCTACCTTAAGTACCAATCAACCACCATTAAAGCAGCAAAAGGCTATGCACAAGGAGTTTTACCATGGTCAATTTTAGTTGAAAATCTCATAGCAAAGCTTAAAATTGATTTTGTGCTCTGGTCTATGTTAATAATTTAGTTATTGTGTTTAGTGGTAATTATGACAGTATTACTACTAACCGCATGCAAAATGTGTTAAACCTCAATCAATCATTCAACACCCTGCTATAAAAGGAGAAACACGTTCATTCTCAGAAGAGGTAAAATATCTGGAGGAAAACTTATGTAGAATCCACACCACGCAAATATAACCTCCAAAGCTACAAGGGCTTTGTGTACCTTCAGAAACTTTTTGGGAATAATAATCTATTTATCATTTCTTTCTTTACCCTACATGATCTACGCTTTTCTAGATTGGAGGAACAAAACAACGCAACAAAAGGCAATAAAAAAGTTGCAAAAGATGCAAAGACTTGCTTGTATAGGGATCATTAGCGCAATGAAATCGTGTCCTACCTTGGAGATAATTCTAGACCATTCTCCATATCTAAAGAGAATTACTGTGAAAATTAACTTTAGGCTAACAAAGACTAAGTCTCTAAAAGCCGGTGATCTTCAACGACATCTTGGGATTCTAAGGGTCAAAACAGCCTAATTGATAAAGATGCCTGCAGACATATTGTCTCCAAAACTAGATATCGAATACACACTAAATGTTAGTATTTTTGAGTATATGTTAACAAAAAACCAAATCGCTAACTTACAAAAGGAGTCTTCACTTATTATACTTAAAAACCAAAACGTGGAGGTATAGGTATTACAGGTCTTAACGTTAGGCTCTCAATAGCACTGTAAAACACTCTCACAATCGTCTAAGTGGAGTTTCTAACAATAAACTTCTGTGCTCAAGAATGCATTGAAAAACGCCTTGATTCATCCAGAATATAACTTGCCTCAGACTGCTTTAAAGGCTCTTAAATCTACTGTGTTCGAGCCCAAAACAGCTTGGGACTGCAAAAATCTCATAAGCAACTGACCAAACACAACAAAGTAACTTTGTTGTGGGTACAAGGGACAAGAGGTTGTCGGAAACGAGATTGCTAACAGTTTCGCAAAAGAAGAAACTAGTACTCCTTTTATTGGTCCTAAACCTTTCTACCACCCTTATACTCCACGATCTAGTGCTTTGCTTGTACTGACTAAGAAACTCTACGAAATATACTAAAAGGATTATGATGCCTATAGATTGTAAATTAAAGGCAGTAGCAATAACCTTAAGCCCTGTTATAATCTTGTCAATGATTAGTTAAATGTATCTACAGTTAAATTACCATTGCTGCCTACTTTAGTATATAATTAATTTTCAAAACCTTTACACAACAGACTGACACTAACTATAGCTTTAACTTGTATAATCTTATAAATCAATAAATATAAAATTTTCATGTCTCTGTGTAATGACGATAGCATACAGTATAAAAGAATTCGCTTTTAAAATAAATTATTAAACGACCATGACAGATAAATGTTGTTATGTTCCAGACACTTGCAATATGTTTTTAATTGGTTACGTTTACTTACGTACATCATTTATTCTGATACTTCTTGTAATTAAATAGATTTAATATACATTAAAAGAAAATCAAACAAGTGGCGTGCTTACACAGTTGGAAAATAAAAAACCCTCATTTGTTGTATATGAATTGAGAGAAAGTAGGTATTATTTACTTTTGTATACATAAGTAGAAAATAATAAATTGTATTTAAATTTACCTATTTATTATATTTTCGATTTTTTTTTCATTGAGTTAGTTACATACTTTATATATCATGGAAGCAACACATTCAAAAGGTCGTACGCAAAGCTACACCTTGGTAGGTGTAGACAATTGTGTGGCAAGAACTGGGGCCTGAGCCCCAAAATGAACCTTTGGTTGTATACACAAGTCATTAGACCAATGTTAACCTATGGTTCGGTGGTGTGGTGGAGTAGAACGCAGCAGTCCGAGGCGATCAGGCAAGTGGGAAGTATTCAAAACCAGGCATGTCTGAATGTTACAGGGGCCATGGGGACTGCCCCAACGGACGCACTACAGGTTCTGCTCGACCTACCACCATTGCAAATATATAAACAGGGTGAAGCTATAGCAACTGCTCACACGCTGCTACAAGACTAGTCTCCCATTACCTTATTAAAAGGGAAAAAGCAAGCAGAGCTATATAATAGGGTTAATGTGGATCAAATAATGAGCATACCTCAGGACAGGATAGTCCCTAGGTTTAACTTTACGAGGAACTTTCGAGTAGAAATACTGGAAAGAGGCTCATGGAACAATCGCCCCCCAATTCAAGGGGAGTCAATCTGGTATACCGATGGCTTAAAAACTGAGAAAGGCTCAGGATCGGGTAGATATAGTAAAGGACACAGGATAAAAGTCCAACTAAGTCTAGGTGCGTATGCCACAGTGTTTCAGGCTGAAGTAATGGCCATACAACACTGTGCAACGGAGATCAGAAATCAGTAGTCATATACTCGGACAGTTAAGCAGCTCGAAGGGTGATAGTTTTGGCACAAATAAATTCACAGCTGGTGTCGGACTGCGCTAGGTCCCTGACACATGCCGCAAGTCAAAATTCTCTGACACTGGCATGGATACCAGGCCACTTAGGGTTTTGAGGCAATGAGAAGGTATTGCATTGGCTCGTGTGGGATCTAATATCCCAAAGATTGGTTAGGAACCATTCGGCGGTGTTGCTGATACATTTAGAAAGGCACTCATTGAGAAATGGAGACTAGACCATCGCAATAACTCGAATTGTATCAGTCACAGAAAAAAACTTGCATGATATAAAATTTATGATTTTTCCCTGGCTATCACATGGTAATTCTGGATTTGACCATGACTATGACCATCATTCATCATCACTACATATGCATTCTGTTTTTCTCTGCAACTAATACAATTCGAGTTATTGCGATGGTCTAGGAATTTTTAATTTGACCTTGACCATGACCAGGTTAAATCAAAAAGGTTTATTATTTCATGCTTTTCAGTTTTTTCCACGGTTCGGTTTCTTTGTTATTATTTAGGATTTTCCAAATAAATAGCCGAAAATCACTCTTTTATTTTTTTGGAAGCCAAAGTCATTACAAAAATTTTTTATAGGTACTAAATATTAAGAATTATTTGTGTTGTGTTATCTCACTTCTTGTTAGCATTAAAGCTTTCTGACTGTGTTTTATAAAAATGAACCAATACTGTAGTAAATTTATAAAATAGTTATTATCCTAACAAGTGCGGGAAGTTATACTTTCCCGCACGCGAACTGCCGATGCCCGAACGACGCGAAGCGGAGTTCGGGCAAGCAGTTAAGTGCGGGAAAGTTAATTTCCGCAAGAGTGAGGATCAATATTTTTTCTACAAGCAAAATCACCTCGAAAATTATTTAGATATTTGAAATGATGCGATTGTGACACTTAAATCTTTCATAGTGTCAATAAATACACGATTGTAGCTATAGCCACCCTACTTAAACAGGTGAGTTTGTTGTTGCTTTGAGTAAGGTTTACAGGGGTGATTTAATAAATTATGATTTTTAAAAATCCCTATTTTCATGTAAAATAATCTTAATTTTTTTTTACTATTTGTATGTAAACCAACAAGATAAGGATAATAATACAATAATTTGTCATAAAGGTTATCGAAAAACATCTCTAATTAATAAAAAAAAATGCGTGCGGGAAAGAGATATTTTCTGAATTAAAATGCGTGCGGGAAAGTGTTGTTTTACGCATGCTTGTAGAAAAAAGCTATTTTTACCTAAACACACTATATATAAACATTGCGTCACGTGTTGGATGGGTTTCTATTCATTTGAAATTAATTTCCATCCTACTTAATCTGTTCGCTCATGTAGCAATCCCTGACTGGCTACCTTTAAATCTGGAACGTGATATAGATTAATCCAGGACTGCGGCCTTTTGGACATCCACAACAAAACCAACCGACATCGACGTCAAATGATTAACCATATTGAAATTAATACTATGGCAGGGTTACAGTCGGTATTATTTGTCAATGTAACCTAATGTGCCAAATGATATCAAAATAATCAAATAGGTAATTAGTTACTGCGTGAAAAAATACCATACTACCTAATATAAAAACGTTTAAAAGTAGTCTAATGAAAATTATTATATTTAGATTTATTTTTGTGAAATTTATACTAATTATAGGTGCTAAAAAGTTGTGAAAGCAAAAATTATTTTTATTATTCAATATAATCTCCCTCAGCTTGAATACATTTATTCCAATGATCCTCTAGTAATCTTATACCATTTCTGTTATGATTTATTGACAGCTCTGCAAAATATTGATCCACGGCTGCAATAGCTAATTCATTTGACGAAAAATGGTTTCCACGAAGAAATTGTTTTAGGTTTCTAAAGGGGTAATAGTCGGAAGGAGCCAAATCGGGTTTCAAGCAACTCGTACTTTAATTCGATCAATTTATCCTTCATGAACAAAGTTGTGTGAACACTTGCATTATCTTGGTGAATAATGATTGTTTTCTTCTGTAAACCGGGTCTTTTTTAAGGATTTTTTTTTAAATCCAACTGGTCCAAAAGGTTGCGATAATATTCAGTGTTACCATTTTTGTATGAATATCTGTTGCTAATAAACGTTTCAAAACAAAGAATTTTTATCACTGGATATTGGGTTTTTTCCATTGTAACAAAATACACTGACACGTCAACTTCAAATGGCTCCGAATTCAAAACACACATAACAGTAAAATGCGTTACATGGAATATAACTCAATCCAGAGAACAATGTACAGGTATACGGCATTCTTCGTAATATTAATTTTTGACTTATTATTTTATACATATAGGACTATAGAACATGGACCTATGATGTAATGAGAAAGCTTTCAGTATCGATTGATTTAAAATTTTGAAACAACATTTTGTGACAATTCGAGTTGGCTTTTATTATAAAAAATGAGTTTTACATAGCTTTCTTAAAATTCAGATTAAATTCTTTTTAAATTTTAGTTAGGAACGCACATTACAACTTAATGAGTATGTGAATATGTGAGTATGTTAGTAAAAGGCCTGTTGGCTGAGCGCTTAACTGTTTGAGCATTTTTAAAATCATATAAAATTCGAATATGGAAAAAAAGGTTTTTTTGAAGTATATTTTAAATTTGAATAAATAATAAATTTTACTTTAGTTTTTAAGACTTATAATAACATTGATTAAAATATTTTACTTAAATGAATTTTAATTTTTTTAACGCAAGCTTGAAAGTTTTTCCTGCCCAAATGCAATATGCATTTTTTAAATCAATTGAAAAATGAAAATTGTTCACGTCATTTAATAAACGAAGAGAATCATAGATGTCAAAAATAGTAACAATGTTTAATTGCGTAAAAAATCTGAGAAATTTAGAAATATTCAACTAGGTAGTAAAAAAACTGGAAAGTCGTGAAAAATTAATTTTTTATTTATATATTTTTTTTTATTTCTTTAAGATTACTACGTATGTATTACGATTACATTTAATTGTTTACGTTTCTTAAAATTTGCACATATTCCATAGGAAGCTATTTTTTACTGGAATTTCCTTCAGGGTGTGCCCAATATCGATAATCACGATATGGGCCAGTCGCAAACTCTGTACTAAATATTTTGTTTAACACAATCTGAAAAAATGAAAAGTTCCATTTTCGTGTATAATTCGGAAAATATTGCTCCAAGAAAAAAAATTATAGATAGTTAAAAGTTTTATTATTTAATTTTACACCATATTTCGTTTGTTAGAAATTGAAAATTTAGAGTTGATTGTTGGAAAAATGGCAATAATTGAGAAAAAAGAAGTGCAAAAAATTAATTGAATTGTTTTCGACCCTCTAAACTTGACTTACAACCTCCATCTGTCGCCTATAAAACCTTTTTAATATCATTAACACGTGTGCCTAATTAAGATCGGTTAAATAGTTTTTGCATAATAATTTCGCAAATAGAAAAATTACGCAAATTTAAAATTCATACTAGGCCCTAAATAAGGCTCTCAGATAGTCGCCAATTTTTTTACATATAAAAGAAGACTCAAACTTTCAAACGCTTTTCGTAAAACTAAAATCGGTCCTCCAGGAGAGCCTATTTTTTTTAAACTTGTAAACATTTTTAAGTCTTATAAACAGTTTGAATAACATTACGAGCTTTAAACATATTAATTTTAACTTTTAATGAGTGACAATGTCTAGTTGACATTTAAGAGTTGAGAACTGACGATTGACATCTGAGAGATGACAACTGACAATTTAAAGCTGATAGTTGACAACTGAAGATTGATAGCTAAGATTTTAAAACTAATGATTGACAACTGATGATTGATAACTGATAATTGATTAGTGATGGTTGACAATTGATAAATGACGACTAAAACTTGACCATTGACAAATGACAATATAAAATATTACAAATAAACTTTGTATAATATAAAAATATTCATGTTTATATTCTGATCAGTTTTAGAAACTCAACTGTTTTTATTATAAAAGGCAAAAATATATATTTCTTCAACAAACACATTTTCACGTTCATTCAACGAACGAAGAACTCTGATTCAGTTTTATCGTTTTGTTCGGGTAGCGGCACCGGCACGGATGCTCGAAGCGCGTCGCTGAGTTTGTTTGTTTCGTTGAAAAAAACCTGTCAATGTCTTTCTTTTTATTTATCGTGTCCGCTACTCTTGTGTCCAACGAATTTGTAATACATGCTCGAGATGGAAAAGATATCTGGCGCCGACATTTTCTGAAAATGTCCCTTTTTCAGTTCGCTTGAAAAAATAAAACTGTTTTCTTGGGTATCCTTGCACGCATTGTTGACATACGTTTTCTTTTTTTATATTTAAGACAGTCCTAAAAGCTTTAAGAGTGTATATGATAAATGAAAGTTTTAAGTTCTGAATTTTATACCATTTATAATGTATTTGTTATTATATTCTGACTGTTTTTAAGAGCTTATATCTTCGTAACGGTTTGAGATCATACGATGCGGTTTTTACAGTTAGGTTTAAAATTACCGTAAGTTTTGTTGTGACACATTTATATAAATGGCCTACTTCCGGTTTACCCGCTAGAAAAGTGGCGTATTTTCAGAAAACAGTAGATGTAATTTTTTAAATGGGAGACCCTGTATATTTAGCAATTTCCTAAAAGACGCATATTTTTACTTTATAACAATACCTTAAAGTTTAAAATCGGTGCACAGAAAAGGAAGTTAAAATTAAAAAAATTACATCTTCTGTATTCTGAAAATACGCTATTTTTCTATCAGGTAAACCGGAATTAGGCCATTTTATATAAACGTGTCACAACAAAACTTAAGATAATTATTAACCTAACTGTGAAAATCGCATCTTATTATCTACAACAGTTTCGAAGATATAAGCTTTTAAAAACAGTCAGAATATAATGAACAGACGTATGAATACTATATCTAGAATACTGATTTATTAATTTAAAAAAAATTCGATATTTTTGTATTTTACCAGATTTTTTCATTAAACATCTATTGTTTTTTTATTTTATTAAATGGATGATAATGCTGTAACACTATGTTTAAATTTGTTGCGATTTCATATTAATTTGATTTTAAGCTCTTTTAAGATGTCAAGCAAACACAATTGTCTTATTCGACCGCAATTAATGTCTATTTTGTTCTCTTTCGACTGATTTAGCCGGCCGGTGCGTTCGGTTTAGTGTTATATCTCAAAATGTAAAAAATCTATACTAATACTAGCTGACTCGGCGGACTTCGTACCGCAAATCATTTAAGTCATTCTTCCATTTTTCGTTTTTTCAATTTATTTGGATTTTATCGTTATATTTTGTAGTTTATCGATAGAAATATTAGATGTCTAACAATACTTAATTTAGTAAGAATTTCTCGTTTAAATATAAGTGATATTAACTGCGCCACCTTCCGGTGGCGTCACAATACTTAAGTAAAGATTGCTCGTTTATATATATGTGATATTAACTGCGCCACCTTACGGTGGCGTGATTAAAGTAATCGAATAAGTAGTGGTTGCTCGTTTAATGGAAGCGCCATCTGGTGGTAACTTCCATTAATAAGAATATCATATTCATATTAACCATTAAAAATACAACATCCTACTGATTTTCACGACAATCGGTTGAACACGGCAGAAGTTGCTACTCTGCAGCGCCACCTCAAACCTTCTCCGTGGAAAGATACATATGAATACCAATTTTTATGACAATCGGTTGAACGGGGCAGAAGTTGCTACTCTGTAGCGCCACCCGGTGGTGAGCGGCATCAATGAGCATATTATGTAAACCGATTGATCAGTTATCGACCGGGGATGAACAATGATTAAATTACCAAAATGGGTATAAAAAAATAGGGGTTGGTGATAAAAAAGTAAAAATTTAGGGTTGTATGTATTTTTCAGTGCCACATTATAAAAAAATAAAAACAAAAAATTTCGTCCAAAAATTAAAAAAAAAATTTAAGGGTAAACAACCCTTACTACTTAGGGGTATGAAAAATAGATGTTGGCCGATTCTCAGACCTACTCAATATGCTCACAAAATTTTATGAGAATCGGTCGAGCCGTTTCGGAGGAGTTCAAGTTCGAACACCGTGACACCAGAATTTTATATATTAGATTATAAAGCTGAAGAGTTTGTTTGTGTGAACGCGCTAATCTCAGGAACTACTGGTTCGAATTGAAAAATTCTTTTTCTGTTAAATAGACCATTTATCGAGGAAGGCTTTAGGCTACATAACATCACGATGCAACTATTAGGAGCGAAGAAGTAATGGAAAATGTGAAAAAAAAAACGGGAAAAATTATTGATCCTTGAGGGCTTCCATTGCGTGCGCTGCGAAAAACGGTTCAGGATACCAAAAATATATGTACGAAAGAATGATTCCTCTTAAAATGATCTAAAGAAATGTCCCCGACAGTATATGTCTATCTTTTAAGATTAACCGTTTTTATGGTAATCAAATTTGGTCGAAATTAATGCATTATTTGTTAAGAGTTGTATCAACGTAATAATATTAATCTTTATCCAAATAAATGTAATGTTGATTAAAAGTATTTATTTGTGCACAAAATTGTCTTTGACATCACTTAATTTCAATGAACATCTTAGAAGATATTACAATTTTAAAATAACTAGGACGCCACCGTAAGGTGGCGCAGTTATTATCTCATATATTTAAACGAGAATTTCTTACTAAATTAAGTACTATAAAGCCACCGTACGGTGGTGCAGTGTATATCTTATATAAAATATCTAATATAAAAATATCATTGAAAACAAAAAAAAAAGCAAAATGGTAAAAATTTGAAAAAATGAAAAATGGAAAAAAAGACACGACAGTGTTATGCGGTACAAAGTCCGCCGGAACAGCTAGTATAAAGTAAACAGCAATTGACTTACTGTCACATTTTTAATTTGTCTTATTTCCTACTAGCTAAACCTGCTAACTTCGTAGCTTTATAATAATTAATGTTTTTCCCTTTTTTACTATATTTTTTTCTCGTTTTTGCTATGGATTTCTATATTATTTATTTCTGTTTTTGTCGATTTTCACAATTTTTTTGTTTTTCCAGGATTTTGTTTTTTCGTTAAATTTTCTAAATTTTAGTTGGTTTTTAATTTTCTACATTTTGCTTTGATTTATTATTGAAGTTATACTTCTATTTATGCACTTGATTTGTGTGGGGTTAACTGACAAAAATCATTACATATGTAATGGTGTGAGTAATAGAGAGACAGAAACACATATAAGGTATCAGTACATTAAAAAGAGATAGATATACAAAAAACAGTCTGAGCTAATGTTTTGGAATATCATAGTGACGTATTACATTGTGTTTGACAGATTACTTTATAATTCTGTCACGTAAGTAAACATATAAAGTTTAATATTTTATATTAATAATATTAATCATAATATTTAGTAATGAGTATTGTATTGTAGTCCATACTACCGTCACGTGGTTGCATTATATTTTGCACTATGGGGTTTTGTAAACACTTTTTTTGTACATTGATCGTTTTACTGTTTAGTTTTCGTGTTTGAAGTAAGGACACACATCAACTGGTCTTATTTTTCTAAGTATTTATTTAATTGAATACAATTATAATTTAAAAAAATATATTTCTACTTGCCTGTGTTTGTAGTTATTAAGTTTTATTAGTTAACAGTGATGCCATTGATGTATATTTGATGGCGCCGAGTGATGATGATATAAATGTGAAAATTACATGCGCGAGTTGTAAACGATCTCTAAAAGGCGAATTAAAATGTACCAAATGTGAACAACAGTTTGCCTAGTTCGTCTAAGAGGCGCAAAAGTGGATGGTCAAAATTTATCTGTCCATCATGGGCTGAAACTGAAAATGATGGCGACCATGCGTCATAATATAAAACGGTCGAGCACTTTCTTTTAACAGAAGAGATTCAGCATTTAAGTGTCTTTGGTTATGACCCGAGCTCTTATTTTTGTCGTGTACAAAATAAACGTGGTGGAGCTATGATTTTGGCAAAACATGGTATGGGGGTAAATCCTTTAAAAATGATCGAAAACTTATCAGTTGAAGGACGAAACACCTGGTACTTAAGACGGACCTCGTTTCCAGGAAATGTTATGCAAATTTGATACAAAATCAGTGTGTACTTGGTACTAGGAGATTTTACTAAATCATTCGCATAAAAATTTATGAATCTGGGCGCGTGCAAAGAAGTATAACTTCTGCTGGCAGTCCCACTGACTGCCACACCCTTTTTTTTATAATATTTTTTGTTTTCCTTAATTTTTCGTCGGTTTTTCTCTTTTTCGTATTTTTATTTTTTTTAATCTTTCCTTACTTAATTGTATTTTTTTTTAATTTTTACTATTTTTACTTTATTACATATATTTTATTTTATCCATTAAAGAATCATGTACACTTTTTTGTGATTTTTCTTCTCTTTTCCTATTTTTTATGTACCTATATAATTTTTTTTCGAGTTTCTTTTTTTGTTTTATTAAATTTTTCTAGTTAATCATCTTCTTCTGGTTTTTCCTGTTTTTTGTTTTCAGTTTTTCCCTGTTTTTTTTTATATCTACTTGTTTTTTTGATTCTCCCACTATTTATTGATTTATTTTTTGATTTCCGACAGCTTTTGATAATTTGTAATATTTTTTTTAAGTAATTGCTATTTTACGCATTTTTTTCCTTATTTCAAACAACTTCTCACGATTATAAAAAAAATTTCACGTTTTTTTTATGATTTTCGACAATTAGTCAAGAGTATTAAGAATTTTTTTCAGTTTTCAAAAATTTTCCATGGTTTTTCAAGATCTCTTCATAATTTTACCATTTTCATAAATATTTCACAATTTTTCACGATTGTAAACCTTTTTTACGATTTAAAAAAAAATATGACTTAAAATTTTTTAACCAGTTTTTGTGATTGTAAATAATTTCTTACAATTTTTAAGGTTTTTTAAAGATTTCTTTATGATCTTCGGCATTAATCAACGATTTTCAACAGATCGTCAATTTTCAACCGTTTTTCCACAATTTTTCTCAGTCTTTTTTAATTTTCTACATTTTTATAGGATCGTCGTCGATTATCAAAATCATATTTTAAAACTTATTCTTTTATCCGACGAGGAGAAATCCAATTAATCTTTTTGACTGTATTATTTAGAGATCGCAATATAACGTCATCTACCGAATTTTTTGGCAATCTAGATGTTAAACCATGGTATAGATTTTTTTTGTAAATAAACTATTAAAAAACAAAAAAATAAATAGACAATCTGTATTTAGAAATTAAATTGTAGTTAAAGCTGCACCCTAGCATAAACACAAAGCTTATTTTTCAGTAATTTGTCGAGGTACCTACTCGGAATCATTTCATGCTTAATGGTAAGCAAAAAAATGCGTTTTTTTTATACTAAATTGTTAATAATTACAAACAGCCGATGAATTCCATGTATAGGCCTATATTAATTAAAAAATTAGGGATCTGGTTATTTCCTTGTCCCGAACACGGTCTTTTTCTGCTTATTTCCTTTCGTATTCGTAAATGTTAAAAAATAAAATGAAGGATTAGCTAAAATTTAGAAAAATCCTCTGATTTGTATACTCTTGTTAAATGACACAAACTTAAGAACAAAAAATGTGCAATTGACCGTATAATAAAAGAAAACGGACAAAAAGTTTTATGGCTTCCACCCTACATTTCTGAACCTGATCCCATAAAATTTGTTTGGACAGCTTTAAGAATAATCCTGAAAGTTTTTATTTAACTTGATTCAAATACGTTCTGATAATTTTTCGGAACAATATTCAGATTGAAAAAAGTTGTTTACAAAGTTATTGACATCGAGGAAGAGTTTATTTTGAAGAAACCTTTAATAGATTCTGTGTTAGATGCAATTATTAAATTAGGAAATTTTAACTCTGATAGTGGTGATTAAAAGGGACATTTATTTAGAGGATTTTAATATAGATGTTAATAACATTCTAAATAAGTTTTCTTAAAAAGCAACAGGATATTCATTGATTGGAGGAAGTTCGTTGAGTTCAGCTAGTTTACTCAATAAATAACTTAGTTAGTTAGTGGACGTAGTGGACGTCCAAAACTGCAACAACCCCAGAAATCATTGAGCAAGTCTATGAAATTGCTGATATCATAGGTATCTCAGATGATTTACACGAAGAATTACATTTGAAAAAGTTGATCGGAAAGTGGCGCATTTGTTAATAATTCAATAAAAACTAAATTGAAAACAAATTTCTCAGCGTAATTTGGAGCGTTTTAAGCAAAATAAAAGCAATTCTCTGCGTTGTTTTATAACCATGGATGTATGTATGTATGTATGTGGTTAGGGGTAACAGATATACTTGCGACCTATAAGATCTATTGTGTCCCCCTTTTCATGCTATATTTCTGATGATTTCTCAGATTTATAGAAGCTCTTCTAGTCCTATCTTCCTTAGAAAGTTTAGGATATCATTGGAATTTAAATTAGGTAATTCTTCCCTTTCTATTTCGTATGACCCTAGGTATTTGACCCTAGAAGTACTTAATGCTATGCATTCTGAAAGTATGTGTATTGAGGTTTCATCCTCTACCTCACAGAATCTGCAGTTTGCTTCATCTACTAATCCTAGTTTCTTCATGTGTCCTCTTAATCTTAATCGACAGTGACCGGTTAGTATTCCTGTTATAACTAGGAGGTTTTTCTTACTCAGGTTAAGACAGCTGTGAGATCTCTTCTGGTTATAGTTTTCCAGGAGCGTCTTCGATTGTCTTCGTCCTTCTAGATCATTCCAGTATTTGGATTTTTCGCTATCCATTTTTTTTTCTTAGTTTTTCTAAGATTGTACTACTGCTGATTCCACAGGATGGTTCTGGTCCCATGTATGGGGTTTCAGCTCCTTTTTTTGTCAGCTTGTCTGCTGTTTCATTTCCTTCTATTCCTACGTGTCCTGGAACCCATAGGAGGGTAACAGTGTTATTTTGTCCTTGTTCATTTAATTTGCCTAGGCATTCCTAGACCATCTTTGAACTGATTGTATCTGAGTTCAGAGCTTTGATGGCTGCTTGACTATCTGACATGATTGCAATCTTCTGTCTACGATAGTTCCTTTCAATATTAAATTCTATACATCTTTCGATGGCACGAATTTCCGCTTGAAAGATGCTTGGGTACGCACCTAAGCTTTCTGAGTATTTGGTTCTAGGTCCAAACACCCCTACTCCTGTTCCTTTATCTGTCTTGGAGCCGTCCGTCTACCATTTTATGGTGTTTTGGCTTAGCCCCAATATGGTGTTTTCGTCCCATTCAGATTTACGTCCCAGTTTAGTGGTAAATTTCCTTACAAAGTTAAATTGATACATGCACAGGCTAGTCTCTGAATCTTTGAGAGGTTTGTCCTCGTAGTGATCAGATTAGCTCTCGTGCCCCAAGCTACTGCCCCATATGTGATGATAGGTCTCACTATTGCTGTGTACATCCATTGGAATGTCTTTGGGTTACAACCCCAATTTTTCCCAGCAATGTTTCTGCACACCATGAGGGCTTTTGTAGCTTTGTGTATTATTTCGTTTTCGTGTTTGTTCCAGAGTAACTTATTATCTAGGATTAGCCCTAGATATTTGACCTCTGTCTTCCACTCAACGATATTTTCACCTATTTTTATGGTTTTTAGTTTAGGTTTCTTTTTCCTTGTAAAGGCTACTAACGTGGTCTTGGTGGGGTTAATATAAAGTCTCACTGAATCACACCTATTCTTTGCTATGTTCAGTCCTCTTTGCACTATGTCGCAGAGGACGTTTTCATATTTCCCTCTTGCGAGGATAACTACGTCATCGTAGTAACCTTGGCAAGGTATACCTAGTTCGGTCAATTGCCAGAGTAAGCTGTCTACGGTGAGACTCCACATAAGTGGGGATGCAACCATGGATAAGATTAGTATCCACCATCATCATCCCAAACTAAACCAAAATAGTTTATAGTGGACTGAAGCTCCAAAACAGATGAAGCCAGAACGATTTTAGCAAAAACGTTATGGCATCAGTTATTTGGTATGCGAAGGGGTTTTGTTGGTTGATTATATTAAAAAAATAAAACAATCAACCCTAAATATTATTACAACCTTTTGGACCAGTTGGATAAAAAAAATTATAAAAAAAGACCTGGTTTCATCAAGGCAATGCACGTGTTCACACAAGTTTGATGACGATGGCGAAATTGAACGACTTGCTTGATCTACCGTATTCACCAGATTTGGCTTTCTCCGACTATTACCTCTTTAAAAACTTGAACAATTTCTTCGTGGAAAGCATTTTTTCTCGAATGTGGAAAATCTATTGCGGCGGTCAAACAATATTTTGCAGAGTATTCCGGAAAATCATTACAGTGATGGTATCAGATTACTGGAGGATTATTGGAATAAGTGTGTTCAAGCTAAGGGAGATTATATTGAATAAAAAAAACAATTTTATTTAAAAATAAATATACTTTTGAAACTTTTTAACCAACTTGTATAAAACATAACATATAACATGTATTTTTGAGCTTAACATTTTGTAGAATTCCATTTAAGTTTATGCATCCTCTCTTTATTAAGTCACTTACCATCTTGCTGTCTAACTTGGTTTGGGCAAGTTTATCTTCTTTTGCAATACTGAATCGAAGACGGCGGTAATAATTTACAAAACCTTAATGGATTAAACGATAAGTTAATATTTAAATATTTAAGTATAAATCAAATATTTCATTTTTTATCATTATCACCAAATATATTTCGGGGTAATGTACAAGTATCAAATTTTCATACCCCTAGACTGCTTTACAGTACAACATACGGAATTTCTGCTAAAATCCCCGATGGCACTCACAATGCACTCAATTAATTCTGGTTGCCAAGTTTACAAAATAAAGGAAAACAATCCAGTTACAGTAAATGGAATAAGGTTTTCCATTAGAATTTTTAATTTAGCAAAGTGTTAAATTACTTCAATATCTTGTTGATATTTTACAACGTCACCCTTGGAAAAATTTTAATTAAAATATTGATATTATATTAATTACACTTTGGTAAATATTTATTTAAATTAAATTAGTAAAAAAATTTAATAATAACGAACATTTTGTTAATAAATCCTTTAAATCTCTTCCGAAAAGCACATCGAATAAAAAATAAATATTTATTCTCTACACCGACTTTTCTTTTAGACTAGAAAGTAGTTCCCGAAATACAAATTTAAATAAAAGTAAAACTTTGCTTGAAACGGTGCATTTAATTGCGCTGCTAATGTTCTATAAAAGTCGTAAGTTGCTAACTTATTTCTTAAGAGGCCGTGAAAAAAAGCACTGTAAATGTTCTAAACTTTGAACATTAATTAAAAGATTTTATTGATTTTTACGTTTTATTTGAATCATTTAAGCACAAATTAAAAAGAAAGGTTGGGATAAACTTAGTTTCTAGATTTTCCCATATTTAATCAACAAATTAAAAATAAAAACTGGATCTTAAAAGTGTTGCCAATTCCTGCATTTTATTAAAAAAAACTGTGAGAGGTCAAAGGACAACCGGATGGAACGAAGTTCCTTTCGATTAATTAGTGAAGGAATTAGTAATTTGTAAACACAACAGAGAGTTTATACATACATAAGCATTTATTATTGTCTGTATAAAATCTCTACTTACCTAACTCTATCAGCAATATCCGGAAATTGTGCAGAAACACTGTCAGGATACATTATTGTTATTATTTTAATATTTATTATCTACAAAAAACCTGTATAAACTTAACAAAGTCGCGACACTACACTGTTCAAAGCAAAATAGAAAATAGTAAATCCATTATTTTCAACAGTTCGTTTCTTTTAACAAAAGTGTCCATTTATACAATACCAGAGGTTTAGATGATATACATCTACCTAGAATTACTTTTTATTTCAATTTAATTTAAAACAGGAATTAACAATTTAATACAAAATTTTAAAATTAAAATATTTGACAGTAACTGACAGTTAAGGTAATTTGACGTAGGTACCTAACTAGTCAAGTTAAGAACTATATTTTTGAAATGTTTATAAATTTATTGATTTATAAAAACATGATAAAATAAAATATAATACTATTATAGGTAATTATTTTTTTTTCTACAGTATTTTCTTTTTAATGTACATTTCCTTTTAATTTAAAATAGTGTCTTTTTAATTGTAATATATCTATCTATGAGAGAGAAAGAGAGTTTTTTATTTTTTGGTCTGTGAGAGAGAGACAGACAGACAGAGAAACATGCGTGTGTCGTGACATATTTTGGTCTGAATTTTTTTCGGCTAGTCTCTAGCCTCAGTCGTAACTGGTCGTAACGCCAGAAAGGGAACTTCGTTCCAAAAATATTTTTAATTTACAAAGCATAATAATTATAGGAGGTTTGTTTCTGTCAATAACTCAACAAAGAAAGGAAATAGTCGAATAAGTATTTACCGACGCGACGTTTCCTTTTTATTGTTTAAATGCATCTTTAGTACTTAAAGAGTTCCATGAAAGTATATGTATATATATAATATGATAAATGTTTTTAGATATGAAGATTCCAAAAGCCAAACGTTTGCAAAGTGTCTGATTTTATCGCCCAGATGTCTTCTATAATTTCCGGCTTTATTTGGTTGTATCCTGATCTAACAAAAATGTAGTTCAGATTTTTTGTTTTTTTATTTATTTTTTATTTATTTAAGGATGTCCTCGTAGGTATAGACCTAAATACAAATATACCAAGAACATCTATTGCGACAGAAGACACAATTTATTAATTTGGGATTTAAAGAACTGCAAGTTAAGATGAATGGGGAAGACGTGGGAAGGTCGAGGTACTATAGAGTGGAGTTGATCTGAGCAAAATACGTTTAAGTATCGGTAAAACAGAGAAAGATCAGACACTGCTCTTCGGTTTGACAATGGTGCTAGGTTTTTGGCGATATTGGTGTCGTTTATTAGTCGAATTGCTCTTCTCTGTATTGCATCAACAGCCTTGACGGAGCCGCCGATCACCATACATACGAGCGGTATTTAAGATAAGGTCTTAGTTGGGCTAGAGTAGCTAAGTTGGATGGAGATAAATATTTCCGTGCTCTAAAAAGAGAGCCTAACTTCTTTTTTGCTGCAGTTGCTATGGATGCAATATGTTCGTTCCAGAGTAAGTCCTGTGAGATCGTTATACAAACCAGCGTAATGGAGTAGCTTGCTACTAGTGTCTTATCGTTCGTTGTGATATATGAGTCGTATGTTTGCCTCTTGTTGGATAGGCAACATGTCTTTGTCTTGGAAGCGTTGAAATTAACAAAATTCTTTCTTCTATACTCGTCTACAATTCTCAAATCTTGATTGAGAGAAGCCGTTGTGGATCTTCTGTTCTCTTCCAGAATATCTAGGAAAATGGAACGGTTGTGCGGTTTGGTACAGTGTAGGTTGCTATTATTGCAAAACCGTGTATCGGGTTATTAGTGGCATCTAGTAGATCATTAATGTGTAAAAGGAATAGAGTAGCAACTAGAGCCGATCCTTGGGGAACTCCAGCGTTGATCTTGTAGAGGTTGGAGGAATGTTCATCTACGACATCTTAGATGTGCCTGTTGAAGAGAAAGTTGGATATCTATTTGCAAAGGTTTGGCGAGAGTCCGAATAAAGGCACTTTGTTCAAGAGAGCTGCATGCCACACTTGACCAAATGCTTTTGAGATATCTAGTGATACTATTTGAGTCTGTCCATGGAGGTGGATAAAAATATATAATTAATATGATAAATGTTTTCAGCTATGAAGATTCTAAAAAGCAAACGTTTGCAAATATTTATTTGATGTGCTGACAACTGTCATTTATTTATATAGAAATACCGTGTCTGTCTGATTTTATCGCCCGGATGTTTTCTATAATTTTCTACTTTATTTAGTTGTATCCTGATCTAACAAAAATGTTGCTCAGATTTTTTTATAGCATGTAGAAAACCATCCTTGCTTCACCCTTCCAATAATATAAAAAGGGTAAATTTTCATTAATGTTGTTGGAGTGTCTCTTATAGCTTCTTTTAAACCAAAGCAAGCAAGTTTTTGAACTTTGGGTAGCTTAAGAATAGAATTTCATGTTGAATCATTAACCACCATACCAACTTATATAAGCGAAATTTTACACGGCTTAGCAATTTATTTTTTCGACATTAGTAATTTAAAAAAAGATTAACCAACAGCTCTTAAAATATGATTTTACGAAATTGTAACAACACCTGAACAATCCTCATACAATGTGGGTAATAGGTTTTTAGATAATTCATACTGCGGGATAGAAGTTGTTTTGTTGATTATTTAAGGTTAACTAGTTAGTCCATTCCCAATCCCGATCCGGCACTGTCGACAACGTTCATCTTTAGGTGACCTCATATTCACGGTACGGTATGATGTAGACACGAGGTAAATACAAACCTAATGAACACTTTGTATGCACAGAGATAAAATTGCAACTTGAAAACGAGCAAACACTGCCATATACAGACCCACTTTGGTAACAGCGATGTGACACTTCACTAAAAAAATATCCGTATTTTTTTTTTAAAAGCACCAACGGTGCATGATAATACTTGTGTCAAAATTATTTTATTACGAATTTAGAATAGAGACATATTTTAAATTTTATATTTTATGCTCACTTAATTTTTATTGGTGCATTCTAATGAAATTTTTACGTGATATACATGTACAGATAGGTTATTAAAATCGATAATCAACTTTCAAGGATGTTTTAGAATATCTATTATTAAAAAGAAGAAGGAAATCTACATCTATATCAATTGAGGCAATGAAGCCCTAAACCTCCGAAACTTAAACGGCAAGACGGATTTTAATGATTCTTTTTGCATTTTATTAATGAGAGCATCAAAAAACTTTGTGACCTTATACAATCATGTAATATTGGAAATTTGTATTTCTGCTTACAAAAAATGCATTTTTAAAGTACCTACATCATAAACAGAACTCGTTATTTATTGGCTGAAATGAGTTTAATTTTGTTACTCAGGTGTTTCTGGATTCGCTAAAAACAAATATAATAATATTATTGAAAATGATTAACAGAGTACCTGGTCCACAGGTTCTCCCAACGAAAGTTTGTGACAGCCACGTGTTAGTCGGCGCAGGTAGGCGGAGTCTTTCTATCAGTGGCGGACGGAAATAAAAATATATTATACATCTTAAATTAATTTTTAATGTATGATGCCAACATAATTAAGAAGGATTTATTTTATATAAATTTGTTACTGCCCACTTTAAACCATAGAGATATAAGATATAGAGCACGGGAGCCAACCGATACGACCAGCACGAAATAGAAAGAGAGAGGACAACTAGTGCGTCGGACACGAAGCAAACATGAAGTAGGTTTTGTCTTTGTCAACAACGTTGGGCATGCCAGCGTATGCGTGATTAGACAAAGACAACCAGACGCACTAGTTGCTCTCTCTCTTTCTATTCCGTGCTGGCTTTCACTTGTGTGCGTTCCTATGGCTCACGTGCTCTATATCTTATATCTCTATGCTTTAAACTAAAAAAATACATACATTTAAAAAACAACTCAGAAACTCTCTCAGCATATTCGTAGCTAAATACAGTTTACAAAACCATTCTAGCTACCACACTGACAAGCTTTCAGAACGGTCGTTGTTATCGTAACGCTCGTAAAAAAACCACCGCGCATTGAACGAGAGGCCACGTGGCTGTCCCAAACTTTCGTTGGGCGATCTATACCTACTTCGCCTCCTGAACTTTTCGGTAATATCGTTATAAAATTAGTCAAAACTCAATACTCGGTTGTTTTTGGCTCGCTGAAAACGAAAATCACATTGTCAGTGATCTGCGGAGTACCTGATGCCCAGGATACTTACTGTTTAACCTCTTCTCCAGAAGTTTTTGGAAAATTCATTAAACAATTAGTCAAAACTTGAAAGAAGGGCTTTTTGGGATGTTTATTATATCGAAAGCGTTCTATGAGGTATCTAGTGCTCAGCCCAGCAACCTTTACGTCATTTCCTGGAGTTTCATTGAATATATTGAAAACAAAGCCCTTTTTTTAAGTTAGTGCCCTCGAATAATGAATTTTGACTAATTGGGATTTTGAATAAAAAAAAATTGTTGTTTTTTTATGTATTTTAAAACTTATTTATTAATAAAACTGATATTTGATGCAAAAAATAAAAAAAAAATTTTCAATTAATAATAAACAATTAAAAATTAATAAGATTTAAAAAAAATCACGTGACTATAAACGCGCCATGATCAGTCACCATAGTTGTGACGTCATAATGTTAAAGCTATTTAATAACAGTACAGGGTATACGGCTATTATACGTAACTAGACAATAATATTTAAAATTTATTGCTAAACAACGAGTTGTTAGTTGGTTCCAAATAGCTATGTGTGATAAAGGATTTATTAAGGCAAAGTCTGATAATATTCCTGATGTTGATATATTTATGATAACTAAAGCGCGGATTATATGCAACTAGTTTTTGAAGAAATATGCGCATATATATGCATGGTTTTTTATAAAAATATGCACAAATATGGACTTTTATTACAAAATATGCAATCCAATATGTAATAAAATTTAATAATGTAATAGGACAAAATAGGGTGAAAAAATAATACTATGTTCAAAAAATGGTTTTTATTTGAAAAAATACATATTTTAAGTAAGAAAAACATAGTCAGATACAATTATTTACTATTTTTAAATGGTACAAAATTAGTTTAACTTAATCATAGATAAAATATATTCAAGGCACAAAAAATATTACAATATTATACAGTTTCTTGTTTGAAAATACTATAAAAGGCATTTACAACAAAATACTTTTCGAAGTTTTCCAGTAAAAATTATTGTCTTCTATCAGTAAAAATGTGTTTATACCAAGAAAAGCTTCTTTCAACGTCTACTAATGTAATTGGACAATATTCAAGTTTTGGCAGTATACTATAAGGCCATGGTACATTTTCGTCAGAAGACTTATTTTCGTACAATTTTTTTTTTTTTTTTAATTTAAACCCCTCATTCTTTGTTACAGTCACATCCGCTTTGCGCCTTACTTGATCTCCAACTCTACCCAGAATGTTGCCACACTTAGCCAAAAAAGTTTCAACGGTACTAATGGACTCTCTTAAACTTAATTGTCCACTTTCTTACGATGTGATTATATCTGGTATAAAGCCAAAATTAACTTTAATAAAAACTAAATCTCTAGCTACACTTGCACTTTGTAACAAGTCCTTACTTTGAACCACACTCTGAGTGTCGTCCTCCAAGTCCAAAATTAAGTCTTTAATGGCATCAAAATTTTCAGCGTAGAATATAGCCCCGTTAATCAACGTTCCCCATCTGGTAATCAGGTTCTGGTGGTAAACTAACTTCAGGCAGTCTCTCTCTCTCTCTATACATCTGCACTCTTAAAGGGTCTTTAAAGAATACTTTTTTAACACTTGAAATTAGCTTATTTACTAACGGAAATTCTGTTCTGATGGTTTCTGCTACTCGGTTTATCCCGTGCAGAAGACATGTAAGATGCATCATATTGGAGTAAAATAATTTAAGGTTCTATCCTACTCTTACATACAGGGTGCGGCATCAGATATAGAAGCACCAAGAACTTTTCGTCTGGCACTGGGTCTGAAAGAAAGAAGCTTGATAGAGACTGCTGTATGAATCTGGTTACCGTCATATTATTGGTTCTGTCCAACTGCTTCGAAGCTATTAGGTGTGCGTTTGTAGAATTATTTTCTTAAAGTGCTCCAATCATTAGATGTGCCATATATCTGCCACAAGCATCGGTACTTTCATCCACAACGATGTAGAAGTGTTTTATTTCCTGAAAAATGTTCTCGTATGCCGAATGAACATTTTTCTATCCAAGGGTCGACTCATCAGGAATGGTTTGGTTGCAATGCCTTTGCAAAAAACTTCCAAATTGGCGATGCTGAAGTTTTCTTAGTGATATGTTAGCTGCCATCATAGTTTGACACAAGTCTTCTTGAGAAAGTTCCTTATCCGACTGAGATTTCGCACCCATATTTTGAAAAGCATTTTTAACACTCTGCTGAACCGGCGCACATTTTTGCAACCTTCGCGATATCCAGCGCTGTTTTTAAATGCTAATCCACTCAAAACTTTTTCTCACAAACAATTATTTTTGAACAGGCTTTGCAAAAAACTTTTTCTTCACTAAGTTCTAACTCGAAAATATCCCTAATCCACGTCGCAGTTTTTACTATTGTCGCCATTTTTAAAACCAATTAAAACTCGCTATTTATCTGTTAACACGCCAAAGCCTTTCGACAAACTGAAAATACTAACCTAAGACTCTAGTTATACCTACCCAATATTTAATGTACAAACCAACAACCCTATTATAACCCACCCACGCACAAGCGGACTATGTTTCACTTCTGTGGGATCATTATGTTTTTGGCTTTATAATAGTATTTTAATTGCAGTTTCTATTTTTATACTAGGTACTTTATTGTATTTTGTAAAAAATTAATTTTTGCCAATAAACATTATTATTATTATTATTATAAGCTTATAAAAAAAACCTCATTACTTCATTAAAATGGTATAGTTTATCCAATCTTAATGTGAAAACATAACCACGCCCTTTAACCCCAACAAAGGATCCGACTTTTGAATCTAGGTTGTCAGATATATTTGCGAATATTCCTAAGTTTATATATTTTGAAAATTTTCTCTCTACTTTACTATTCAATTGTTCGTCAATGACTCTTAGAAAGATAATATAAAAATATTCTTACAAAATATATACTTAAATTAATTAACTAGGTTCTTCTTATTTAAACAGTTTTGACTTCTAATGATATCAATTTTGTAAATATTACTTATACTTAAAGAAATTTTTAAATACCGGCAACATTGTGTATTTACTGTCGGGATTTTGAAGTCGGTTCGTAAGGCATTGATCTTAACGCAAAGAAATGCCGACGGTGCGCTCTTTATCAAACGAAACTTCAAAGAGGGAAATTGCAAAATGCGACAACAGTCAAATACCGCCAATAGTCTTCTTACCCATTACAGTACACAGTAGCGTGATTGATTTTTATTGATTTTTTATATTAGATATATTATATATTACGGTGGCTTGATAGTACTTAATATATATAGTAAGAATTTCTCGTTTAAATATATAAGATAATAACTACGCCACCTTACGGTGGCGTTATATTATTTGATTTAGAAAGGTATTTTTTTTAGACTTTATTTTTTTCGCATTTTTTCTGTTTTTAATTTTCCACTTTCTTTTAGTTTTTCGTTTATTCATTTATTTATTTGTTTATGAATCGAAATTCAACACTATCTATTGGGTTTTCTTACAATTCAGTAATTGTTATGGACAATGTGTCGTATCATTTCCGCATATTAAACAAAATACCTAATAACACAAAAAAAAAGAATGAAATTTCAAGACTTATGGCAATCAAAAATATCGATGTTCCTAAAAAGGTTCCAGTAAAGAAGGAATTAATAAGAATGATCAAAAGTCAGAATTTTAAAAATGAATACGTCATTGACACCATTTGCAGCAGACATGGTCATACCCTTTTGCGTTTACCTCCTTGGTATTTTTAATCCAATCGAAATGGTTTGGAGTACTGTAAAGAAACGTTTACGAAAATACATTCAGTCACCAACCTTAAGCGCAGTTGTTCTTAATAATATTCGAGAGGTAATTAGTGACATTAATAGCGATGTATGGAAAAATTGCCAAACACATGTTATAAAAATAGAAAAGAAATATCCTGTTTTACCGCCAATAGCACCATTAGTTATTCAACCTGGAAACGATTCTACTTCAGAAGACTCTGACAATTCTTGTTATTAATTCCAACCAATTTCCTTTACAACTATCGTGATGTATCTTGAAAACTTGTTTTCAAAAACAAACTAATTTTATATTCTTACTAACGTACCCAACCCTTTCCTTTCCAGGCAAGGAAGGCTCATACCTCCTCATGGTCCTTGCTGGACAGACAATCTTTTAAGATTGTCTGATAAAATGAGTATTATTTTTAGACAATTGTTATAAAAATATTATAAGTTATGTACTATTTGACTAATGAGCCAAATGTTCTTATTAATAACTAAAATTAACAAGTTTCAATTTGAAAGAATTAATTTGTTATTTGACAATTTTCAAATTGATATAAAATTTACAAATATACAAAAACCGTTTTTCTTTTGAAATTTAAAACAAAAATTAATAAAAATTTATGAACTCTTTTTATTTAATTCCACGCCAATGGTCGGAAATGTCGTCAAAGGCACTTAAAAACCGCCAAAGAGACCAAAACTTTACATTAGGATTGGAAAGAGTATATAGGATTGTCTATTTTAGATTTCGCCTAACAATAGTAGTAGATACAAATAAGTACCTGAAATTCCCAAAGATTAGGGTAAGTAAGTACCTCGAAATTCCCAAAGATTACGGTCAGCGGCGGACTGGTGATGATATAATAGAATAAGATGACCATAATATGCAGGTAAATTAAAAATGTGTTCAAAATATGCATTTTCTTCAAAAACTGACAAAATATGCAAAATATGCATGTATCTGCAATTTGCATATATTCCGCGCTTTAATGATAACTAATTTTTTTTAAAATGAGGTTCGGTTTAATTCTGCTGAAGTTCGAGGTGCCACAAAGCATTAAGTTAAGTCTCTTAAAAAATAATATAATAAATGAAAATATTTAAGTATTTATTCTCTATTATATTAAATATAATTATTTATTTCATAAATTGTAGAGCATCGCGTGAGAATTACGGCAACAAAGTTTGATTTTAAAGGTTATGGTTTGGAGTCCAGTTATTTGTATACTTAGATAAATAATAATTAATAACAATGGCGTTAACAAATACTTACATCGAAATGATCTTTACAACAAAAAAAATTCAATTTTGTTTTGGGATTATCACAGTGCACTGCTTGAAACCATTTATTTCGACGTTTGTCATCTTGGGGAACATTTAAAAACACTTTGTCTGTAGTTGTAGAATTCGTACATAATGGTACAAAACAAGAACGATAACTTTTGAGGTTCGACATTTTCAATATAAATTTGAATATTTAACAATGACAACAAATTTAAATAGATCAAAACACTGTACTTATTATTTTTGTATCAACTGCAATGAGTGAAACTTAACATTATGACGTCACATGCGCTCAGATTTGTTCTGGAGCTGTCGGCGTGTCTTCGGTACCGGATTCAAAAATTAATTTTTATTTTGAAATAACTTTTGAATTATTGCGAAAAAAAAATAAAAAAAATAGTTTTGCTATCTATATATATATATATATATATATATATATATATATATATATATATATATATATATATATATATATATATATATATATGATCTTTCCATTTATCACAAAAAATTTTTTTTTCAAAAACCCAATTGTATAACGATATTATCAAAACTCGACGAGATAAGGTAAACATTAAGATTTCTGGGCACCAGATACTCCGTAGATCACTTTTAATATCATATTCGTTTTCAGCAAGCCCAAAAACTTTCAAGTATGGAATTTTGACTAATTGTATAACAATATTACCGAAAACTTCAGGAGACGCCGTAAACAGTATGTATCCTGGACACAAGGTACTCCGGAGATCAGTTTTAATGTCAAAACGTTTTTAGGGAAAAAACCTCCGAATAACAAAATTAAACTCATTTTCGCTCGTAATTAACGTGTTATATTTTGAAATGCACTTTAAAAATGTGTTTTCTGTATGCACAAATACAGTTTTTCAATATTAGGTACGTGATCGCATAGGGTCAGAATGTTTCCTGACGCTCTCACAAATTGAATGCAAAAAGAATCATTAAAATTCGTCTTGCCGTTTAAAGTTCGAAGGTAAGGCCGATTTTAGTGCTTTATTGCCTCAAATATATTAACACTTTATTGTGTCTAGTTTTTGCATGTTTTTTTAATAGCGTCTCTTTATTTTGTTTCTAGGTTGATGTTCATTCATTTTTCTAATATAACTCTTGACTATTCTTTGCGTAGATAGAAAGCTTCCATTCCTATTTTCAATTTTCTTCTTTTGACATTGAAATAAAAAGCAGCCAGTTTGTGTGTTTTTTAGTCTCCTAATTTTTCTTTCCATTGTTTTAGAATGTCTATTTATTATGGTAATATTATGTTTTGTTTTTGCTTTTTTTTGGATTTTACGGTGGTGTAAATATTGAGCTTTTATGCATTTATAGCTGGTCGAATTCTTTATAAATTAAATACTCTACATTGTTTTTAAAATATATCTTAAATTTTCACTTAGCTTTTGGGATTGGAATGCAAAGTAGTGAGCTTCATTGTTGCAGAACAACTCACTTTAAGAATTTGAAGTCATTTGTTTAAGTAGATTCGAAATATTTCAAAAAAAAAAACGAAAAAAAATTCAAAAAAGATATTTTTTAAGAATAAATTTTTGGTGATTGCAACGATCAATTCCACAACCTAATCAGCTTTTAACCTCAAAAAATGATGTCTGATACCGTTTTGAAAATCAAAATCGGTCGATTGTCGAAAAATTTGATTTTTTTTAGGCTACACAAGATTCAAACAGCACAAAAAACAAAAAATAACTTCTTGAGCTCAAGGAGCTCAAAAAAGCAGAAGAAAATACATTTTTGTTGTCTGAAATTAGCTGAAAGGTATATTCCTATTTTGTGAATTCCCGTTTTGTGACTAGACCTTTTTGGATTAAAATTTTTCCCATTTTGTGCCTAGAGAATTTTTTACCTGCAAAGACCCCTAATGAATTCCCATTTTGTGACTACAATAAAATGTGATTTTATGATTTCTTAAATGTTGGGTTTTCCCCAATACTGAAACGTATTAAGATAATGATAATCCCTTTAAAGATGTTTTTTTTTTCTGGAAAGTTTTGCATATTATACTTTCTATTTATGGACGAAGAAGGGATAAATTGATAATATAAGTTGCAACTTTCTGTGGTTTGAAGATGGCGAAGAGAACAAAATATTGGTTTTTGCGTCGCTAAAAGCGCGACAGACACTCGTAGAAACCAATAATTTTTTCGGTGATGGGACATTTAAAAGCTGTTGTAAACATTTTCACCAGCTTTATACAATCCACGCCGATGTTAGCAGCATGGGTACTGAAACCAATATTATTCCTGTTATTTTCGCCTTGATGCCAGATAAAAATTGAAAAACATAAAACACAGTTTAAACCAAAAAACTTTAAAATTGATTTTGAAGTGACTACCTTCCAGGCACTTAAGAAAACCTTTCCTAATATAAACATTACTGGTTGCAATTTTTATTTTAACCAATGTCTATGGTAAAAAGTACAAGAAATTGGGTTAACTTCTCTATACGAGGAAAACGAAATAGTGCGTACACACACATGAGGAAGTGTGCTGCATCTTCCTCCTGAAGAAGTGGTGGAAGACGGTTGGATGTGGATTATGGAGAAATTTGAAAATCATCCACTTCTGGAAATATTTAATGATTATTTTGTGGAACAGTGGCTTGACAACAACATTTTAGGACTGATGTGGGTGTGCTATAACCAATTGCACTGGACTACAAATTCCTTAGAAGGATGGCACAACCGGCTAAATACAAAAATTGTCAGGGTAAATCCAAACATTTTCGAGCTTACACAAGCACTTAAAGAAAAAGCATCATATTTCGACAATATAAAACTACAAGTTACATATGACACCAAAACGGAGGAAAACCAAGTATGTACAGCTGGATGAAAGAATTCGTCGTACAGTTACAGACTTCGTTGAAGATTGGACGTTGGCCATTGCTTAATAAATTTGGCATTCATAATAAAAATGCAATGACAATTTTCCTTTAGCAATTATTTTACTGACTAAAAATGTATATAAGTTTCTCTGATGATTATTTAATGTTATATTATTTTGTAATAAATGTATTTTATATTTCATATGACTATTATTTAAATGGGTGAAATGAGAAAAAAAGACTTTATAAACAAAAATGATTTTTAAGTTAAAATGATTAAATCAGGTACCTAAGTATTATAATATGTGGCTTTATTTTAGGCTAGTCACAAAACGGGAAATTCATCTTGGGTCTTTTCAGCTAAAAATTTGGCTAGGCAAAAAATGTGAAAAATTTTACCTGAAAAAGGTCTAGTCACAAAACGGGAATTCACAAAATAGGAAGACACCAGCTGGGTGGTGCAAGGATGGCTTGCAGGGTCAACCTAATTTCGATTTTTTTGATTCGATCTAGCTTGTGAGATTTTATGTGTTTAGAGCCATCTTTCTACTTTCTTTTATTAAAAACATAAATTTCATCATCGTTTTCACCGCTCAAAACAATTACAGTTAAGGACTAGTTACACTTACAGAAATGACCTGGATTGTTTTATCGTGATAAAAAACACTCCCATCCACCCATCCACAACAACAATTGTAAACAAGAATCAGAAAGAAGAGAAAAAAATGCATTTCTGCTGATAGCCGAGAGTAACGTTCATTCGAAACAGGTCTTAACGCGATCGTGACCATCGTGTAATTCGAGGCTATCTTAGTGTGTATCTACTTGTATAGTGCCTACGTTTTCGAAAAGCTTTTGATGCGACACGTTTCAAGTATAGAGAAACATGTTAAATCTTAAATCATTGGAATCTCTCTCCGACCGGAGCGCCGTTTATTCCCCAGGTAAGCTTTAGAAAACGAGGTGGAGGCAGAAGGGAAACAAGACGACTACGACGACAACGACAACGGAGCTGGATCAAGATATGGATTTGCAGTCTATGGTCGCAATGGAAAATTCAGAATTTTAAATGAATGTGAATGCCGAGAATCGAATCGTTCGTTTTTTTTTTAGCATTTCTAAATAGTGGTATTTTAAGGCAGAATATTAATACCATTTTGTGACTTTTTTCACTCCAGTTTTAAATTTTAGATTTTACATTATTTTTAATTTCTAATACAAGTAAAATATTTGCATAAAAATATATGTTAATGATTTTCAAAGCTGTTCAGCTTGACATTATTATCGAGGGTTGTCGTTAGTGCCTTAAATTCTCAATGCATAGCTATGGATTCAATAGCCTCTGAAGCATACTATGTTATTTCTGTTCTTGGTACTCACTCTTATAAAATTTATTAATAACTTAAAATTACTTCGTATTATATTAAATGTATATTAAATTGAATGATAACTGTAGCAATATTTTATCACATTGTATTACCGCTTATACTTCAAGTTTTATTTTTTTAAACTATCCGATAGATAAAAGTTCATTAAACCACCATTTATACCACAATTTTGCTAATGTATACATTACTTACATACAATTTTGCACGATTTTATTGTATAAGGAATCGATTCAACAAGAACCATTTATTTTTGAAACATTTTTCTATCTTTTTTAAAGTTATGCTTTAAATATATCATTAATGTTTCGGTGCGATTGCATAAGGCAGCGCAAGGACGCATCGAGCTCCCTCTGTTAATCTGACACGTTGGCCTTAAGTTTCCATTTCTTAGGAATTTACTCTAAAAACACACTTTTACAGCATATTACACGCACGCATGTTCTGAGCCCTAGATGATGAACATATCATTCTGGCATCGATTTAATTGTCTGAATAGCATACTCTTCCTCTCTTCCACCCCTCCCCCACACTTTCGAGGGGGGCTTTAGCAATTTTTGACAGTTGGGGAGAAATTGCGGTCATCGTCTGTTTCGGCCAAGACAGTGCTCTGTGCACTATATTTCTGGTGTCTGGCTATTGTTTGCATGCTGTGTTTTTTGCCGCTGTTTTATCCTCTGTTTCTTTACTGCTGCCGAAGCTGCATCTTTGGCTTCTTATGTGTCCAGGTACCGTTGTTTGGGTCATATTCCGTTAATTCCCTTAGGTCACGATTTACATGGTTCCTCGTACCATTAAAGATCTTCCTATTTTTTTTATGGTATCTGTTATTTGTCTTATGTCAAGATCGTTCCTTATATACCATTTATACAGCTTCCCGTAAACATCTGTTTTGTTGAACTTGTACTTTTGTCATCGTAGTTTTGCAAGCATGCATATGTTAGGATGGGCATAATTATTTTTTGGATCAGTCTTAGTTTTATTCGCAAGTTTAACTTGCTTCTTCTTCCTATAAGTTCTTCTAATCTGCTTCTTGTGTTTTTTGCTTTCTTTACTACGCTATCTACATGTTCTTTGAACGTTCTTTTTAAACATAATAGCTTTGGTCTTTTCTTGATTTATTGCTATTTTACAGCGTATGCACCACTCTTCCATTTTCCCCATTGCTCTTTGTAAGTATCTGGTGATCAACCTTGGTCAAGTACTTCTTGCTGCTATTGCAGTGTCGTCAGCGTGTAAAAACAACATGGTGTTTGGTGTCTTAGGGAAGTCTGCTGTATACACTGTGTACCGCAGTGGGGATAGCACATCTCCTTGTGGAACTCCTGCTTCTCTTCTTGCATATCTGGATGTTACTGGTTCCATCTTAATCCTAAATTCCCTTTTTTCCAAGAATGACGCTACCAGCTTCGTCATTGCTCGTAGCGTGTGTTTTTACAGATAATACAATAGAGTATTGTTTGTTTGATAAAATTATTGTAAAAATATTATTGCAGATTTTTAATTTATAAAAACGCAGTAAATGGGTAATAAATGTTATTTGTAAATTGACATATCAATAGTTGCTACTGGAACTTTATATGACCAACAAGACGGATTAATTGCGTATACTAGACAGCAATACAAAAGATTGTCAGTGTTAATTTATCATTGCAAAAAATAATGACATTAATAATTAATCATGTAACGCAGACAGTAAATTGCTCATAAATGCTAATGTCTAGTCTTGAATGCCGTTTAAATAATGAACAGAGTTTAGCTTAGCATCGAATAGGTATGCGTAGTTCATTATATCATCCATCCTTAGATGTACCTAATGCAAATTAACTGTTTATGCATACATATACATTTACCGATTGCATTTGGAATTGGATACAGATCTGTATGTTTTTATAATATCATTGAATTTAAAATTCGGCAAACAATAATTTTTGAAATAAATCTGCCTAAATCAAGACAGTTACAATTAAAAAGTTAAAGTAAAATATTCATTTAAAGTATTAATCAATTTTAAGATTGAATGGAAAAAAGTTTTTAACGTCACTCACAAGGTAAAATGCACATTCAAGCTATTAGTAGGTATATCTTAATACTTTTTTTGACAACAAACCAGTAGCCTTTAACAGTGTACGAATAAATCCCAAAATAGTTATTTATGAAACAGTTTATGAAGTATGTTTTTTGCGCACGCACGCGATGTTTAGAGCACGAGCGAAGCGAGTGCTATATATCGCGTAAGTGCGCAAAAAGCACTTCACGCAAAGTTTCATACTATATTTTATCTACGATATTAATCAAATAAAAAATCATTACAAGTAAGCAATTTATTTTCAATTCATTTACAAGATACTAACAAAACTAATGCTCTCATAGCAACACCATGGCAAAAAAGGAATGGTGTAAACTGTTGCAATATATAGCACTCGCTTCGCTCGTGGTCTAAACATCGCGTGTGTGCGCAAAAAGCACTTCACGCAAAGTTTCATACAATATTTTTCTACGATATTAATCAAATAAAAAATCATTACAAGTAAGCAATTTATTTTCAATTTATTTACAAGATACTAACAAAACTAATGCTCTCATAGCAACACCATGGCAAAAAAGAAATGGTGTGAACTGTTGCCGATACGGTTTTCAGAATAATCCGTAAGACTTTAAGCTTGTTTTGTTACTGTGACTAGTAAATAAATACATCACTATACTCCTTAGACCAAAGAACAATCATAACAATGGGTTACCAACAGGAAATCTGCGACAAAAAAGGCGAAAACCGTCCCTTTCTGTCTGAATGGATTATGATCCAAACGGAATAATCTTTATTGACTCCCTAAAGAAGGAAAATACTATTACAGGTTTATAGTATTTATCGTTGTTGGACCGTTTGAAAACCAAGCTGCAAGAAAAATCCCTTAAGTTGGCCCACAAAATGTCCTTTAATATCACGACCCATCAGCTGACGCCTTAAGAGTAATTTACATGTGCAAGTAAAACAATCATAAGTTTATGCCCGAGAGTACTTCTGAACAACTTGCGCAGTGTAAACAGAATCCGAGAGTATTCTTCTGGAAAGTCGCTGAACGGTCTGAAGGTGTGGCGGCAAAAATCTTTTGCAGGTGTAGACAAGTTGAATAAGTGCCCCAAGGAGTAAGAATTGATTTCCAATTTGTTGAAAGTTGTGTGCAAGTGAAGAGTGCAATTTAAATGGAGGGAAAGCGTATACCTATATGGTCAACAAAAGACCCAATTTCTTTATTAACAATTTTCGAGGGATTTCCTGAATTGTGACAATTAAAATCAAAAATGTGTAGAGATTGAGAAAAAACAAAAAGCAATAAAATCATTGTCAAAAAAACACAACTGAGGCTAAAATTCAAAGGAAATTATAACCGGAAATATTCAGTTTCTGATATAGGCAGAATTTTTTTAAATTTATCTGGATCTTCACTTCTTAATTTAGTTAGCAACATCGCGTAAGTCCCAAGACTAGGCCGTTTGGCTGTCTATTCTTTTATCATAATCTTTTTTTTGGTCGTTTTCTTGCAATTGCAATAACTTTCTTTTAAAGGCGAGATATTTTTTAATAATAAATAAAACAGCTACCAGATATTTAGATTATTTCATTGGCAAATATATCGTGAATACGCACATGCAAGCATTTGCTGCAAATAAGCCTAAGCAATATCTATAGAGTGGTTACTAAGAAAAATAGCTGTAAAATTTGCTTATACGTACTCTCAGAAACACTTTCACAAGTTTCTTTCTCATGTAATTTAGCCTTTAGCCTGTTGTTGTCCTGACTTGTCTCCCTTGGACTACTATTTGTTCCTCAATTTGACGAAATGACTGGCACGATAAGATTTTATTTAAATAAGGATATGATTGAAGAAACGAATGGCTTATTTATCAGACTTATACAAATCCTTTTATTTGGAAAGGTTCACCTAACTAAATTAGCATTGGACGAAGTCTATAAGCCCCTAAGTAATGGATTTTCGATGATCAGAGTAGTCGGTAAAATCAGTGAGTTTCACAAAACGCTTGAATCAGATAACAGTAACAGTATTAATTTAATAACAAAATCGTTATTTTTCTTACTTATTGTTAACAATCCAGCAAAAGTAATATTATAAAATTCAGCTATAAATAGAAATTCAGTATTAAGAATGCAAAACCAAATATATCTAGAGAAATGTAAATATTTTTGTACTTTTTAAAACAAAATATTTCCTTCTTTTTAATCTCCTCAGATGGTTTGTCATATACTCTGTAAAAATGCATAAACTTTTCAGCCTTAATCAAAATTCTTTTAGACGCGATAGGCGACTTTTCTTTTTTCTCTCCAAGATAAAAGGCCTTCCTCGAAAACGAAAACAAGCCCCCATCTCATGATGATAAAACGCAAATGAAATCGGAAAGAAAGTTTTTGGCAAATTAATAATGTATTTCTAAGTCAGCCTCTTTTCCACCATTAAAACGTTAGGCAAAAAATTAATATCCATTTAATGGGATAAGCAATTGAATTGAATTAGAAAAAAAGTCTTCTGTTTAGTTCGCATTTTATGCGCTTCGCGGTCAGAAAAAGCTATAAGAAGTTCTAAAACAATGGTAATGAAAGCATTAGTGCGAGACTTTTAGTTGCGTTAAGTTTTCTTTATTGACAGAACCGTATTAACAGTGAAATTAAAACGATTACAAATTTAAACTGTGAAAGGCTTTCGCGGCCATTGTCTAATGTATCAATGGTTTTTGGGCTGTTAGGCCGGCGTCGATTGTCTTGCTGACTTGACGTTTCGCCAACACGAGCGGTTGGCATCTTCAGAAGTTGCTTCCTGGTTGACAGTATGCGAACTACTGAGCTCTGCGTGGACGGAGCCCGTATTTATACGTCGGGAAGGAAGTGAGCGGGGCCTCAGATGCTTTCGATTCCAATCGGTTCTGGTCGGTGTTGTTCGTTAAGGGTAGAGTTTAATAAAAAAGAGGAAGCAGTCAAGATCAACAAAACATGGGTCCCCATAATTAAGGGTGCAAAAACCCTAGTTTAAGTGTTATATGTGGCGCAAAGAACAAGGTTACAATGTTGGGCTAAATTTGAAAACGCGGAGCTCGGTTTCTGGTCGCTGATTACGAATATCATGATGGCGATGGTGTCGGAGACACTTGCTGCTTAGGACGGACGTCGTATCCAGGAATTTTATACAAATTCGATACAAAATGAGTGTGTACTCAGTACTAAGAGGTTATGGGGTCGCTGAACCGAATATCATAAAATGATTTTGCTAAATCATTCCCATACAAATTTATGAATCTGGGCACGTGCATAGAAATATAACTTCTACCGGCAGTCCCACTGAGTGCTACACCTGTTTTTTTTTTAAATCCGAATGTCAAATTTTGTACCTACACAAAATATTTAAGCATAATTGAAACCCGTAGATTTTCAAATTTGCACTATTTTTTTATAAACAATTACAACATAAAAATTACTTTTAAAATTTACATTACAACAAAAGTTTTTTTAGTTGTGTATATCGCGTTTTTGGTACCTTTTACTTTTTCAATACCTTTTTTTAACATAATTTTGATATTGTAGGTTCTGTTAATAATCTAAATAATGAAGCCTGCTGTATAATAGTACCTATATTATGTACGAGTGGAAAAGTTACGCACGAAGCCGCGTAACGGCGAGTGCGTAATTACACGGGTACGTAATACCTCTTACCACTCGAGTTACGTACTATGCTTTATCTACGACTCAATATTTTAATTTTAATTCTAAATATTTGACATCTCTAAAAAAATATATGACGTACGTACTGTACTGTTATCTACTCCTTGACAGTAAATGTCATTTATACTCATTGTCACCATGCAGGGTAAGTAAGCTATAACGCACCGTCGTGCGTAATGGAACGTCATTCCAACATGACATTTTATTACGCACAACTGTGCGTTATAGCTTACTTACCCTGCATGGTGACAATGAGTATAAATGACATTTACTGTCTAAGGAGTAGATAAATAAATATTATGATACTACTGAAATACCTAATTATTTTTTTTTTGTTTCAGGTAACAATACATTTCATAGCACTTATCAGTAAGTAAATAAGTTATCACTCATAATGAATATTTTTTTCTTAGTTACGCAACCTGAATATAATTCATTGTAAAAAATTGCATGTAGCATTGTTTCAAAACACGATTAAGAAACCGTTAAGGTTAAATGAAAAAAATTACTGCGCCACTAAAGTATCTAAGTTCAATGACTTAATCTTATTACCATTATTTAAATCAGGTAAATAGGTCTTATTCAATGTTGTAGCAGTAAGATAAAAAAACATTACAGTAATAATTTTATTCTGCAGTAAAGATTTACATCAAGTTTTGCTCCCATCTAAATGAACCTACGTTTAAATGGGAATTTTATACTAGATTATGTATATACAGCTCTTCTGTATTAAAATTTTAGAATAATTTTTATTCCCTAATCACAATATAACAATGTGTTATTAGCTTGATAATACAGTTTCTTCGAAATAGACGAAAATTGAATTTTTGGTTAAATGATTAGAGTAAGTAAAAAACTGTTCGTTATGCCAATATTTTTAAACCAAAGCGAAGAATTAAATCAACGAAAAAATAAAAATATTAAAATGAAATAGAAAAACCCTAAACAAATTTAAAAACTGATAAAATTAGTAATCGGGTAATTGATGTTTTCCAAATTTAATCATTTCAAACGTTATGCATTCGCTTCTTGGGCTTTTCTTCATTTTTAAATTCTGAATTTCTCTAATAGTCTGATTGTGCTCTGTTGGTTTTGGAATTTATTTGCTAGATCCATTGTTTCCTCGTAATTATCACATGTCTGTTCATCTCCATTTGTAAGCTTATCAAAGTACCTACTGCTTCCAACGTTCTACGAGTAATATCTCCGGTTCTCCTATTATTATTTGTTCTTTGTACTATGCTGAAAGTACGTCATTCCGGCTTCAATATTACGGCATAAAGCGATAATGTCGCGCAGACAGCGGGCCGAAAGAAATTATTCTTGCACTGATGTAGATGTCACTGAAAATGTCGGGGCATGCATCAATATCTTTTAACACAGAAGGCAATTTCCTTCGTACTTTCGGCATAGTACAAAGAAAAATAGTATACACTACATGGGCAGAAAGTTGAGAGCCCTGCACTGCACGCCATATTGCCCTCGGCTTCGCCTCGGACAATATGGCGCGCAGTGCAGGAATCCCAAACTTTCTGCCCTTGTAGTATAATAATATACTATTTCGTTCCTGTCTTTATAATGTACAGTTTTCGGCTGGTGTGCTCCTTTTTTATACCTTGGTTCTGGTTTCTAATTTCATTATTTTTTAAAAGTATGTTTATTTTCGTCGTGATCTTTGTCTCTTTGTTTTTCTATTTGTCTTTCTTTTTGTCTTTCTTTTTGTCATTCCGGGTGGAATTTTGTAATCAAATTTAAAACTATTTCCCGACCACCTAGAGCTCTAAAATTTTTAGGTTAGCTTAGAACTGACTGACAATGTATGTTTAAAGTGTGTTTAGGCATATACATAGAGATTTTAACACAATTTCATGAAATTACAAAGTAATTTATATAATAGTAATACTTATGACCTATAAATTAGTAAAGAAGACTTTCTACTATAAAAAGTTCTTTTTATAAATTGTGGTTATTATAGCTTTCCTTTATAATTTCCAGCTTAGCTTTATCAGGTTTCTTTTTTTTTCTTCGTAGTATAATTTTAATTTTTGCTCGAAGTAATTTTTCTGCGCTTTTCTTGATCCTTTGGTGATGATTGTAACCTGGCCCGCTCTTTCATTCCTTTATATTCTTTATAAAACCATTCTTATTGTTTGTTCTTTGTGTTGTTATTGATGCTGGAGATATTTGCTGCTTTTTTAATTATATCTCTTACTGTTTGCCACATGCATTCGACACTCCAGAATACTCTCTAATTTGTTGTTAATAATTTTTTCATACAACGTTTGATTATTTTCTGTCTGAATGTTGATTGGCTTGCTTCTCTCGTATTTTAGACTCTAGGACCAGTATAAGTTTTTGGTTTGTAGCACTATGAATATTATGATTATGTAATATTTGTTTTTTAATACTGAGTATTAAGCATTATAACAATCTTCATATACAACTGTTCTAGTTAAAAAGTTTTTCTATACTAATATTATAAAGAGGAAAGGTTTGATTTTTTGTTTGTTTGTATGTTTGTTTGTTTGTTTGTTTGAAATGAATAGGCTCCGAAACTACTGGACCGATTTCAAAAATTCTTTTACCGTTGGCAAGCTACACTATTCCCGAGTGACATAGGCTATGTTTTATTTTCAAAAAAAATAGGGATCCTTACTAAAATGCCATTAATGTAACCAAAAATGACCTTAAAACCCTTACATCGCGTGCGCTGAGAATACTAGCCTCAAGGTCAAACCTTTTAATTAGTAGGGATCGGTTTTTCTCATGGCCAACCGCCTAAGGCGGGTCGAGCACCTGAAAATCAATTTTATTTTGTTGCCAGAAAATAAAACAACATGTAATATTGTTTACAGGGAAGCGTTGACCCAATTTATTTAGTGGCGAGGAAAGGTTCGTTTGTTTGTTTGTTTGAAATGAATAGGCTACGAAACTACTGGACCCATTTTAAAAATTCTTTTACCGTTGGCAAGCTACACTATTAACGAGTGACATAGGCTATGTTTTATTTTCAAAAAAGATAGGGATCCTTACTAAAATGCCATTAATGTAAACAAAAATAACCTTAAAACCCTTACATCGCATGAGCTGAGAATACTAGCCTCAAGGTCAAACCTTCCAATTAGTAGGGATCGGTTTTTCTCATGGCCAACCGCCTAAGGCGGGTCGAGCACCTGAAAATCAATTTATTTTGTTGCCAGAAAATAAAACAACATGTAATATTGTTTACAGGGAAGCGTTGACCCAATATATTTAGTGGCTTTTGTTATTTTTCTTTAATCCCCGTGCAAAGCCGGGGCGGGCTGCTAGTATTAAATATTGCTGTAAGCAAATTAATTAAACATTGAAATACAACAAAAGCTGTTGCAATCCAGCGATTTTTAGCCTCAAAACGTAGACCATTTCACAAATACAGGATAGTAAATCCGACAAATCAGAAAAATTCAATTACTCTGTTTTAGAAATAGACAAACAAATACACCCAAACAATGAATTAAAGCTTTTCAGTTGCACGAAATAAAGCCGGATTGCGTTCTCAACGCCGTTCTTGTCAAAATTCCTTTCAGATAAAATTGTTAGCACTCTACAACAGAAAGCAATCAAAGCAAAATTAATTCTGGAAATCTTTATAATCTCATCGCAAAATTGGGTGTCCGGAATGACTTTCTTTCACTTGACAGAAAGAAATCTCGTGTAAGATGTCGCTGCTATTCGAACTAAATTCAACACTTCGGCTTTTCTGCTTTCTTAACCAATTTTTTACAAAAAAATTTCCTATTATTATATTTCAGAATCTTCTTAAAATACATTTTCATTGTTACCGCTATTCTGCAACTTTATAAAAACGGTTTTGTGAAATAACACAAATTGAAAAAATAATAGCACTCGACCACTGGCGTATTCTACTTTTTTTACATTTAAACAAATCAAGTTTCTTATTTTACAATTTTTAAGTAAATATATTAATTCTCATTTAACATTACATCGTACCAAAACACTTCACTAACCCAGCGATTCTCAAACTGTGGGGCGCGCCACTCAGGGAGGGCTTGTTAACTTAATAAGGGGGCGCAGTAAATTGAAAAACAAAATTATTAAAACCTATTTATCAAATTTTCATCGTCAAATATTAAACTAGAAACTTATTCCAAAGCTAACAAGTTTTAAATATTCTTAGAATGCAAGGACTAATGGCTGACATGCTTATGCTTTGTGGCACACAATCTCTGTAATACTTAGACCAAGGATTTGGACGCTAAAGCTTCCCGATGAATCATGCAATGTGTTCAAATAATATCTGAGGATTCCTTTTTTGCAAACTATTGTCTACTTTACTAGACATGGCTTGGGCTCCATTAGTGCAAATCCCAAAACAAATTTTTCCATTGCAAATTCGCCGCAATGACAGCATTATTTTTAATCCTAAATAATTCGTTGGCTATAGTTTTTTCTTCAATAAGTTTACAAAACAGTAATTCTTCACACTTTCTGATACTCTTACAGAATTACTTGTAACAAATTAAATGGCATTCTTTATGAGGTCAGCTGCTTCATTACGTTAAATAGCAAATAATTTTCTAATTAGATAGGATTCAAGCTGCTCCTGAATGTCAGCAGATATATCCGAAATTCTTTGACAGATTTTATCATTTTTCAAGTTCTTTTGCATAGCTTCCATCAAACAATGTTTCTACAACATCTTTGGTAGCAAAAAGAATAAGTTGCTGTCCTATAGTGTGGGGTTTTTTATATTTCACTACTTTGTGAGCCAATTTGTATGACGCTAACAAAGCTCTCTTGTTTACTGCCAGCGTTTTCTAAAAATTTGTCTTTTATTTTTTAACTAGCCGTACCTGCGATAGCGTGTTGATTGTTGTATAAAAATCCCCCCCCCCCCCCGACTTCGTTAAAGGGGGGAGAGAAATTTTTATACACCACATGTTAAGTTAAAAGAAGACAAATACATCTGTGAAAACCGCATTCGAATCGGATCAGTAGTTTTAATGTGATGCGCGCACAAACATACAGACAGACATACAAAAAAAATCTAACCACATTTTTGGGTTCTATATCGATGTAGTAACACACCCGCTAATTATTTTTTAAATATCTTTAATGTACAGAATTTTCATTTTTACAGTTTCATTATATCTATGTATAGATTATTTTAAGTTTTATTTTTTTTTAATTTTTCACGCCCTCGCAACCTTCCTTGTGGGTGGAATTTCGTAAAATCCGTTCAGAATTGACCTCAAAATTATAAAAATAACTATATTGCAAAGTTTCAAACCTGTGCGACTTATAGATTTTAAGTTTTAATTTTTTTTATTGTTTACGCCCCCTCAACCCCCTTTGTGGGTTAAATTTCGTAACTTTTTACGCGGTTTACAGATGAATTCCTTGTGTAATAACGATTTTTTTCTTCTCTACTAACTTCAATGCTCGTATAGCCTAAATTAAGGTAAGCTTGAATTAAGTGAAAATACTACAAAACATTTAACAAAACATTTGTATTTACTGCACCTTACGCTAATAAGCATATTTTTGTAAATTTTAAAAAGTCAATAAAACAACCAAATGTTTGGAAATACAAACAAGGAAACATATCATTTTTTTATTGCACTAAATTAGTTAACCATTTTTGCATTATTAAAAATATCTCCACAAAACAACCTTTCAACTTTTTGATTTACCTGAGGATAGCATTTTTTAACGAATCCCTTCAAAACATTGCAAAACAGAATTAAAACTGTGAAAGAAAAATCTATTACCTTTTCTGCAAAAATATTTATTTTCCATTGGCTAATGTTTAAAATCAATATTGGATGGTTCAATTTGGTCCGATCTGCACCGCTGGTAATGACGCACGTGGCATTGATTGATTTCCCTCTGTTCCCTTTAATCAAGCATGCTGTAATTCCTTTAATTAACTAAAAAAAGCATATATATTGCGAAGAGGTTTTTAAAAACAGTACGTAATATACCGAGCCAATTAAATTTAAAATGATAAAAAATATCACTTCTACTATAGGAAATCACCCAATAAATATACTTAATTCTTATAAAAAACAAATTCTACTTTCCCCAACACTTTCTGAATCGTGTAAAAAGATGAATACTTACAAAAAATAATTAAATTGATTTAATAAAGAAAAAATTTCAGACACAAAACAGATTAATCAATGAATTTAATGGATAACCAAAGCGATAACGTCACTACAGAATTATATGACATAAATTTAATAAAGTGGAAAATACGTATAAATAAGAAAGCCAATTACGCGATAATAGGAAAAAAATGCTCAATTGCCCTATTTTGCAGTTTTCAACTTGGACATAAGGTTTAGCTGTCTATTGAATATATACAAATGCTTAGTGTGTCAGAAGAAAAACGAATACCTTTCTATCAAAAAGCTATTACAGACTTGAAAAGACGTATTTAAGAAAATAAAATCATTTCGTATTACGTCTGATTCAAACAGAAAGTAAAGAAATTTTTAAATTAAATACACAAAATAGTCCAAGATCCCGGGGGCCCCAGACCTTCCTTATTTTCTAACTCTCAAAATTATGAGAAATGTGTGAGGTAATGTATGCTTAAGTACCTATGCATACCGGCTAACTTGATTAGCCGGCCGTTTTACAGGTAACAGGTAAGAAAGGTACATAAAAATAAAGCATAGGTACTTTCCTTAAATTCTAACAGCTGGTTTTTGGATATGTTTTACAAAATATTGTACGAAATCATAATCCAATATTACCAGACGCTTTAATTTGCATAAAAAATTTCTTTCTTATTTTCTCACTTCCAATTTTTATATATGATATTCATGGAAGTATTTTAATACCTTTTGTATGCAGCCAGACCAACCCCATGGGCCAATCACCCTCCCAGAAGCATTAAAGTTATCCTGTAAGTGTAAGCGCGACAGCATTATCTATGCGCTTGAGTGCGAGTGAGATGTACTCTGTAGATTGTTTTCTCACTCTCAAACTCATGGACTATTTTGTTTATACGCATGCGCGTAGCATCTGCTTTTGCGTTTATGATCACGCAGTCATTATATAGTTATATTAAAGTTTTTTATGAAAATATTATATATTTATATCAAAACTCATCAAAACCAAAATCGAAAATATAACATAAAACTTCAATATAACAATATAATGCCTGCGCGATCACAAACGCGTAAGCAGATGGTACGCGCATGCGTACGAACAAAATTTTCCATGAGTTTGAGAGTGAGAAAGTACATCTCACTCGCACTTAAGCGCATAGATAATGCTGTCGCGCTTACACTTACAGGATAACTTTAATGCGTCTGGGGGGTGATTGGCCCATGGGGTTGGTCTGGCTGCATACAAAAGGTATTAAAATACTCCCATGAATATCATATATAAAAATTGGAAGTTAGAAAATAAGAAAGAAATTTTTTATGCAAATTTAAAGCGTCTGGCGGGAGTTACCGCCCACAAGAGGTGTCTGGCAATATTGGATTATGATTTCGTACAATATTTTGTAAAACATATCCAAAAACCAGCTATTAGAATTTAAGGAAAGTAAGCCATATTTTTATGTACGTTTCTTACCTGTTACCTGTAAAAGGGCCGGCTAATCAAGTTAGCGGGTATGCATAGGTGCTTAAGCATACATTACCCCACAAATTTCTCATAATTTTAAAAATAAGAAAATAAGGAAGGTCTGGGGGCCCCGGGATCTCAGTCTAAAATCTTTTATCTGTTTCAAAGAAAAAATAATGTTTTGATTGCTGATTTGTTTTTGTCAGCCAAGTATGGCATAATTATTAAAAATGAAAAAACTAAAACGTTGCAATTTAAAAATTATACAACCAAGAAAATGACATTAAGGTGAAAGTGATAAAATGGGGTATCCGGCAGGACTCGAACCTACAACCTTGACCTCTACACGGTAACTTCTCTAACAATTTCAACCACAGATGCATTGGTAATTAGTCTGCTTTATGATCCACTTGATTCAATTTATGTCACTTCTTCCTTAAGCACATGTATAAATAATGGTAATAAGGGAGAGATTATTTGTTAAATCGACAATTGAAACAGATTTTTTTTAGTAAACTAATTATTTTAAGATATGTTTAAAGGATTTTTAAAATTTAAAAAGTATACAAACAAGAAAATGACATTAAGGAGAAATTGAAAAAATGTCGCTCCGGCAGGATTCGAACCTATAACCTTTACTTATATGGTTCCCTATATATGGTTTTGGTCTTATAAAAAAATAAACAGTTAAGCAAGAGCACAAAGAAATTGACTTAAGAGTTTTGTGTTTCAACCTTGATTTGGCATGAAATGTTAGGTCTAGTAGTGTTTAGAATATGGTCAAAATTAACTAATTAGTTTTAAAGTTTTAACCAATATTTCCATGCTAATAAATTGCCCGCTGAAAAATTTAAAAATCAAATCGCAAACAGACACTCAGGTTTGTGGAAGAGAGCGAGTCGTGAATTGTTTAGTAATTTTAACTTTAAGTAAGATTTTATTATTTAGTGCACCACTTAACATTTTTAAAGGTATAAACTCAAAAACCCAGATAAAAAAAAAACAAGAAAGATGTATAGTATAAATATACTTAATGAAAGTCTAGAAGTAATTTAGAGAATATGGTGACTCTTAACTATGAAAAAACAACTAGCGTGGCAGTCAGTGGGCCTGCCGGCAGAAGTTATACTTCTATGCACGCGCATGGATTCATAAATTTGTATGCGAATGATTTAGCAAACTCATTATATGATATTCGTGGTAAGCGACCCCAAAAACCTCCTAGTACCGTGTGCACACTCTTTTTGTATCGAATTTGCATAAAATTCCTTGAGACGAGGTCCGTCTTATACACCAGGTGTTTCGAAGACCATCGCCATTATTATAATCGTATTTAGCGACTCAAAAAACCACCGAGTACCAAGTGTGCACTGATTTCGTACAGAATTTACATAAAACTCCAGAAGAAGAGGTAAATATCCTAGACACCAAGTACCGCGGAGACTTTCGGAATCGTGATATTCGTGTTCAGCGATTCCAAACACACTGAGTATATAAATTGAACCCATTTTCAGCAATACTTACCGAGTTGTAAGTTTTCTCTCTATTGTCTGTTTGGAATGTACTTTTCGAATGCAGAAATGCAATTTCCATTTTTACATTATAAAATATAGCGACAAATTTCCTGATACTTTAACGAATCCAATGCAAAAAAACGCATTCCGATCCATTTTACGTTACAAAATTCGGAGGTTTTGGTGCTTTATTTCCTCGACTATTCGTAAAAACTCTGTTTATGTAGCCAACAACCTCAAAAGCGTAGTGCAGGATATACTGCAACCATGTAAAGGTATTTTACAATACAATACTCATTACTGAATATTATTATTAATATTATTAATATAAAATACTAAACTTAATATGTTAACTTACGTGACAGAATTATAAAATAATCTGTCAAATAATCATGTGGTCCGTCACTATGATATTCATACATTAGTTCAGACGGTTTTTTGTATATCTATCCCTTTTTAATGTACTAAGTCTTGAAAGGGTATTCAAAGGACTTATAGTTATGACTAATAACATGTGATAAATATTTCATCTTTGTTTTTACCAACCAATATACCTTATAAGTGTGTCTGTCTCTCTCTTACTCACACCATTACATATGTAATGATTTGTCCTACTTAACTGTACACAAATCGTTTCCACCGAGTGCATGAATAGAAGTATAACTTTTAATAACAATCTTACACAAAAAACAAAAAGAAAAACAACTTACCGTATGAGTTAGGACTTCTGGACTTTTGTACTTATTAGTTCTTATTTAACTTTTTATATTTAAAGTAATTTCAAAAATAATTTTAATAAATAAATTTTATGTAAAAAACTATGCACAGGAATATAAAGTTAGAAACAGTTCTTAACTCTAACAAGAAAAATATTTATTTTAGATAAAAATAATATTAGCACTAATAAATCAGTTCTAGATTTTAGTATAGTAATTATACTGGATATACCAAACGTTATTATACTCCAGCAAATAATATGTAACAAGAATTCTATTAACAGACAACATATTATATGGCATTTTTAATTTATAATTTAATAGTGATCATCGTTTGATTGTTAGGTTGCTATTTGGGAACCGTAGAAAAATTTAATTCTTTGATTCCCAACAGGAAATCACCATAGGATGTTTCTAGCACCTTTCTGGTAGCACGAATGAGGTTATCTCCAATTCATTTAGATCTGGACCACGATGTCCTTTTTTTAATTGAATAAGAACTTCTTCTGTGGTAAAACAGCTATTTTATTTAATTTCTTTTAAATCACAAGGCAAAATATGAAAAATATAAATTTAACAATGTTTTCTTTTTCTGACATTCAAGAACTTATTTATATTGCTATGCAACGTCAAGAAATAAGGGTTTGAGAATTTGGGTTTAGTTTTTAAACATACTTAAAGCTTACTGCTTTAATTTTAATTGTTATATTTAAGGATTTGAATTTTCATTTTAAACACATTTAAAATACACCTTCTAATTATGTTATTACGATTTAATTTTTAAAAAGATGACGTTCATAGAATTTAAACAATTAAGGAAGGCGACGTACCTACTTTTGAAATAGGCCTTACATACTCCCCCGAAAAAGTTTTTAGCCGAATTGCTTGAACTTTCGCATCTCTTCCAGGATATAGTTCAACAACACGAGCTAATGGCCATTGTAATGGAGGATAATTATTATCTTTAAGAATTACTAATTCTAATTTTTTTGAAGATAGGTATTAACCATTTTGGTCGATGTTGTAACCGATTCAAATAATCAATAGACCATCTTCGCCAAAATAACTGTTGAACTTTACCAATCTTTTGCCACTCCCCCGAAAAAGTTTTTAGCCGAATTGCTCGAACTTTCGCATCTCTTCCAGGATATAGTTCAACAACACGAGCTAATGGTCATTGTAATGGAGGATAATTATTATCTTTAATTAATTCTAATTCTAATTTTTTTGAAGATAGGTATTAACCATTTTGGTCGATGTTGTAACCGATTCAAATAATCAATAGACCATCTTCGCCAAAATAACTGTTGAACTTTACCAATCTTTTGCCAAATAGTTATCAGGAACTTAACATATTTTTCAGGATAAGTAGATAAGCTTGTACCAATAAGAAAAATGACTCGAAGTTAATTCTGGAAAATCATTTGGATTATTTGAAGTACCCTCGTTGCAAGAAATGGAGCACACCTTGTTCCATAAGTTACAGTTAACAATCACTATCCCTATAATATTATAAATGTGAATGTAAGTTTGTTTGTTACGCTTTCACGCGAAAACTACTTAACCGATCATCATGAAAATTTGTACACATATTCTTGGAGGTATTAGAATTAACATAGGATACTTTTTATTAAAAAAATCACAAAAACTAGCTTCTTCAACGCCATCTAGCGGTTCAGTAATGAAGTTCCAATCCTGAGTATGCCACCGTGACACCGTACACATAAGACTAGTAGGGTCACTCATTTAGATGCCGACACGTTCATTCCCTTCACCCCGTCTATCTTTCCAGCCTCGTTTCAGCCACCTAGCAAGCGAACTATCCCTCGTAAATTGTCCAGCGAGCGATAGATGACTCATTGTCGTCGGGTACGGTGACCTTGAGGTAGCGCAGTTAATCCCTATCCCTTCCCTATATCCCTATCCCTATAATATTATAAATGTGAATGTAAGTTTATTTGTTACGCTTTCACGCGAAAACTACTCAACCGATCATCATGAAACTTTGTACACATTTTCTTGGAGGTATTAGAAGTAACATAGGGTACATTTTATTAAAAAAAATTATTTTTTATTTTTTACGACAAAAAAATACCTTTCTAAATTAAATAATATAACGCTACCGTAAGGTGGCGTAGTTAATATCTCATATATTTAAACGAGCAATTAGGTACTACTAAATTAACTAATATGACGCCACCGTAAGGTGGCGCAGTATATATCTATTATATTTAATCGATAAATTATATAATACAACGAAAAAATAGTATAAAGCTGATAACGAGAAAATATGATATAATAAAAAAAATCATTGAAAACAAAATAATACAAATTCGAAAAAACGAAAAATGAAAAAAAGTCACGACAGTGTTATGCGGTACGAAGTCCGCCGGACAGCTAGTTCTATATATTTAAAAGGACTAAAACTATTTTCTCGACATAAAATATTTAAAATGAACATTTGCTCAGGATTAATTAGAATTTATATCTATACATCTTTTCGATATCTGCTGTTACAACATATTTGAAAGAATGGCATCGTAAGAAAATAGTTCCTTGGGAAAAGGTGTTACGCGGAATAGATTCTAATTGTTTATTTTTTTGTATGACTTCGCAATATTTAGTTAATTGGTTCAAATCACTGATGGGTGAGAAAAGACGAAAATACAATCGTTCTAAGGAAATCTAGACTGGAAGACACTATGCTTGAAATGCTAGTTGCATACGTATAGAATATGTTATTTAATTAAAGGTATTGAAGTGTAAATGTTGAGGCATTAGAAAATGCTGCAAAGTTATTTAAACTGTTTATCCCAAAAAAATTTTGGCACTAGTATAAGGCAAAAAAATATGCTCACAATTCTACGCGTTTCATTTGCTAGAGGCAATTAAGAACAAAGTTAGCCCCTTTTAAACATATCACAGCTGTTTCATTTAAACAATTAAAAAAATTAATCAGCTCTCTATAAAAGAACAGGGACTAAAGTTTTAACGTAAAAACTCTTTAAAAATTGTCCCTAAGCGAAGTCGCTTACAAAGCTTTAAAATGTAGTGTTTCAATTTGTTCAGCTTGGTAAATTGTATATGTATGTATATTTTTGAAATTTTTAAAGCTGATTTTTTTAAATAAAATTTAAAAATCTTTTTGAATTGACTATATATCTGTGTATTTATATTTTTCAATATGTTTGTTTGAATCAACAAATTCCATTTATACTTAGATAGCTTGAACCATGTAAGTTTCAGTTGAATTATGCGATAACCACCGATTATTTATTTCTTCAATAAATTTGCCGAAAACTACAACAAATAAAATTGGCAGAAACACGTAGTCTGCTATTTGAATCGGAATCGGAAACTGTTCTATCTTCTATCATCTAAAAATGCCAACAAAAGGTAACTTATACTTGTTCCAGAACAAGAGATGACATTGATTTACGTCAGTTTGCTTTGAAACCAGAGAAAAACAGGGTTATTGAATTCACGTACCATCGATTATTTATCGTAATTCGATCTGTTCCTTTTCATAACTATTTCAAACACGGGAAACAAAGACCAGACATCACACATTTTACTACCATAGGAATTCTTTGGTGAAAATTTTAATTGAAACGCTCTGTAGTGTCGTTTCCCCATTTACCGTTTTTTTTTAATTTTGTTTCGTTTTTTTTTATTGTTTTTCATTTTGGTTTTGTCATTTTTATTAAATTTTCTCGTTAGTTTCAAAGTTTTTAAATTTTTTCTTCACTGTATATATATTAGATAATAACTGCACGACCTTACATTGGTGTCATAGTAACTAAATAAGTTTTACTCGTTTAAATAAATAAGATATCAACTACGCCGCCTTTCGGTGACGAAAGAATTGCTTTTTTATATAAATATTTAAGATTTTAACTGCGCCACCTTACGGTGGCGTCATGGTACTAGATTAAGTATGAAGTGCTCGTTTATATTATATTAACTGGCGTTATAGTACTTTATTAAGTAAGAATTGCTTATTTAAATATATAAGATTTCAACTACTTCACCTTAGGGTGCCGTCAAATTTTTTTTTTCGCATTTTTTTGTTTTTTCTTCTATTTTTCATTTTACCTTAGTTTCCCCTTTACGCCATCTATTGGGAATTCATTGAAATATATAATAAATGCATAATTGGTATTGAAATATTAAAGAAACGCAGTGGAACGATTTCTATGTCTCCTGGTTGTAACGTTTGTAACGTTGGTTTTCTAGCATTCCATCCGGACTATACATTTTTATTCTGTTTAATTTTATTGCGCCGACGCGAAGGTCGATTGCCGATTAGGGTAGTGGGATTTGTTGCCTTCGTCGACGGAATGATTTCTCTTCTGGTTCATTTCATCTTCGATTCTCGATAAATTCAGATTTTATTTTCTGACTACCTTCGCCCTTCATTTTTGGTGAGTAAATTTTGTCTTGGTTTTAATAATAATCCAATTTGCGGTGAATATATTATTTAAAGTATTTTACTAACACTGAATTTTCGAATACAATGCTATTGTAAAAAAGTCAGTTTTTTGTGATGTTAAATAAAATATAAACATAGATTGTAATTAATTTTTTCTCGAATGTTGGAGAAATTAGATAGCGATTGTATTCGATAGAAATTACTTAAGGTCGGAGTTTTGATTTCCATTTTTAATTGCTAGGATTTAATGCCAAATCTGAGAAGGGCCCTACCGTGAGTTGCTGATATTCATATCTGAAAAATATTGTTGAGAATCGACGGCCATTTTGAAAACCGAACATCTATTTCCGGAATTGTTGCAGAGAAAGTTCTCTTAAGGAAGACCACTTCCACCCACTTGGGCAGTACTGTTCCGTCTCTACCGAAAACACCGACAGGAAGATCACTTCCATCCTCTTGGGCTGATTTTGTCGCTACCAAAAACTCCGACAGGAAGACCACCGAAATAAAAGATAAGAGATTAAATTAATTTTGGAATTTAAATGTTTTTGGCTTAATTAATTAAATTTTGTAATAAATTAACTTAAAACTGATTTTTGGAATTTTATTTGTGTGTCTGTACTTGGCGCCCTTTAATACTTGTTTGGGGGGAATTAAGCAAAAACACAGAAGGAAGCCACGACCCTCAGGAGCTAGCCTAGGGTAATTTTAAGGTTACAAAGTTGGCGCCCAACGTCAATTTAACCTTTAAGGGGCTAATTAAGCTACATGGTTCTAAGGTACCTTTCCACCAATTTTCAGCCAAATCGGTTAAGCGGTTCTTGAGTTCTGTTACAATAAAATCACAATAAATGATTAAAGAATTTTTCTGAAAGATCCAAAATGTCTTTGTTTTTATATTTTTTCAAATTACCAGCATTTTTAATAAAAAAACTCTCCTCTTTTAATACAAACCTATCGTGACTTCGTTTATGTTAAAATATCTATATACAGATATATTTTCTGGAACAGTAGACACACAAGCAAAATAGTTTTCCTGTTTTATCATGTTTCAAGTCTCTGAGTCCCTTTGGAGTAAATTCCTCTCTAAATGAAGCCATGCATACATTCTGAACATTGAATACGTTGTCCACAGTCCGTGTATGTACAAAAAGAAAAAGACATTTTAAAAAGTCATAGGACATAACTTGTTGCAGTCAACCAGGACCGGTTAAAGAGTAATTCATTAATTTTATTTTTACCAGATATTTACAGAATAATAAAAAATTATACTTATTCTGTTACCATATATATAGGTTCAACTATTAAAAGCTTTGAAACAGTATGAATTATTTCAAATGTAAATGCGACAGTAATTTTTTATTGGGATTGATCAGTTTTACAAGGTATAAATTGATTATTGGAAAATTCTATGCCAAGTTTACTTCTCTGATTGTAAACTTTTGTATTGAATAGAAAATACACAGTTATATCTAAAAGGGTTTAAACGAATTTCGAGTTTATTAACGAATGTGATAAAAGTATATTCAAAACTTAGAATTTTGGGGCGTTACTTAACTTTTTCATTCAAACGGTAGTAAAGTTTAGAAACCTTTATAAAAATGAAACATATTGGAAGAGATAAGATAACAAATAAGAGAGATTTAAAATCAGGAATAGTATTCAATAATAATGTGCTTTTCGAACACTACTGGCAATTAAATCTGAAACTATTGCAATAACAACTTTATTTCGCAATTTTAAGTAGTTTCGCTGATTTTTATTTTAGGTACGTCCTCTATAGACTCGTGGCAGGTTGCCTTGAAGCAGGATTTTATTTTTGGGGACAGGTAGGACGCGTGTTTTACTACTGTGACCTTGTTTTTGCCAAATAGTCCTTGACAGACAGCCTGCTAAGATCCATCAGTTCCCTATCTGCATTTCGTACGTTTTTTGCAATTGATTGTCTGACCACGTGGTATACATTCAATATGGACTACCCCCATCGTATATTAAAAAAAAACAATCAACATCGTATTAAATTTGGACTTGCCTAATTACGCTTATTTGGCTCTCGGAAAATTTGTAGACTTCCAGTGAATTCATTGCCTCTAGGTTGCAGATTCATATTAAAAAAATTTCGTCGCAAATTATAAGCTTTTACAAGACCCTTTCGATGCATCCTAGGATAGCAGAACCAACTTCCTTACGATGCATCCTCTGTTCCGCCGTTGGGTCTGGGCCAAAGCTTCGCACACACTTTCCTCATGTTGATTTTCTCATGCAAAATTTGACTCATAGTTTCTAATGCAATGTTAATATTACAACTTCAGCGATAGCTTTGATACTTAATCTATAATCTTTTCTAACGATTTAGTTTACGTTTTAAACGTTCACAGGCCGCCCGACGCGTTAGCCATCTTTAACATCCTCCCTCCTTCTAAAACACTGGATAGGCAATCATGCCCGTAAACCTTTTTTAGAGAATCATAAACTTCTGACTGATTTCCCGACTTTTAACAAACACTCTTTGCTTAATTTTTTTTTATGCACGATCGGGCGGTAAAGTACAGATTATTATATATATTTAACGGGCGTAAAGTGCCACTTTAGCGCCCGTGGACTACTTTGCCGCCCACCAGGCGGTAAAGTGTAAATGGTGGGCGGTAAATATTGAAAGACTTGCAATCATCTAAACTGACAGTGAGTCCAAATAAAAATGGCCACCACCTATTTTGACTTTGTTGCTAGGGTAACGAGAACATAGGTAGGTATATAGATTATTGTTTTAAAATATTATTTCCAGCCTCTGTGCATATTGGTTTCAATCAAATTATTTATTTTAAGTAACGAATGAATACAAATTATTCGGTGAATGGTTATACAGGGTAAGTTTTTAATAATATCGAGGTTCACAAAAAATAAAAAGGAAAAAATATCCTTTATAAGTTTTATTATTAAAACAATCGTGCAATTTTTTTAATAAATGATTATTAAAATGGTCGTGCATAAAAGTTTGTATGTATTTTGGGCGTAAACAGCGTTTATGGACCTTACGTGTTAATAGCCCTCGTCTGCGGCTCGGGCTCTTACTTACACGTTGCGGTCCATAAACGCAATTTTTACGCCCTTGATACATAAATAACTATTATCCAACATTTTTTCGGTGCGAATGATTTTTGTACCCTCTTTATTGGACAATTACAACGGGACTGTCTGCTGCAGCTGCCTGGAATTTCGACCCAAGGCCAAGGGATATATTTAGAACAAAACTTCGTCTCTTTTATTTTTCTTACTATGCTGGTGTTTTGTAAAAAAATCAGTTGGAACTTAATTGCCAGATTTAATATTTTTTAACCGTATTGGTAGACTTTACTCAATAGTATTAAATTTAAAAGATTGCTTTTACAGTATGTAGTCAATGTATTTATCAAAAATACCACTTAGTAATCAATAATATTTAATGTTCTTGCGTTAATAAAAAATTTTCCAATAAAGTAGATACTCCAAAATCTCAGATTGGTTCGTTCGATTCGTTCTTACAGTTTTCCGGAGATCACTTTTAGAATACTACCGCCATGTGCGTAATTTGCAATAAGCGAAGTTTAAAAAAAATACTTGTAACTATATATTAAATAAAAGAGTATAACTCTTCTATTTTTGCAGTTATTCATTTATTGCTTGCGGGTATTTATTTTTGTTGTGATAATAACCGCCTCTGAAAAGTTGTATTTTATGCCAACATAAAAATCATCAGTAGACTTTTGTACATCGTACTTTTTTTAATTAAAAAAGATTTTCTCATATATATGTTGAATTACAAGTTTTAAAGGAACGTTTTATAATTAATCCCGGACTCGTAGTTATTTATGATTTATCAAAGCAAGAAGTTTATATATACAGCAATTATGAATTTTTTGTATTTACCTTTGTATAAAATTCTATGTCTTGTTTATGAAGTTTTTACATTCAGAAAGTTACAATACCATATACAGATATGTTCATTAAATTGTATAAAATAAATAAAAGTGGATATTTATAAAAACTCTTTAATCTTCTTTATTAAATAAAACTACGAGAAGCAAACAACGTTAAATGTTTTTTTTTATTCATGTAATATGGCCAAACCAAATTTAGCCGCGAGTTGTGCAGTGATTTATTGAAGACAAAATTGCTTAGGTACCCCTCCTAATAACACTATAGTACATTACGTAACGAGTGTGAAAAGCAGGTGATCCCATCACGAGTGCGTATGTCGCGCAAGCCGAAGGCGAGCGCGATAAAAAGCACGAGTGATGCGATTACCTGCGCACCGCACGAGTTGCGTATTCTATTTTTCATCACTCCGTGAGGAAAACTCTTGAATTTGTCTAAAATAAAAGGAAAGAAGATAATAATAGTAGTATTAGGTCTGATCCGCCTGCACCGCGAAGGCGCTGAAGGAGGGTTGGGGGGAGGCGGATCCCCCCATTAAAACAAAAATTTTTAGAGTTAAGAAATTATAACATTTTTATAAAAAAAAAACTTTTTTATTACAAAATTGTGTATAGTTAGGAATTTTTGTTAAATGCGTTAAATGTAATATTTGAACAGTTGGTTAATTCTATAGTTATTTTTTTTTATTCAACTTAAGTATATTAGATAATAATTGAGAATCAACAAAATCTTTATTAAGTACTGAAACGTTTGATTGATTATATCGTGGTGCATTTACTACCGCGTTATCAGATGCCAAATTATTAGAAAATTCATCCTCAATTTCTCTTAATTCACTTTTTATCATATTTATTTTTGATTGGAAAACACTTATCAGCTCTGTTTCGGTCATTCATTGCTTTCCGCACGGTCCTGCATGGTCGAAAGCAGTGCTTTCCGCACGGAGTGATGAAAAGTTTTATATTTCGTAACGTTGAAGGAAGCATTGCTTTCCGCACGGTCCTGCATGGTCGAAAGCAGTGCTTTCCGCACGGAGTGATAAAAATAAAAGTAAAACATCACTATAACTAGTGTAATGAAATGTTCAACTATCGAAATTAACAAAATAATGTAGTTACGAACAAACTCACTCACTATAGTCGTGACTGAACTTTACTATATCAAATACAGGCATAAATAGACGGAGAGCTGGCTACGAAAATTGAAAATGATAAGGTGCAGTAAAAATAATTATATAAAAACATTCATTATCTATTGTATAGCGCGTAGTGTCCACTGCCAGAAGTCTCTCCCGAGGCGGAACGCGTGGGCGGGCGGCCAAACTTGTAAATTTTTGACATGAAAAAAATCATAAGGTGCAGTTTTGAAAATTTTATAGTTTTATAGTTTTTACCAATAGAAATAGTGTAAAACTATTGCCAGAAGTCTAGATCGAGGCTAAAATGTCGCCAGAAGTCATTAAAGTTGTAAATAAATTATTAAAAAAAAATGACAAGGTGCAGTTCTGGCGAATTTATTATTATTATTATTATTATTATTAAACATAAGTAAGGGCAGAGGCAAAGCCTATTATGCCCAGGTAGTACAAAAATTCAAAATGGAAAACAATAAATGAAAAAATAAAAATAAAAATTTACAATAGGTGTTGAAACTTCAAAGTAAAAAACAAACTAAAACATTTGTTTTTATATTATTTATTGTTAAAAAAAAGCAAAATGTAAATTGCCAGAAGTCTAACTGGTGGCTAAGTAAAGATAAGCTAATTAAATCTTTGCAAATTTTAGAACTGAAAATAGTGGTTCTTTAGATGGAATGACAAGGTGCAGTTCTGACAATCGTTATTTTATATTACTTATAGTTTAAAAAAGCAGTGTATGTAATGACAGAACCCCAAATAGTGGTTAACTATTTAAAAAAATTCGAAAAGAGGTTGACCTTAAAGGCCATCCTTGCAACTTCCCGCTAGTTTTAACCGCAAAGCTATAGTTACGTGACGTATTTTGACGTTTTTGACTTTTTTTGAAATGTTTAAAAAGCCATAACTTTTTAACGCCTTATTCGATTTTGATGTTCAAGATGGCATTCGACGCAGTTTTTTGAGACCTAAAAACGTTACCCAGAGTGCAAAATCGGTTAGTCAAAAAAATCTCTAAGTTATTGAAAAAAAACACTTTTTTTGAAATTTTTCGACAACGATATCTCACGAACGAATCAACCGATTTTAATTTGCAAAACGGCATTCGACGTGGCTTTTTAAGCTTAAGAGCTGATTAGGTTATGAAATTGATCAATGCAATAGCCAAAAAGATATGCCCTAAAAACATCATTTTTACCAATTGTTTTTTTCGGTTATTTTGAAATTTCTCGAAATCTACCAGCTCAAATCGGTTCAAACTTACAAGGAATCTAAGTTAGATGGAACTCTTTGGAATGCTTTTTATTTCATTCCGATCGGTCAAGCCGTTCAAAAGTTATAAGTGGTTTACATACATCCACACACACACACACCCATCCACACGTACATACAGACATACAGAAACCCTCGTAAAAATAGTCAGGGGAGGTTCCTAAGACCTCAAAACGTTGAGATCCGATGAAAACTCGATTTTCGAAAAACGGGGTGAAACCAATAACTTCCCGATTTTAAAAAAAATTTTAATTTTTTTTAGCGGGAAGTTAAAAATGGCCCTTGGTAAGCCAGGCGCATCAGTAGATTTATATCAATTGAATATATTAAAAGTATACGTTTCAGAGAAAAATGTTTTAGATAAAAGTTGTAGGCCTCTTTAAGACAAAAAAAAAGTGCCCTAACATTTTTTTTGTACAGGGTGAAGTAAAAAAGTTACGATTTTTTTTCCATTTTGATTTGATGTCACGCCCAAACGGCGGGTTCGATTTGGCCCATTAACGAACTCAATCGAGATTTTTGTACGATTGATTTTTGTACCAAATTTCATTTTGATCGGTTAAGAAATGCGACCGCTATCGTGTCCACAGATTTCGTTATATTTGCGGAACTATATATATATATATATATATATATATATATATATATATATATATATATACTTTTGAACGTAAGGTGTTTTTGAGGTCAGGGGGGCCCAAAACGAAAAACTGTAGTGAAATTTTCCGGAAGTCGTGACCTGGGAACCAGCTGAATAGTAGATATAAATCTACTAATAAGAAATACTGTTAAAAATTACTAAAGTGATAGAAAAATTAAACGTTTTGCAATTATCATTTAACAAAAATTTAGACTTCAATAATTTATTGAAAAACATTTGAATAATTCATTAATAATACGAGATGTGAAACGTTTTTTCAAAATTATAAAATAAAAGATGTAAACGAGCCATTAAAAAAAAACATTAAAAAAATTTTATTCGTCATCTTTGCCTCCTTGCCCGCAGTTACCATCCACGGTGAAAGAAGTCTTACTAAATAATAAAGAATTTATAGCTGTAGTATTAAATTATTACATAATATAAAGGTCTCATAATATAATTAACTTCCGCTAAAAAAAATTAAATTTTTTTTAAAATCGGGAAGTTATTGGTTTCACCCTGTTTTTCAAAAATCGAGTTTTCATCGGATCTCAACGTTTTGAGGTCTTAGGAACCTCCCCTAACTATTTTTACGCGGGTGTCTGTATGTCTGTATGTACGTGTGGATGTGTGTGTATGTGTGGATGTATGTAAACCTCTTATAACTTTTGAACGGCTTGACCGATCGGAATGAAATAAAAAGCATTCCAAAGAGTTCCATCTAACTTAGATTCCCTGTAGGTTTGAACCGATTCGAACCGGTAGATTTCGAGAAATTTCGAAATAACCGAAAAAAACAATTGGTACAAATGATGTTTTTTGGGCATATCTTTTTGGCTATTGCATCGATCAATTTCATAACCTAATCAGCTCTCAAGCTTAAAAAGCCACGTCGAATGCCGTTTTGCAAATTAAAATCGGTTGATTCGTTCGTGAGATATCGTTGTCGAAAAGTTTCAAAAAAAGTGTTTTTTTCAAGATTCAAGATTTTTTTTTTCAGATTTTTTGACTAATCGATTTTGCACTCTAGTGACGTTTTTAGGTCTCAAAAAACTGCGCCGAATGCCATCTTGAACATTAAAATCGAATAACGCGCTTTTTAAACATTTCAAAAAAAGTCAAAAACGTCAAAATACGTCACGTTACTATAGCTTTACGGTTAAAACTAGCGGGAAGTTGCAAGGATGGCCTTTAAGGTCAACCTCTTTTCGAATTTTTTATTTATAAAAATATTATACGTAGGTACCTATTTCAGATGTCGAATCAGATATAGATAATGCTAGCGATGAAGATGAATCCGATTGTGAATGTTGAAAAATATTGGCACTCTCGAATATATTATTCTTTTAATTATAAATATGTAGTTTAAAAAAGCAGTGTATGTAATGACAGAACCCTAGTGGTTAACTATATGAAAAATAATAAATAAATTACTGCAGTGATAGAACAGTTTTTTTTTTATTAAAAACAATTTCAGATATTAATACTTAAAAGAATGATTGGTGAATAAAAAGAATTTTCCCAATCTTGTTTTCATTAGTTTATTTATTATAAAAAAAATGGAATAATTGATACTGCCAATATTTTTTAACATTCACAATCGGATTGATCGTTTTCATCTTTATCGCTAGCATTATCTATATCTGATTCGTCATCTGAAATTGAAATAGGTACGTATAATACTTTTATAAATAAATTATATTATGAGACCTTTATATTATGCAATAATTTAATACTATAGCTTTAGATTCTTCATTATTTAGTAAGACTTCTTTCACCGTATGTATGTATAGTTCCGATATAACGAAATCTGTGGAACGATAGCGGTCGCATTTCTAAACGGATCAAAATAAAATTTGGTACAAAAATCAATCACCCAAAAATCTCGGTCGAGTTCGTTAATGGGCCAAATCGGTCCGGCCGTTTGGGCGTGACATCAAATCAAAATGGAAAAAAATTCTTTTTTTCTTTACCCTGTACAAAAAAATGTTAGGGGACTTTTTTGTTTGTCTTAAAGAGACCTACAACTTTTATCTAAAACATTTTCTTCTAAAACGTATACTTTTAATATATTCAATTGATATAAATCTACTGATGCGCCTGGCTTACCAAGGGCCATTTTTTTAAATAGTTAACCACTATTTGGGGTTCTGTCATTACATACACTGCTTTTTAGAAAGTTTTTTATATTTTCGCCGTGTTCTGTGTCTCTGTGTCATTCCGTGGAATTTGTAATCGAATTTAAACCTATTTCCCGACTACCTATAGCTCTGAAATTTTCAGGATAGCTAAGAACTGGATGACAATGCATGTTTCAAGTGTGTTTAGGCATATACATAGATTTCGAAATTTATACCGAATTGATATTAAACATGATCTAAGTTGTGTATAGATAATATTAGTTTGAAAGTTATTAAATAAATCGTTCGTAGCGCAGTTGGTTAGGCGGCGGGTCAGTCCACTTGTGACAGTTCTGTTATGTTATCATAATGGGATCGATTACGCGACAGAGAAGTTTTTTTTTCTTTTTTTTTTTTGTTCTTACATGTGAAAACAGTAATTATTATTTTAACTGGTAATAAAATAAACTGTTTTAGAAAGTTTTTAGATACAACTACCCTTGATTTTGTTAACAAGGAAACAATCTTCTCTATGATCAATCACAGCGTTGTATGACTTAATATTTTTACAATGTCAGGGATGCTGTGCATTGTTGAGATGACACAAAATATGACCTATAAATCAGTAAAAAACTTTCTATTATAAAAAATTCTTTTTGTAAATTGTGCTTATTTAAACTATAAGTAATATAAAATAACGATTGTCAGAACTGTACCTTGTCATTCCATTTAAAGAACCACTATTTTCAGTTCTAAAATTTGCAAAGATTTAATTAGCTTATCTTTACTTAGCCACCAGTTAGACTTCTGGCAATTTACATTTTGCTTTTTTTTAACAATAAATAATATAAAAACAAATTCGCCAGAACTGCACCTTGTCATTTTTTTTTAATAATTTATTTACAACTTTAATGACTTTTGGCAACATTTTAGCCTCGATCTAGACTTCTGGCAAAAGTTTTACACTATTTCTATTGGTAAAAACTATAAAACTATAAAATTTTCAAAACTGCACCTTATGATTTTTTTCATGTCAAAAATTTACAACTGACTGACGTCTCGTAATTTTGTCAAAATTTCATTCGCGTAAATTGCCAAGCAACAAACTTTCATACCAGTCGAAAATTTTGGCGGTAAAATTTTCTCTCTTATGATATTATATACGAATATTTGAACCCTCGGCCTAAGGCATAGTTGCATGTTCCACATAACACTAGATTTTGTTTTAAAAATAAAAAATTTCAGTAGGAACCTATAGAAGAATACTTACTTTAAAATTACTTTTTAAAAGTTACAACTGTCTGTTGAATTCACTTTATATAATTCTAATGCGTTTTTCTATTATTTGCACAATTACTGACAGATAAGGAACGTCTCGACAAGTCGCAGCATCAAATCCACGATTTGTTATTGCGTCTCGCAAGGCCATTCATAATATTAAGTCCACATAGAAGCAAACATATATAACGAGAAATGCGATAGCTGCATGTGTGGAAGACCATTATAAAAGACAAAGATAGACTCCTCAACAAGAAGAAAATAAAGCTACTCGTTGGCCGGATTCCAGCACAAAATACAATTTAAAGTGTGATTTCTTAGCGATAAAGGTATTCCATTTATTTTGGTTCAAGGATTTATTTATTAAAACTTTTTTATTTTGTTATTTTTTGTATACACATCTATTAAACTCAATAAACAAGTGGTTACTATCTCCTAATTAGCCAAGATTTTTGAAGTTATACTTCTATTCATGCACTCGGTGGAAAAGATTTGTGTACAGATAAATGAGAAAAATCATTACATATGTAATGGTGTGAGTAAGGGAGAGACAGACACACTTATAAGGTATTTTGGTCGGTAAAAACAAAGATGAAATATTTATCATATGTTATTAGTCATAACTATAAGTCCTTTGAATACCGTTTCAACATTCAGTACATTGAAAAGGGATAGATATACAAAAAACAGTCTGAACTAATGTATGAATATCATAGTGACGGACCACATGATTATTTGACAGATTATTTTATAATTCTGTCACGTAAGTTAACATATGTATATTAAGTTTAGTATTTTATATTAATAATAATATTCAGTAATGAATATTGTATTGTAGTCTAAAATACCGTCAGATGGTTGCAGTATATCCTGCACTATGCTTTTGAGGTTGTTGGCTACATAAACAGAGTTTTTACGAATAGTCGAGGAAATAAAGCACCAAAACCTTCGAATTTTGTAACGTAAGATGGATCGGAATGCGTTTTTTTGCATTGGATTCGTTAAAGTATCAGGAAATTTTTCGCTATATTTTATAATGTAAAAATGGAAATTGCATTTCTGCATTCGAAAAGTACATTCCGAACAGACAATAGAGAGAAAACTTACAACTCGGTAGGTATTGCTGAAAATGGGTTCAATTTATATACTCGGGGTTTTGGAGTCGCTGAACACAAATATCACGATTCCGAAAGTCTCCGGCACTTGGTGTCTAAGGGATTTACCTCTTGTCATGGGGTTTTATGTAAATTCTGTACCAAATCAGTGCACACTTGGTACTCAGTGTTTTTTTGAGTCGCTTAATACGATTATAATAATGGCGATGGTGTTCGAAACACCTGGTGCTTAAGACGGACGTCGTCTCCAGGAATTTTATGCAAATTCGATACAAAAAGAGTGTGCACACTGTACTAGGAGGTTTTTGGGAATGCTAAATCATTCGCATAGAAATTTATGAGTACATGCGCGTGCATAGAACAGTCCCACTGGCTGCCACACTAGTTTAGATTTATTTAATTGTTGCTCACCTCTTAGTAAAGATACATTAGGCTTAGAGTTAATAGAAATGTGGTTTACTGATTGGGAAAAAAGTTTCAAATTTAAAACACGGTTTGTACCTGATGTTAAATATTCTAAGAAGCTAACTATAAAAAGTTAACTTTAGCTACCACCTTAACTAAAAAAGCAATATAAGAAAAAGTCTATAATGTTTAGAGAGGCAGTGATATTGATAGTTTTGGCATTATATACCAATCTTTCAGAAAAAAAATATAGTGATAAATTTTAGTACCTATCTTAAAATTATAACTGGAAAATAAATTTGGCAATACTGGCTTTTCATATATCAATCAACTATAATAATATAAAATCTCCTGTTTATCCTTGACGTAAGAAAAGAAAGTAGTGAAAGGTCTGTGAAGGCAAGATTCTATCTATTCTTTGTTTCCCGGCTCTAATTTAATTTGTTCAGCGAATGGCTTTATATGGAATTAGTTTAACACCTGTCAGGAACAGCCAAACGGTGGAAAAGAAGAACTTGCCACGTTCGAGTAATTTAAAAATGAAAAACTTCCATTACTTATCCCTTCGAACCAAAAGAAAACAATGGCAATGGCCGAAACCCTTTTCTTTCTTTTAGAATTGATTTTGTTGTTATGAACTAAAAGTGGACTTTCTATGTGGCCTTTCGTTCGTTTTTGTTTCTTTGAAAAGAATCTCCAATTTTGGGTCGGTGAAGGCGCTTTCAGTAAACTATTTGAATTTATTTTGGAACAGTCCATTTAACAAAGAAAAAACATTGGTTACTTATAAATAACTGTAGTGAACTATGTAGTATATTTCGAAACTTAATTTTTAAATTTAGACGCTCTAAATAAAACCTTTAAAATCGATCAACCAATATCAAGAAAATAGTAGTTTACGTAACTAGTCCCGAAAGTGGTCTTTTACTGGACGAGTAGGCAAATTGCAGGGCGAGCCCTGCACGCCTGCGAGTCCAGTATGTATATTTGTAAAGAATTTATTTTGTTCGTTTTGATGTACCTATGTTAATACAACAGTTACTACATTTCTGGTTATATAGACACAGCCACGAGTTACTTTTGACGGCTTTCGATGACCCTCGATTGTACTTCTTGGGCATTTCTTTGCACCAATTAACACGAGCATATTTCTGAGGTTTAGTCAAATTATGCAGGATCCAACGCGAACAAATCTTTCTTACAGCTAAATGTTTATGCAATATCTTTTTGATGCTCGTCAGACTAATGCCCAAGGATTCGTGAATCTTAAGGCGGCTACTCACTACTCGAAACTTGCCAAGTACTTGCAAAGTACTTAGCAAGTAGCGAGTAGTGTGTATGGCGACTCGCACTGACTTGGAGAATTACTTGTACTTCCCATCGGTTGTCGGAAACCGAGTCAAAGGAGCCGAGTCGATTACTTCCGAGTTGGTTTTATCTGCGCTTCACTACGTGTGCTTTGCTTGACGGGTAACTAGTGGTTACTGCGTGTGCGTTTTTAGGTTAAACGTTGAAATGGCTTGGAGCAATGAAATTACATTGATATTTATCAGAACGAATCAATAATTTGAGACCCATCACATAAACAACATAAAGTGAGAAACGACGTATATAATGCTTGGAAACGAATTCAAATTGAGTTTTCAGCACAATGTAACTTGGAAGTTGGAATGCAGCATTGACAAATTAAAAAAGAAAAAGAACTCTCTTATGGCCACATTTCGAAATTGCAAAAGGAAAATAAAAAACAGTAAAAAAAGTGGTGCTGGTTTGCTCTGCTTTTTTCTATTTTTTAGTAAAAGAAAACCGCAACTTATCGTTACAAATGCAGCTAATGGTGTATATCACTATCGTCCGTTTTTTAACTAGTACTTGCCTATTTACTTGTATTTCCCGAAATAAATGGACACTTGCAAGTACACACGTAGTGTGTACAATTTACTTGCACTTTGACAAGTACTTGAGAAGTACTTGGCAAGTCCCACGTAGTGAGCCGCCTTTACGATAACTTACATGACGATCTTGCATTATTAGGCCCGTTTCAGAAAGGAACGATGATCAGTGCTGACGACGCACGCACGCTTTGAGCCCCGAGATGATGAGAATGCCATTCATAACAACGAAATTTGTTGTTTGAATGGCATTCTCGCCCTCCCATTCCACCACCCCCCCTCGCTTCCGAGGGGGCCTCAGCAATTTCGGACCCCGTTTTGGCATTGGGGAGAAACTGCGGTCCTCATCTGCTTCTGCCAAGACAGTGCTCTGTGCACTATATTCCTGGTGTCTGGCTATTGTTTGCGTGCTTTTCTATTTTATGTGCTTTCCGTTGTATTTTTGCGGTCTCAGTTAACGTTACTTTCACGGTGACTCTTTTCGTCACAAATGCCGCTATGTTATCGTCTATTTTTCTACTGCTGCCGGAGCTGCATCTTTGGCCTCTTGTGTGTCCATGGACCATTATCTGGATCGTATTCTGTCAGTTCTCTTAGGTCACGGTTTACATGGTTCCTCGTGCCTTCAAAGATCGTCCTAGCTCTTTCTTTCATGGTATCTGTTATTTTTCTAATTTCTAAGTCGTGATATAAGGTGTTATTCCTTATATACCATGGTGCGTTTACCGCTTCCCTTAGACTTCTGTTTTGTTGTTTTTGTACTTTATCTATCGTTGTTTTGCAAGCATGGCCCCATGCCACCGATGCATACGTTAGGATGGGCATAATTATTGTCTGGATCAGTCTTAGTTTTATTCGCAAGTTTAGCTTGCTTCTTCTTCCAATAAGTCCTGCTAATTTGCTTCTTGCGTATTTTGATTTCTTTACTACGCTGTCTACGTGGTCTTTGAAGCATAGTCCTTGGTCCAGGTTGACTCCAAGGTACTTTACTGATCTATTCCAGTTTATTTCTTCTTCTCCCATCGTGATGTTTTCATATGGGTGGTGGCGTCTCTTTTTAAACAGGATAGCTTTCGTCTTTTCCTGATTTATCGCTATTTTCCATCGTATGCACCATTCTTCCATTTCGTTCATTGCTCTTTGCAAGTATCTGGTGATCAACCTTGGTTGAGTACTTCTTGCTGCTAATGCAGTGTCATCAGCATATAAAGACAACATGGTGTTTGGTGTCTTAGGCACGTCTGCTGTATATATTGTATACAGCAGTGGGGACAGCACGGCTCCTTGTGGAACTCCTGCTTCTATTCTTGCATATCTAGATGTTATTGGGCCCATCTTTATCCTGAATTCTCTGTTTTCCAAGAATGACGCTACCAGCTTCGTCATTGCTCTTGAAATCCCCATATCCGTCATTTTGTATATTAATCCTTCGTGCCACACTCTATCGAATGCTTTGCTGACATCTAGAAACACTGCTCCAGTGGATTGTTTTCTATTAGATCCTTCACTGATATATTCTACCAGTCTTAGAACTTGTAGTTCTGTTGAATGTTCTCTTCTGAATCCAAATTGCTCTTCTGGTAATATATTTAATTGGTTTACTTGTTCCCATAATCTTCTGAGTATCACCCTTTCTGTAACCTTGCTAAGTGCTGGTAGAAGGCTGATTAGGCGATAGTTTTGAGGAAAAGTTGGATCCTTTCCAGGCTTTCTTATCATTATTACATCTGCTCTTTTCCATCTTGTTGGAAAGTGCCTAAATCTCAATATTCCATTTATGAGTGTAGTGATGTAAACCACTACCTTTGGAGGCAGATTCTTTAACGTCCTGTTACTTATTTTGTCACATCCTGGTGCTTTTCTTAGTTTTATATTCTTTATTATGTCTCTTATTTCTTCGGGGCTTGCATGTACAAGTATTTCGTCTTCATCAGCATTTTTTATCTCCTCTGCTGCTTCTTCTACTTCTTCATCGAAGTCTATATCCTCTTCTGGATGTGTGTTTAGTCTGAATTGATTTTCTAGACTTCTAGCAAATGCTTCTGCTTTTTCTTCTGGTGTGCTTACTAATCCTCTTTCTCCATGTAGAGTTGGAAGCGGTTTTCGTTTTTCTCTAAGGATCTTCTGAAGATTCCATATTCCTGGTTGTTGTAGATCCAATGTGTCCAGGTATTCATCCCATCTTTGGTTTCTATGTTCCTGCAGCTCCGTTTTAACCAGTTCCTGCAGTCTGTTGGCTTCTCTTTTATCATCTGCTCTTCCTGTCCTATTTGCTCTGTTCCTAGCTCTGTTTTTATCTGAAATAAAAAGTTTTAAATCTACGCTAATGTTATTAAATGAATTTCTTTTCTCTATTCTTATTCTTCTTGTTGTCTGCTCCATTGTTTCTCTTATTGCTCGCTCCAGGTGCTCCAGTGCGTTGTCCACCTCTTCTTTACTATTTAGCCTAGGTATTGGACCTATTACTGCTCCAATTCCCCTCCTAAATGAAATCCAGTTTGTTCTTTCTATATATCTTTCTTCTATTTCTTCACCTTCTCCTATGGTTAAGATTATGGGGTTGTGAGCTCCATTTAAATCGTCTAGGCTGTAGACCTCCATTTGCTGATTCATCTCCACTGCTATGGCAATGTCGATGACGTCTGGTCTTCCTCCATTTGGTGGGTAATGTGTAGGATGGTGTGGGCCCATTACCATGCATCCTGGGCGGCTTTCTTCAAATTCCGTTATTCTTCTTCCTTTTGTGTTCAATATTCTGCTGTTCCACATTGGGGATTTTGCGTTTAGGTCTCCTATTCCTATACAACTCTGGTTCCTTGGTAGGATCTTTTCTAGATCTTCTATATGTAGTATGTCATTTGGTCTTATGTAGATTGACGCTACTTTTACGTCTCCATATCTTGTCCTTATCATAATAGCAGTCGTTTCTGCTGTTATTAGACCATCGGGATTTGGGAGATGGTAGTGATCTATGCTACCTTTTATCAGAACTGCTGTTCCTCCAGAATTTCTTCTTACGTCTGTTCTGTATGTGACGTAGCCAGTGAATGATAAGGCATTATTTTCCTCTATTTTGTTTTCTTGTAATGCCATGACATCTATGTTTTCTCTTTCCAGGAATTCTCCTAGGTAATTCCTATTTGTTCGTATTCCTCCAGAGTTCCATGACCCAATCTTCAGTTTTCCTCTTCTGCGTTGTACCGCCATTGAAAAACCTAGATTTATACTTGCCCTTGACCCATGATTTGCATCATCTGGGTCAATTGCTGTTGTATACTTACTATTTGTTGTTGCAACACTAGTTGGTTTTTGGCCAAGGTGTTGTTATCTGGGGCTGTCTGTGCTATCACTAGTCTTGGTACTAGCTGTGGTCCTGGTGCTGCTCTTGGTCCAGGAGTTGGCCTTGGTGGTCCTTGCGTTGGTCTGGGTCCAACTGCCCTTGCAAAGCTGGAAGGCCTTGCTTTAGGTGCAGCTGGACATCCATGGTAATTTGCAGGATGTTCTCCATCGCAGTTTGCACACTTCGGTGCATTTGTTTTTGGCACTGGGCAGTCTCCAGCTCTGTGTTCTCCTCCGCAACGCACGCACCGTGGGACTGCTGTGCAGTGCGATTGGGTATGGTGGAAACCTTGGCATTTGAAACATTGGGTAGGCCCACTCCTTCTCCTCAAATTGCTTAGCTTCACTCTTTGCTCTACGCAAAGACGTATCTCCTTGATCTTTTCTTTGTGGTCTAGTGGAAAGTCCACTAAGACCAGCTCCAACGGTTGCTTGGTCCTCCTTGAATTCATCCTCTGTACTTTCAGAGGATGATATCCTTGGCTCTCCAAATCCTCTTTGACTTCACTTGGTGTGAAGTCTGTATGAATTCCTCGAAGCACCATCTTCAATGTCTTCTCTTCAGGAAGGCTGTACGTGTGTACAGGTACTCTTACTTCTTGGAAGTACGAATACATCCTTCTATAGTCCTCCACTGATTCAGGAAAGATCTTCACTGAATCTCTTAGGATCTTTACCTCCTTGAATCTCATGTTCCTGGAGAGCAGTCCTCTTCTCCAGTTTAACCATCCAGCCTTATCTTTCATGAATATGGGTGGAGGGGGGGCCGACCTAGTTCTTAATGCCTCTCTTTCGGCTTCGTTTTCTTCTTCTCGTTTTTCTTGTTCCTGTCTTTCCTTTTCCTGTTCCTCTTTCTTCCTATCATTTTCGATTTTCTTCATTTGCTGCTTTGGGAGCTGCCATTGTTCTTCAACTGGTTGGAGTTGAATCAAGTCCTCTTCTATTGTTACTTCCAAGTGCTGACGATCCGTCCTATTCATTGTTTTATATGTTTCGTTCACATATCCGCGTATCATCGGCCGGCCGTTTAAAAACGCGCAGGCATCGGTCTAGCCCGTGGCGTTCGCAGATCATCGGTCGAAGTAAGGGCCATTGGGTAAACGGAGATTTTTACATGCAAGCATATCACCAGTTGTAGTTTCGATACAGTGTTGCATTCGAGCAAGTTTATGCTATTTTTTTACGGTTTTTGTTGCAAGAAATATTAATAAGCAAAATGGCAGTCAGTGGTAAAGAAAAATACCGTATTGACACAGAATTATAAATTACTGCAATTGAACAAAAAACATGTATTTGGGATACATAATATTCAGAACAGTATAAAAATTAAAAAAGTATTAAGGCTACGCTCAATCTTTCCACTGAAGAAATTGAGGGTCTAATAGAGTCTGAAAATTTCAGATCGTTTCCTAGCTTGTGGTGTAATTCTTCAAAAGAAGAAATGGACATCCGAAAATACATAAAGAATTTGCGCGGTTCTTCCTTTAAATCTGAGTAAAGGGCGACGAACGCGCCTTTTATTGGTCTTTCTAGACATATTGGATGCACCCATATCCTGTTTGATTTTCGTTTCTTTTTATTTCTTTTAATTAATCTTTTTACGCATAAAGCGACAACAACGCAATGCTCTGTGCTTCTCAATTTCATATTGACAACTGATGATACGTGTATATGTGAAAACAAAGAAGGTTACCGATGATCGGCGACGACCGATCATCAGCACTGATCATCGGTCCTTTCTGAAACGGGCCTTAGGTTTTACATAACATTAATGTTATCTGTTTTGATAAACCACTGCTGACACAAAATTTTTAAGCCACATAAACAAAACAAATCGTATTCAAATTACAAAATATTTTAATAAAAATCTCGAGTCGAGTGACAACGTTAGATGGCGCCTGACACTTTTAGTGTTGCTAAGGCTCAAAATATAAGTAGCAACCATCGTATATAAATTTTGACTAAAAAATAAGAAAACAAATACAATTTGAAGTTGAAAATAAACTAGTTTAAAATAAGCTTTTACATTTTTAATACACAGTTATGAAACGCGACTAGTATTCTTCCTTGTGTTATTTCTTTAAATTTATTATAGATACCATCATAGAAATTTTACATTATTAAGTAGGTATGCTATTCCTCTTCTATTTCTAATTCTTAACTTGTTTAAAAAGCACTAAAGCACTGCTGAATAAATAACTTTATGTTAAAAGAACCCATAAAAGTTTTCTTATCATGAATATCTAAATTAATAGCACTTTTATGTATGCAAAAATATAGTTAACAACTATATCGCCGTTTTCCTGTACTTATTCCAATACCTTAAACTCATTCGCTTGGACTCCTACAAGTATAATTGATATTTTTTATTACTTAACTCTAAAATGTTTCCGGCAACTATTACAATTGGAATTCGCATGAAATGAAGAGATTTATGAGGTTAATTTATCTTTTATACAACTACATTGTATGTTGGTTTGTGGTTCAACGGGTTCTATACAGTCACAAACAAACATGTAAAAGTCAAATAAAATAAAAATATAAAATTTGTAACGTTAAAACGTCCTGAAAGGCGTTATTTCCCTAGCTAGCTCACTGAGTCACAGGTTACCTTTTATGAGTATTACCAGTCTCCCCCAAACATGTAATTAAGAGCGCCAAAGTACAAACTCCACAAATTATACTCACCTGTTTTAAATGATTTATTACACATTTATTGATTTTAAAAAAGAAAATAATAAACTGAATATTATATCAAAAAATAATAATTATGGTAATTAAAGATTTAATTATTCTCTTATCCCATTAATGGAAGTCTTTGAAAACCTTTGTATTGGTGTCTATGGTATAGGGATGATTTTTCTTCCAATTTCCATAAGTCGAGACGAAATTCGGCATTAAAATTCTTTTTCTTTGTCTCCACAAAATAGCTTTAACTTATCTAAATAACATATAGTTTGGTAACTCGGATGGACCTCTTCGAATAAATTTGGATGAACCCATAATAGAAACTAATAATCAAAAATTATTTCCTTAACCAATTTACCACCAAGTAGAATTAGTTTTTAGCCAAATCGGTTTTTGGAAGTTATATTTCTATTCATGCACTCGGTGGAAAAGATTTGTGTACAGTTAAATGGGAAAAATCATTACATATGTAATGGTGTGAGTAAGAGAGAGACAGACCCACTTATAAGGTATATTGGTCGGTAAAAACAAAGATGAAATATTTATCACATGTTATTAGTCATAACTATAAGTTCTTTGAATACCGTTTCAACATTCAGTACATTGAAAAGGGATAGATATACAAAAAACAGTCTGAACTAATGTATGAATATCATAGTGACGGACCACATGATTATTTGACAGATTATTTCATAATTCTGTCACATAAACTAACATATTAAATTTAGTATTTTATATTAATAATATTAATAATAATATTCAGTAATGACTATTGTATTGTGGTCTAAAATATCGTCACATGGTTGCAGTATATCCTGCACTATGCTTTTGAGGTTGTTGGCTACATAAACAGAGTTCTTACGAATAGTCGAGGAAATAAAGCACAAACACCTCCCAATTTTGTAGTGTAAGATGGATCGGAATGCGTTTTTTTGCATTGGATTCGTTAAAGTATCAGGAAATTTGTCGCTATATTTTATAATGTAAAAGTGAAAATTGCATTTCTGCATTCGAAAAGTACATTCCGAACAGACAATAAAGAGAAAACTTACAACTTTATATACTCGGAGTTTTTGGAGTCGCTGAACACGAATATCACGATTCCGAAAGTCACCGCGGCACTTAGTGTCTAGGGTATTTACCTCTTCTGCTGGGGTTTTATGTCAATTCGGTACGAAATCAGTGCACACTTGGTACTCGGTGGTTTTTTGAGTCGCTAAATACGATTATAATAATGGCGATGGTCTTCGAAACACCTGGTGCATAAGAAGGACCTTGTCTCCAGGAATTTTATGCAAATTTGATACAAAAAGAGTGTGGACACGGTACTAGGAGGTTTTTGGGGACGTTTATCACGAATATTATATAATGAGTTTGCTAAATCATTCGCATACAAATTTATAAATCCATGCGCGTGCATAGAAGTATAACTTCTGCCGTCAGTTTCACTGAATGCCACACCAGTTGTTTTTATTTTAACCGACCCTGACTTTGATGCTAATAAATGTGGTAAGTGACAATATCTTCTTAGTGACATTTATTGTTTAGTTCTACGAATTCCTAATAGATGACAGTTTAAGTTAATCAAAGCTTTGATATCTAGGTTGTATCGAGACCCGGTAGACGACTCCGTGTTTTGATTTCTAGATTACTCAACATCGGGGTTGTGGGAAAACTCAGTAGATGGTGTTGAATTAAAAAAAAAAATGTTAAAATAAGAAAGCCAAAGAAGTAGGAACTTTACTAAATTAAGTAATATAATATAACCGTATAGTGGCGCAGTTAATAAATCATATATTTGAACGAGCAATCAACACTTAATTAAGTACTCTGACGCCAACGTTAGGTGGCGTAGTTAATATCTAATCGTTAAATTTCAAAATACAACAAAAAAAACATAGAATAAAATATAAAATATGATGGAAACGATATAATTAAAAAAATCTTTGAAAACAATAAAACTTCCCAATAAATGGCGGTGTTTATCGATACAAAACTATATCTATATTGCGTAGACACCCGGTATACGGCGTTGTATTTCTATTTCTAAATAATACTATATAATATGGATTTGTCTTCGTCCGGAAAACCCTAATAAGTATTAGAAAATAACAAAAGAAAAATTTTTAAACAGCAAATAAATTGGAAAAATTGATAGGAATCGAATAAAAAATAAAAATCATCTAAATAAAAATGGGCGAATAAAACAAACAGTCGCAAACATAAAAAACAGCAAACAGCAACAAATTGTAAACAACTAGCAAATAATTGAAATGCAATAAATTGAAAATAAAAAATATACGAAAAAATTAACAAACAAGAACAAAAATGTAAATAAAGGGAGAAATCTAAATAAAAATAAAAATTAATACAAAGCGACAAAAGTAAAAATTAGAAGGAAAAAAAATGAGTTAAATCGAAAAAAAAAAAAACTGAAAAACCAATAAAACCAAGAATATTACAAACTCAACGACAAAAAAAATATTGAAAACCTGGATCAAACGAAAACGAAACTATGATGAAATCGACAAAAATGAGAACAAGTAATTTTTTTTTTTTATTTTATTTTAAGTGCCTCGACAACTATGGCCATTGGCAAGGTACAATTACATATAACATAAAGTATTGGTTTAACAAATTGTGGTGTTAAATTTTGTAGAAGATTTTACAGTCTTTTAGAAATTTAAAAAGTTTTTCCATTTCACTGGGTACCGATAACAAGTCTTTTAATGAGGGGTTCAATTCGTGCGTGCGGGCGAAAATTACACAGTTTGGGCAGTCTTTAAGAATATGATTAACTGTGAGTACACAGTTGCACAGGTGGCACAGCGGTCGGTCCTCAGAAGACTTCAAGTAGCCATGTGTGAGTCTTGTATGGCCGATTCGTAACCTTCGTATAATACGTGCTTCGTTGCGTGTACAGTTGCTAAGTAACGGTCTTCCAAGGGTGGGCTGAATTTTCCGCAGAGTCGTATTGCTATTATTCCAGCGAGTTTGCCAAGATGCAAAGACTATTTTCTTAAACGATGCTTTAAGGTCACTGCTGATTTGTAAAGTTGACAGAGGGATGCTTGTAGAGATGGAGGCTTTAGCATGTAAATCAGCCGTTTCATTTCCGCGTAGACCAGTGTGGGATGAAAGCCAGATGATTATAACCTTTATATTTCGAGCATGAAGGGATTGGTCAACGTCATGTATGTTTTGGGTTAAAGGGTGATCTGTATAAAGGGTTTTTAAAGAACTTATGAATGAAAGGGAGTCTGTGCATATAGCGACGTTTTTCATATTAAAGAAGATGCATTTGAGGGCATTAAGAATACTAAACATTTCTCCGGTGTGAATGCTACATGTTGTGGGCAACCGAGTAGTACTTATAGGATCATGAGTAGTAGTAACAGCGCAACCTACCCCGGATGGGGTTTTGGAAGCGTCAGTGTACAATATTTGATCAAATGATTTATTATTTAATATTCGTAGAAAAGCTTGCTTTATAATAGCCGTGGGGGTATCGTATTTATTGTAAGCGATAGGGTCAGTGATGAAAGTAGGAAGATGTTTGGTCCAAGGAGGGGTCGGTGGAGATGGAGCGGGTAAAGTGATAGATAGGTCAATATTATTTAAGGACGCAAGCAGTTGAGGAAAGGACTTAATAGTTGACCAAGGGGGCCTGTTGGTTGCAGTAAAAATTTGAAACAACGGAAAATGAAAAAAAAATCATTGATTTATTAGGCGGTACGAAGTTTGCCTTGTCAGCTCGTTAAAGAATATTTTTGGAAAAAAAAAATCAACAAATATTAAAAGATCTAATCGGAAGAAATTTATCGGTAAGAAAAAAATTTTCAAAAAACTTAGATATAGAAAAAAAGTATTTTGAAATTTTAATTGCAAATAAGTAATTAACTAACTGCTTGAGAATTTGCAGATTCTAAGAGAGCATTAATGGAGCAATTTGTTGAGTATGAAAATTCTATTAATATTTCAAACTAACTTAATTGAGATGTTCGGGTCTTATACCTAATCCTAATATGCAATGAACTGTCGCAATTTTTCTCTTACGACGCATTTGGGGTATCTCCTCATCTAACGCTCTTTTCTGTCGGTATTTTAACCTTTATTCCGTTTACCAAAACGTCCTATAAGAGACATAAGAGTGTAAAAATTGTATAAAAAATAACTCAAGTTTCTTTCAGGGCAATGGATACATGAAAAGCAATTTTGTAAAAGTAATTAGTAATTAAATCCCGATTAATTATTATTTGTTTATGGAAAAACTATTTCAAGAAATATTCTGTATCTGTTTATTTTTTATTTTTTTTATTTAGCATCTTGATATTGTAAATTTATAAAAATCTTAAAGAGATTCGTTTTTCTATCTAAATAAAACCGATTTTCATATTCATGTGAGTGAACAGAATTTTTACAATGTAACTTTTTCTCGCCTGGAAGCATCCGATTTACATGCACGTGTCGACACTTTAGAAACCGGATATATTTTTCATATTTTTATATACAGACTCATACTGTTTACGCTTGAAATTCTACTGCAACGGATATTTTCGAGTATGAAAGTCGACAACTGGACAGCAAATTTTCCGTTTTTGACATCTAAGATGTGCATGTTTTATTAAAGCAGCGACGTTTTTCCTTATGTAAGTAAGAAAAATTTCTTTGTTGAAAGTAGTGTACACATTTTGAAGAAAAAATAATTTAAAATTTTTTTAAAGAATAGGTATGTATTATCCGTTCACTTCTTATTCCTATCTCATTTGATTTCTTTGGTTGGTACTTCAGTTTGTTGGGTTGGTCCCTAAACTGAAAACGCCATCTCCTACTGTCGAAATATTGACAGCACATATTATCAAACATAAAATTTTTAAAGATAGAAATATTCAATAAACAATACCAAAAAAAATCAGTATAGAAATACACAACAACATCATTAAATGTTATGGTATGTTTAAAAAATAAAGCAACAGCTGCGAAACTGTTTATTTAAATCAATTGGCTGAGATCTTTAACGGAAGTACCTATTTCTTTTAAATCAATCCTAGTTCATGACAGCTAACATAAAGTTATATATTTTGCATTAGATTAATTGAAAGAGGTTTTTGTTATAAATTTTAAAATATGTATCACTTTTTTAAATAAAATTTATTTAACTGGCTAACCCGGCGGACTTCGTACCGCAAATCATTTACGTCATTCTTCCATTTTTCGTTTTTTCAATTTATTTTGATTTTATCGTTTTCAGCATATTTTCTCGTTAGTTATCAGGTTTATACTATTTTTTTTCGTTATATTTTGTAGTTTATCGATAAAATATATTAGATGCATCACAATACTTAATTTAGTAAGAATTTCTGGTTTAAATATAAGTGATATTAACTGCGCCACCTTCCGGTGGCGTCACAATACCTAAGTAAGGATTGCTCGTTTAAATATATGTGATATTTGATCTAAAGTATCAGTGTGACTTTTGCCTCATGTTGATGAAATACCTATGTTTTTTTACCTTTCATATTTAATATTGAAGTATTAAATGACATATATGACAAATATAAGAGATAGCAGATGACGGTTATGATAGGTGGCAGCTGACAGATATAATTTAGGGCATCTATGACAGATAAAAAGTATAACATAAAGTTGGAACCCTCGTTAGATTGTAAATTATAATTGGGGTCGATTGGCCCAGTTGATCTAAAAGATCTTTTGAGGATACCCTACATTTGACTAGGTTTTATAAGTTTACGACTTTCAAAAAAATCATTAACCGCTAAGGATGTACGTTTGTAACCTGATCGGGCTCTAAGAAGACCTGTCTCAGATATTTATGTCGTTGACGAACAATTAGTTAAAAATAATATGTTTAGCTGTTTCGTCTGTATACTTACCGAATCTGCATGTTCCACTGTCCTCTTTGTTCATTTTACAGCTTATACTTCAGAATTTCTGCTATTACTAAAGAAGCTCTAAGAGTAATTTGATGTATCGCTGTATTAACCTTTTTGCTAGTCTTTTTGCAGTTGGCTGCAATGATTTCTTTTCCCAATTACGATTAATTACTTTAATGTGGTACATTTGAGATGCCACAGAAAGACTCAGATCAGACGCGAGACTATCAGCAATCTCGTTTGTGCTCTGGTATCCACTGCAAAAGTTACAGTGTTCTGTGCTAATTTCTTAGGAAACTGTTTGCAGTTCCAGAATGTTTCGGAATTGAACGTGGTAGATCATAGAGACTTCAAAGAAGCTTGGTATTTTAGACCTATCAGTATAATAAAGGAGGGCTCCATTTGTAAGTTAATCGAATTTGTTTTGTCTGAACGTACATTTATTAATACTAACATTAACATGTCTGTGGACATCTTCATGGATTGGGTTCCTCCAACCCTTAGAATTCCAAGGTGTCCTATAAGATCGCCGGATTTTAGAGACTTGGTCCTTGTTAACATAGAAGGACTTTGCAGAGCTAAAACACTGGTTAAAGTTATAGTGGATTTCTTTGTTGTATTATGTAAAAGTCTATTAAAATTAAATTAAATAATTTTTATTCTTTATAAAAATATATAAATAAGGTATCTGATGTGTTGTAGCATCATATTTTTAAGTACAAACTTACCAAATTCGTATTTAAATGGAAAAAATTCTTTAAATATGTTTTTTTTTTAATTTTGATTAACTTGCATAATTGAAAGAAAGCCAAAAAATACCTTTTTAAATTATGTAATATAACGCCACCGCAAGGTGGCGTAATTAATATCTTATAATAATAATAATAATAATAATAAGGTCTTTATTAAATAATTTAGAAACTATTACATAAAATTAACAATGTAAGGGCGAGATTCAGCTCACCACTCTAAAAAGAGAGGCGTCTGTTCTTCCACCTAACCCACATTCATATTCATATATTCATAGATGTCAAAGGTAATAATAGTTTAATACTATTATAACGTTTTACAGAGTCTTTGAAAATCAAAGAACATAGACCGTTTACTAAGAACCAACAACTACTTCTAGATGCTCTTAGAGCTTCTGGACGGATATCTTCCTTGTACTGATGAGGCGCAATACGCCGAAACCGATCTACAAGTGATATCCTTTCAAATTGCAAACTAAAATGGTTAGTTCTATCTTTCAGATATACTAACCCCGTTTAACTTTGAACTGTAATTCAATGTCCGTCGAGGCATATAGCCAGGGAAGTAGTTGTTGGTTCTTAGTAAACGGTCTATGTTCTTTGATTTTCAAAGACTCTGTAAAACGTTATAATAGTATTAAACTATTATTACCTTTGACATATATTTGATAAACGTTTTACTAAAATGACAATTGATTAGCAGGAAACTGTAAATCAAGTAGATAATTATATATTCATATGACGCTGTTGATATCTAATATATTTAATCGATAAATTACAGAATACAACAAAAAAAAATTCGAAAAGAGGTTGACCTTAAAGGCCATCCTTGCAACTTCCCGCTAGTTTTAAGCGCAAAGCTATAGTAACATGACGTATTTTGACGTTTTTGACTTTTTTTGAAATGTTTAAAATGCCATAACTTTTTAACGCCTGATTCGATTTTGATGTTCAAGATGGCATTCGACGCAGTTTTTTGAGACCTAAAAACGTTACCGGGAGTGCAAAATCGGTTAGTCAAAAAAAAGTTATTGAAAAAAAAACACTTTTTTTGAAATTTTTCAACAACGATATCTCACGAACGAATCAACCGATTTTAATTTGCAAAACGGCATTCGACGTGGCTTTTTAAGCTTAAGAGCTGATTAGGTTATGAAATTGATCGATGCAATAGCCAAAAAGATATGCCCAAAAAACATCATTTTTACCTATTGTTTTTTTCGGTTATTTTGAAATTTCTCGAAATCTACTGGCTCGAATCGGTTCAATCTTACAGGGAATCTAAGTTAGATGGAACTCTTTGGAATGCTTTTTATTTCATTTCGATCAGTCAAGCCGTTCAAAAGTTATAAGAGGTTTACATACATCCACACACACACACACACACACACACACACACACACATCCACACGTACATACAGACATACAGACACCCTCGTAAAAATAGTCAGGGGAGGTTCCTAAGACCTCAAAACATTGAAATTCGATGAAAACTCGATTTTCGAAAAACGGGGTGAAAACAATAACTTCCCGATTTTAAAGAAATTTTTAATTTTTTTTAGCGGAAAGTTAACAAGAAAATATGATGAAAACTATAAAACAAAAAAAAAATAAAGACAAAATCGTAAACATTCAAAACAACGAAAAATAGAAAGAATACGTCAATGTTATGCTGTGTCCTTCGGGTCAGCTAGATTCTTATGTCTTTTACAAATGTATATTCAAAAATGGATCACCATAAATTATACCTTTAATACAAAATTACAAATAAAGAAAAACCAATCAAACATATAGAAAATCCATAATAATATACTGATTATTTGATTAGATAGAATTGCTTGTGTGACCTATATAATAAACTATATACTTCTATATAATAGTTTAAAATGATTTCATGTTAAAAGTCAATAAAGGTAAATTTGAAAAGTAATTCTTTTTGTTTGTATTTTGCGTGACTGTAATATTAGGAAATGCGTGTTTCCCGATTTAAGCATCAACGTGTTACGGTATCGATATTCTAATTTTTAAATTATCCATTTTCTATACACCTAACCTCCTAACCTACGTAATTGCTAACTTAATGAAACTGTTTTGTCTTTTAGAAAATAAAAAGAACTTTTTTAAAGTGGCAACACGCAAGTTATGATTTTTTATGGATTATTATAATATGCCAAGTTTTTTCCATTGCCATGTTTATATAAATTCACATATTTTTATTTTATTGTAGATATATTTAAAAATTTTCTAGCGAAAAAAAAACAAAATAAGTTTTATCACAAATTTTAATTTTTTCATGAGGCCGACAATTAAAAAAAAATAATTATCAAAAATTTTAATTTTTTATAATACCGTAAAATGGGGTGAAATTGTGCCCCCTATGGTAAGAATGTGCCACAAAGTTTTGCTACACAACTTCAAATTTGGCGCCGAAACCATAATATTTCTAGATGTACCGATATTTACTGGGAGACTTACGTTACTTGTGACGTGTAGTGGCGCTATTCCACAGTGCACTGCGTTCACCGTTTCTTACTAGTGCAGTCGTGAATTTTGGCACGTTTATTAATGAATTACTATTACTCTGTAAACTTTGTGGTGGTGCGAAAATTTTGTTAACAACTGAAATTGTTAGGTAAGTAATTTCGATTAATTATTTATTTAGCTTAAATATGACCGTATGATAATTAGCTGTTTAATTTTTTTTTATGATTTACAAAAAATTGAAGGTTATAACACAAAAATCTGGGGTAAGAATGTGCCATCAAGTGGCATATTTTCACCCCACATTTTAAATACTACATTTGGTAGATTCTAGAAATATCTTTTTTTTCTTTTTAATTTCAGAATGGCACGTCAATATAAGAGAAAATTGGGAACGAGGCATTATAGAAACTATCGTCCAGAAACACTAAACCGAATTATAGAAGAAATTAAAGCAAAAAGAATTTCTGTTCGTGGTGCAGCTAAAAAGTATGGCATCCACAGAAACGTAATTAGTAATAAACTAAAGGGCAAGGCGCCTAAAAAGAGTGGAGGACAAACTGTCTTCACTGAAGATGAGGAATCAGTTATCGTGGCCCACGTTCTCACTTTATCCAGTTATGGATTTCCTGTAAATAAACGAGAATTGCGATTCATTGTTAAGAGTTTTTTAGATAAGCAAGGCAGAGCAGTCGAGAAATTCAAAAACAATTTGCCCGGTATTGAATGGGCAAATTCTTTTGTAAAAAGGCACGAACAAGAAATCTCTAATCGTGTTGCCAGAAATATTAGTTATGGTCGAGCTTCTGTTAATGAAGACGTGGTAAACGAATTCTTTAATCACTTAGAAAAAGAATTGGAAGGTGTTCCTGTAGAAAATATCTGGAACTATGACGAGACATGCCTAGTGGATGATCCAGGTATGTCTAAAGTCCTTGTTAAAAGGGGTTGTAAATACCCCGAAAATATAAAGAATTCGTCTAAGTCAAATACATCAATAATGATGTGTGGAAGTGCAGGTGGTGAACTAGCACCTGTTTATATTGTTTATAAGGCCGAAAAGATGTGGGAAAGTTGGACCGAAAATGGCCCTGAGAAGACACGTTACAACCGCACAAAATCAGGCTGGTTCGATTATCAATGCTTTGAAGATTGGTTTGTATCTCTAATGCTCCCCATTTTAAAGAAACAGCCTGGTAGGAAAATTCTTCTTGGCGACAACTTAAGTTCACATATCAATAGTAAAGTGATCGATCTTTGCCTTAACAATGACATTTCCTTCATTTCTCTACCCCCTAATGCTACCCACCTGCTACAACCATTAGACGTAGCATTCTTCAGACCTGTTAAGTTTGCATGGCGAAAGGTTTTAAATGAGTGGAAAGAAAATGTCCGGAATAGTCGATGTATCACAGTGCCCAAAGATGAATTTCCGGGCCTTTTGAAAAAACTTCTAGAAGTTTTAAAAGAAAATTGTGGTAAGAACCTTAAAGCTGGTTTTCGTAAATGCGGTATTGCTCCTTTAAATCGACAAGAAGTATTGCAAAGATTGCCCATGCATAATGTTGAAGGCTTCCCTGAAGTAAAAGCACTACTTAGTGAAAGCTTCATTGAAAACCTGAATTTAAAGAGACAGGCCATTACATCTACAAGAACAAACAAGAAAAGAAGAAAAGTTAACGTTCCTCCCGGGAAAAGTATCTTGGCTTCTGACATCAACCCCCAAAATAATAGTGCCACTCTACTGGACTTGGAAGAACCTTCAACTTCATCAGAGCAGACATGTGAGCAAGCTAATCCTCCTCGAAGATTAAGGAGAATTAATATTGAACCAGATAGCGATGATGACAGCACAGGACATGTTTCGTATGCAGACAGTGATAAAAGTCCCTATTCACCTCATCTAAGCAACGAATCTGAAACTGATATGGAACCCATTCCAAAGAATAACACAAACGTGCAGAAAAATGAGGTTAATGAGGGTGACTATGTACTAGTTATGTACGAAAATCAAATCTATCCAGGTCAAGTAAAAGAAGTTGCAGATAATACAGCTTTAATTTCAGCAATGGAGAAGTGTGGAGGAAACTGGAAATGGCCCCTAAAACCAGATTCCATTTGGTATTGTTATGAAGACATTAAACAGAAAATTAATAAGCCCACTCAAATATCTAAGAGGGAAATATTTAAAGTTCCTGAATTATCTTAAGTAGGGACGCCTAGTATATGCTGTAACTTAAATTTAGTTTGAGTTTTTTATCTGAAGTTGGTAGGTTTAGTATATGTTGTAACAAGAATTTAGTTTTATTTTGTATTACATATTGTTTAAGAACAAGTTGTAAGTCACTTAAATTTAAAGTTTTTTTAAACGTTTGATAATGTAACTGATTACATCTCTGTATTTAATCATATATTTGACAAAATAAAGTTTTTTAACTGCTTGAGCACGTAACTGTTTATATCTCTATATTTATTCTTTCAAAATACTAAGATGAGAATGTGCCACTTGGCTTATTTCATAAGATTTACACTGAAAACTGATGTGGCACATACTCACCCCAATAGCAGGGGTGTGTAAAGGCCACAAAAATGTATTTTTTTTTCAAATTCTGAAACAATATTAAACACTTTTTTATACTGTAATACACACAGAAAGTATACCACCTTTTATTTATTCCATGTACCTAATTAGAAATACTACTATTTTTTTAGTACTTAAGAAAACCTTAAAATGTGGCACAATTTCACCCCATTTTACGGTATAGAAAAATATTAAAAATTATAATTTTTTTAACATTTATTTTATTAATTTTTTTATTTTTTCATATTTCCTAAACTTTAAAAAAAGTAAAAATAAATTTGATCATAAATTTTAATTTTTTCATGGTAGGTACCAGCACTTTAAAAAAAAATATTTTATTAAAAATTTAGATTTGTTTATGATGCCTTTAAAACAAAATCGTTATCAAAAATTAAATTTTTTTATAATGCCGATACTTAAAAAAAAAACAAAAGTAAATTTTATTATTATTTTTTTAATTTTCAAGACAAATCACAAATAAATATTTTATTATAAAATTAAATTTTTTTATGAAGCCGACACTTAAAAAAAGTACAAAAAAAAATAGATTTTTTATAATGCTGGCACATTCAAAAAACCAAAAATTAATTTTATTAAAAATTTTAATTTTTTTAAATTATCAAAAAATTTGATTTGACTTTGAGTGTTATTTCAATTTTACTTTGTTTTTAATTATATTTTTCTGATTTCTTAAGATTTTGTAAAATAATACTTTCCAAACATACTGAAAAAGCAAGAATTTTTAATTTTTATTGTTTAATATTGTTTTTGGAAACAATTCTTTTGGTGCTTTAGGAAAAAATGTCATCGGCACGAAAAACCGAACGCACACCGTAACGAACACTGTCACGAAAAAACAAAATAACATTTTAAAATTAGCTAATTAACATTTTTCTAACGTTTGTGATACTGAAGTTTCATATTATATATTTCATATATAAGTTATATATATTCAACTCTAACTGGCAGTTTCGCCGCTGAATATATACAACAACAGTAAAAGGCCATGAGCAAATAAATAAGTAAGGTTGTAGTATAATTTTTGCATAAATGTTGCTTATTTAAATACAAATAATTTAATTAACAATTTGTTGATTAAATTTACAGTGATTATAAGTGATTATTTTTTTCACCTGTCAAAATATCACAATTTTGTGCTTTCGTCCAATGAAAACGCTTAATCTTCAATGTTTTATGCTAAATCTAGCCAATTATTCCGGTTTATATTGATTATTTTTTTCACCTGTCAAAATATCACAATTTTGTGATTTCGTCCAATGAAAACGCTTAATCTTCAATGTTTTATGCTAAATCTAGCCAATCATTCCGGTTTATATTGATAAAACCACTAGTGGTTTTACTACTATTGATAAAATTATAGAACTGTCAAAAATTCAATAACAATATTGAACAATCAATTTTCGTGTTTATAATTACTTTACTATAAATCAACATTCATTTATATTATCTAAATATTCTGAAATATATTTTTTTATTATTATTATCACAATTCAATTCATCTAAACGATAATGAAAAATCAAATATGTAGGTACTTTAAAACTAACCTGCTTCCTGGTTCTGCATGCATTTAAAACTTTTATATGCCTACAGCCAAATGTGGTCTTGTAGGTAAACTTTAAATAGATATACCTAATAATTTTTATTTTGGTAATTTTCTCTTTAATAATATAATTGTATAAATAGGTATAAAAATAAATATTTATTCAAATTATAACCCTGTTTTCTCTACGCTCACGACAACTGACAACTGTCAATACTATCTAGTGTACAGGATAAGATAATAGGAAGGGTAATTTGTCAAATTTTTTATTAAAGTTATTGAAAGATCAAAAGATTATAAGTATTTTCTCTTAAAATAATAATATATTTATTAAAAATTATTCTGTGTAAACCCACTTCCTTTCTTTCTCTTGATTATTAATGTTTTAATAAATTAGATCATAGGTAGGCAACACAAAATACACGTATCCTAGTTTTTGTACAGAATGGTTCACAAAATAATCTTCTCAAATACCACTCGTCCTGTAAAATTTTACTAGATAAATTTTTATTTTCCAGACTCAAACTTTTTTATTTTAGGCAAAACTACTCAAACAAACTGAATATGATAAAATCACTCGTCCTACGGACTCGTGATTTTATCACATTTCAGTTTGTTTTCGTATTTTTGCCAAATAAAAAAGTTTTCGTGGAAACTAAAAATTTATCGATAAAATTTTAAGGACTCGTGGTATTACCTTTGATAAAACCACTAATGATTTTACTAGTATTGATAAAATTATAGAACTGTCAAAAATTCAATAAAAATATTGAACAATCAATTTTCTTGTTTATAAGTACCTTACTATAAATCAACATTCATTTATATTATCTAAATATTCTGAAATATATTTTGTTATTATTATTATCACAATTCAATTCATCTAAACGATAATGAAAAATCAAATATGTAGGTACTTTAAAACTAACCTACTTCCTGGTTCTGCATGCATTTAAAACTTTTATATGCCTACAGGCAAATGTGGTCTTGTAGGTAAACTTTAAATAGATATACCTAATAATTTTTATTTTGGTAATTTTCTCTTTAATAATATAATTGTATAAATAGGTATAAAAATAAATATTTATTCAAATTATAGCCCAGTTTTCACGACGCTCACGACAACTGACAACTGTCAATACTATCTAGTGTACAGGATAAGTTAATAGGTGGGGTAACGGCATTTCGTTTGTGTTAATTATGAAATATAAGTTGTTCTAGGAAGTTTTTTAAATAAAGTAGTTTTTGTACAGAATGGTTCAAAAAATAATCTTCTCAAATACCACTCGTCCTGTAATATTTTACTAGATAAATTTTTATTTTCCAGACTCAAACTTTTTTATTTTAGGCAAAACTACTTAAACAAACTGAATATGATAGTTTCGTATTTTTGCCAAATAAAAAAGTTTTCGTGAAAACTAAAAATTTATCGATAAAATTTTAAGGACTCGTGGTATTACCTTTGATAAAAATAGCTGTTACATATTGCTTTGAGTACGTTTGTAAAATGTGATGTTAGTTAGATGATAGCATTTATTATTTATTTAAAAAAACTTTTTATATGCGTACATAAGAACACACACAAACACGTTTTTTATTGTTTAATTTGTGTGTAATAAAAATTACTTTACGGTTGTTAAGTATTTTTCTAAATTATCGTTTTATTTTGTAATATATGCGACTATTCCTGATACAATTTGGGTTTTGTTTGGATTTTCGACCCGCTATCATCTACTATGACAACTAGATCGATCTACAGTTTGTATTATGTAAATAATTTTTTTATCGTTTGTGTCTAGACAAAATTAATAAGTTTAAGCTAATTCCTAAAATAGCTTGCGTTTTATTAATCTTTAGATTTTAACTTTTCTTTCGGATAGTTACAGAACTAAAGAAAAATCGCTGAGATGCCGGTTGAAGCACAATTAATCATAATAAAAAAATTTTTGGTTGCATAAAATAAATAACCAAGAGAGGATCCTAAAAATATTTAGAAGCAATATATTTTTATTACTGTTAAAAAATATAAACATTGAATATAATAAATAGGTGGGTAGTTTTAATATTTTTTAAAGTTTAAATTTGTAATGGAGAATGAGGCGATTTTTGGTAAAGTAAAATGTTCGCATCAGTTATGAGTTAATTTATGATTACATGTGTGTGCTTTCTGCTAAGACAGAAAAATGTGAAAACTATTTTCAAACCAACGAGAAAAATCAAAGAATGTCTTCGATCGGCAAAATACAGAAGAGATCCACTGTCGCTTCGGGAATTTACCGCATTCCGTGCACATGTGGAAGCGTGTACATAGGAACTACCAAACGCTTGATTAACACCAGGATTAAAGAGCACAAGGCCAACTGCCGTCTGGGGCAGACGGACAAATCCGCCGTAGCGGAACATACCCTCACTATGGACCATCGGATTAAGTTTGAGGAGACCCAAGTCCTCGCTACTACATCAGCATACCATTCCAGACTCTATAGAAAAGCCATAGAGATAGAGAAGCACCCGAACTACTTTAATAAAAAAGAGGAAGCAGTCCAAATTAACAAAACATGGGTCCCCATAATTAAGGGTGCGAAAACTCTACCCTTAACGAACAACACCGACCAGAACCGATTGGAATCGAAAGCAACTGAAGCCCCGCCCACTTCCTTCCCGACGTATAAATACGGGCTCCGTCCATGCAGAGCTCAGTAGTTCGCAGACTGTCAACCAGGAAGCAACTTCTAAAGATGCCAATCGCTCGTGTTGGCGAAACGTCAAGTCAACAAGACAATCGACGCCGGCCTAACAGCCCAAAAACCATTGACACATTTGACAATGGCCGCGAAAGCCTTTCACAGTTTAAAAATTTTAAAGCCAGCAAAAAAGTTAACAAAGTCTTAAGTTAAAATAATTTAAATTTGCAAAAAATCTAAACAAAAATAGAAACAAACCTAAAACCAATCAAAAATTATGAATTGTATTAAAGTCTTAAATTTCAGCAATTTTTTTTAAAGGATAGAAATCGTCAAAATTTCATATACCTGGTAAAAGAAATTAAAAAATAACCAAAAATTTATAAAATAAAAAAGTGAAATATTTGAATAAAACAAAGAAACTTAAAAAATATGAAAGGATCTAAGGATATAAGTATAAATCGACTACAAGAGTGCAGTGTTCTAGGTTTTAGGTCCCTATTGTAGAACTTGGTGTTCTTTTCAGAAATGGATGGTGAAGTATGGAATGGAGTGACACTACCAGTTGCCCACTGCCTTTTGGTGCTAGCTTCTTGGTTTCCTGTTTTTTTACTGTTTCCTGGAACTTGCCCAAACGGGTACACAATATTCGTGTTGTGTAAGTGTGTGTGGGTTTGTGTAATGTGAATTTGGGAGACTGAAAGGAACAACAGATAGCTTCGTCAAGGGCTCAGTTTTTTTCCTGTTTATACGTGAAGAGAGGGAGTTTTGTCAAGTAGGCCAATGAGCTCTGTAGGAAGGTCCCTTTCTGCTGTTCGAAGGTTTTTTAAAATAGGAAGGGGGGTCCTATTCTTGGGAATTCTTGAAGTTCACTAGAGTTCTAGTGGGCATGGTGTATACTCTGGAATGAGATTTTGGTTCCCTGTAGAGTTCTATTGACGTATCTTTGTTTTAGAGTCTGAAATCGGGAATAAAGGGGAAGTTATTTTTGTATGTTGGACAAGGCGACTTGGGTAAAAGAGGTGTAGGTATTTTGCTTTTCGGATAATGTCTCTTTCTGTGGCAAAAAATGAATAAAGGAATCTATGAGGTCAAATTAAAGTTTTATGAAATATGGTTTTGAAATGGTATCTTTCGATTCTACCAACCAGAGAACCTAAGAGGGACGATCGACTTTTCATTTTATTGAGAGTAAGTTCAACATCGGTGTCACACCTGACTTTTTGAGTGAATCGCACAGACAAGTAGGTTGTTTTCTTTTAGTGAAAGTCTGAAAAATAAAATACCAAACAAAAAAATAGTAATTAAATAAAAAAAATGTAAAATCCAAATGCATAGCAAAGTAATACCAAAACGCATAGCACTTGGGTGTCGACAGAAATCAAAACTTACATTTTCTTTACATCCTTAATATTAATAAAATCACAAATCCTGATATTATTTATTTTTGAAGATTTAACGTAAGTTACTTTACACCTAAATACCTACAAAATATCTCTAATATTGGCTCATATTCCATGATCACTTGAAAATTTTAATGATTTTTCATTCACCGTTAAAAGTTTGATTTATACAATACCATAATTTATACCTAACCATCAACAACTGTGAACAACTGACACATGCAAGTTTACTCTTTTATTTTTTGGTATGTGTCTGTGGTTTATTCTATGACTTCACGGTCTTTTACTATATGTCACATAAGATAAAAAGTTTTAAGTTATATCCCACAAAATTTAATTTATTCTAGTCGTAAAAAATTAAATCTAAATTGAATATGAACAGTTATTCCATAGAATCACACATATTCATTTAAATCGATCTAATTTGATATTTCGATAAGTATATACATATTATGCAGAAATCGTTTTTCAAACATAATTTTTTATTTGATATTGCACTACAGTTATTGACTTTATTCGTTAATAGATCACTACTTTGTTAAATATTGTTTTAGATGTAAAAAAAAATATATTGAAGTTAAGTTTAATGAGAGTATTTATGTAGTAAGAGTTGTACCGTAATGTTGTTTTATGAATCTAGAAGCAAGATACATTGAAAAGATAAAACAGCCCATCCGAGGGTATAAAATTCGCGTTAATAGAGAGAATGGTGAAGGAAAAGCTGTTTCTCTAGGAAAAATATTGAAATTTTATGTAGTCGTATCTCTTTGTACTTCGCTTGTTTTTTCACCCAATTTAATATTCCAAAAGAGCGTCGCATACTTATTTTCATATTCAATATTCATATTTTGCTGAGCGCGCTACCTCATGGCGCACACAAAAGTTTGAAAAATGTCTTGGAAGGTATAGTGGATTTAGGATAATAAATTTTCACACTGCATTTTTATGAGGTAGTGTATTACTCACAATTTATAAGTGCAATCGATATATCTCAAAGAGAATCCAACAACTACTTGTTTTTATAAAATTTTAAAACATCGCGTCTTTTTTGTCCTAAAATATGTAGTTTATTACAAATTTGAATTCTTGTGCATAACATATTAGATTAACCTTAAACATTTATTTATTTATATAAACACCATATTGTACGACTTATAATGGAGAACAAAAAGTATTTTTTTAATAAAACACTTAAATTTTGAATATGAATAAGACAAGTTTTTGAAAACACAGCTTTCTTATGGAAGTAGGTATTCTGGCATTTTGGACAGACAGCCAGAAGGACAGGCAGCCAGAAGGACAGACAGTCAGATAGAGTCCAAACAAGCTGCTCTTAACAGGTTTGAAACACGTTGAACAGGTCTATGAACCGCTTTTAACAGCTTTCAAACTGGTTTAACTGAACCCCTTTCGAACTTTTCTTGATACTTTTGGAACTCGTTGAACTTGTCTATAAACCGCTTTTAACAGCTTTCGAATTACTTGAACTGGTCTATCAACCGCTTTTGAAATGCTTATAGTGCCGAAATAACTACTCACGCAATAGTATTTTTATAAGCAGCACGTTTCTTTAACATTACAGTTATATATAATTTAATAAAAAATAGTTCAATATTTTCTTGTGGTCTTTTGCGTGAGTAGTTATTCCAGCACTGTTAGCATTTTCCAAACAGTTCATAAATCAGTTCAACCAGTTCAAAAGATGTTTAAAGTGGTTTATAGACCAGTTTATCGAGTTCCAAAGCTGTTAAGGGCAGTTCAAAAGCGATTCAGACCAGTTCAACCAGTTAGAAAGAGGCTAAAATGTAGTTCAATCAGTTAAATAACTTTCAGCTTGTCTGGCGTCGGTCTGTTTGTCTATCTGTCTGGCTTTCTGTCCGGAATACCTACACCTGGATAGTTGCAATGTATGGACTCAGAAAACAAGATGTCCCAAATGATAATTAATTGCAGTGATCACAAGTGAATACATGTAATCACAACTGATCAAAATAAGAAGTGATTACAAGTATTCACAAGGGATTTTAAGTGATCGATAGTGATTACAAGTTATTACACATGATTTCAAATTTTTTAACGTATGTTTGGTCAGATATCTAATGCTTTCTCTACTATGTAATTCCCAAAGAGGAACATTTCGTTTTTTTATTAAATCCTAAAATATACACAATTTAATTCCTTTAGTAATAGAACTCAAACATAAAAATATTTTTGATATTTTCTTACGAGAATCAATTTTTTAACAAACAGGTAAGCCTACGTTTTTTCGAAAGTACTAAAGAGTTTTGGAATATACGAGTCTACACAAAACTGTAGCTTTACTTCGTAGGTAAACCTTGGTGGTCATGTTTATTTTTTGTAACAACTCTTAAAATAAAAACGTTTCTAAAGTTGTCTACGCTTTTTGCTTAAAAATTAAATTCTAAGATAGTACATTACGTAACGAGTGCGGAAAGTAGGTGATCCCATCACTAGTGCGTTTGTCGCGTGAGCCGAAGGCGAACGCGATAAAAAGCACGAAGCGCGAAATAAATTAACCAAACAGTAGCATTTGTATTTTTAGTAAAAGATTTTTATTTTAGCAAAAAAATAGTATAGTTTAACTAATATTAATGTAACAAGACAACCACGCCTCCTAACCCCAAGAAAGGAACCGACTTTCGAATCTAGGTTGTCAGATATATTTCCGAAAATTCCTAGTTTTATATATTTTAAATTTTGTATTTTGTATATATTACTAATGCTTAAAGACATTTTTGAGTAACGGCAATATTGTGTATTTAGTTTCCCATTTCCAAGTCGTTTAGTGCCGCTTTGATATTAATGTAAAGAAATGCCGACGGCCGCGGTATTACGCAAAAGAAACATCAAAGACGCAAATTGCAAAATGCGACATGAGTTAAATACCGCGCAGAGACTTGTGCCGCATTACAGTAACCAGTAGCGTCATTGATTTTCATTGATTTTTTATATTAGATATCCGCTGCACTACCTTCCGATGGGCTTCATAGTACTTAATATGGTAAGAATTTCTCTTTTAAATATATGAGATAATAACTGTGCCACCTTACGGCGGCGTTATATTATTTGATTTAGAAAGGTATTTTTTGACTTTATTTTTTTCGGATTTTTTCTGTTTTAAAATTATAAACAGACCCTTTTTATTTAATTCCACGCGAATGGTCGGCATTGTCCCCAAAGGGATTAAAATTCCGACAAAGACCAAGGAATGTTAGATTCACTCTGGATAGAGTATACAGCAAGAAGTGTTACTTTTAGTTTTTTATAAATTTAGTGAGTTGATACTTCAGTTCTTAACCACAAGAATAAAGTTAATACATATTTTAATTTGTTTACTAGTTTATCAAAAATGAATCTTTGTGACTTCAATATTTTGAAATTGGGAAGAAAAAAATTAAGTTAAAGATCTTGTATGTTTTTTGAAGTTGAAAACTAAAATTGTTTTCGTCGTAACGATTAAAGCTTGCACAACAAAGCATGTTTTCGTATATACCTAATATCATAAGAGAGAAAATTTTGCCGGCAAAATTTTCGACTGGTATGAAAGTTTGTTGCTTGGCAATTTACGCGAATGAAATTTTGACAAAATCACGAGACGTCAGTCGAGTAATTTTGTCAAAATTTCATGAGCGAAAACTGCCAAAAACCAACAAACTTGAATAAAACCAGAAGAAAATTTGTCCGGGAAATTTTTTTTCTCGAATGTCAAATTATGTCAAAACAAATTGTAAAATATTCGAGAAATTTAGCAACAACAAAAATAGCAGACTATTAATCAAGGTCGCGTTATATTTAGGAAGATTATTTCCTAAGAAGACAAATTTTTGACATTTATATTTGACGTGACTATTTCTCTAGTGCAATAGTCGCTGATATTGTTCTAGTGCAATAGTCGCTGATATTTGATTCTGATTGGTCCAATTTCAAAAAATTATGACATTCTATTGGTTAATTTGAATCGAAGGAAATAATCTTTAAAAAATATATTTTGCTATAGAAAACAATAATTAATTTGATAAAAAATACACTAAAGTTAAAAAATAATTATGCCTTTATAAAATTAACAGGCTGACTGTACGTGTTTGTTTCATTAAAAACTCGAGAGAATTTATCCTGAAATTCGCGAATTTTTCGGACAAAGCATTCTCTAACAATGTTTTAAATTTTAACTTTGAAACTGGCTAAGACTCGATGACTGTTGCGCGATACCGCCTATGGCAATCAAAGCTTTTGAACAAGTCTTCAAACTTTATTCTTTTGAGTTTCACTGATAAAACACTTAAGAAAAGGTTGTTTGGTTGAGAGAAAATGTCGGTATATCAGTGGTATTTCTATAAAAATAAATAAGTGTATGCGCAATTTCTAGTATATTTTTAAAATAATAAATGCGATTTATACAGCTAAAATAAGATTTAGGAAAAACCTACACTAAAAAACTATTAAATTAATACTGTGTTAGTAATTTGATTATCAATGTCAGTCTGTAGTTTTATTTAATTTACACATTCTTTATTTCATTATTTTTTTAATATCCACATAATATATGCAGAAAAGATAATTTTGTAGAAAGCTAGCTTCATTTATAAATGTCGATGTACAAGTGAATATACTAAATAAATTTATATTTAATACATTACTATAATGGTACACAAATATTTTTTTCTACTATAATAAATACGAATTAATTATTCCATGTATTATATAGCAAAAGGCCGTACGCTCACAGATGTAAACTTCGTTGTTGACATTTAGAAAAAAAGGAAAATTTCATTAATGTATATTGATGAATCGGAAACACGACCAGAAGTAGTTACCAAGTTCTAGTTAGGCTCTCAAAATCTTCTAAACAAAACTTTTCTGCTCAAGAGTGCATTAAAACACGCCTTAATTCAGCCAGAATATTTATCACCTCCGATAGCCAAACTGCTTTAAAGGTTCTACAGTCTACCGCAACCTACCACGTCTAAGTTGTAACGAAAGGGAACCCGGCTATGTGGGATTTACCCGCCGAGGTAAGCACGTACCGACTAAAACCATTCCTCCACTCCGGTGAGCGAGCAGGAAACCCTCTGGTAACGGCAGAATCATCTGTTTGCTCCCCTGGCTTTACACTCCTTTGCTCACGAGCACAGCTATACCTCCCCTGGCATCTAGGGTGCTGACTTACCTTCATCTGCACATTTCGTACACTCCAACATTGTATGTTGCACATAGTACAGACATTCGGGTGTTGCTGCCCTTCTGAACCTGTGCAGGTACCACCGGAAGCAGCTGTATCCAGTCAGTACTTGCGTCAGAGCATAGTCCGTAGAACGGTGCTTATAGCACAAACAGGTTCTTATGTCCGGAGTAAGTGAACTTTGTCCACTAAGTCACTTCCTCGTAGAAAATAGACTAGACAAACAGTCTGGATTTGCTTTGGTAGAAGGGCATAAATGATTGTCGGTAACAAGATTGCTGATAGTATCGTAAAAGAAGAAGTTGGTATCTACTTTTTTTATCGGATCTGAACGTTTTGAAATGACGCTTTATAGATGAAATTCGAAATTGGGATTAGGAAAAGGAACTCAGGGCAGCCTGCTGGAAGAAAATTTTAGGCCAAGGACAAGCTTAATGGTTCTTCTGACTTCACTGCGCTACTCTTAATAACTTTTAGAGCTTTAGAATCCTAAACTCAAAGTAATCGGTTCTCACAGGACACTGTTGACTTAGGAAGCATCTCTGTACAATGCACAATAAAACGGCTGAGTTTGCCAACGTCATAAATATCTGGAATATATTTTCTTTGAGCCTTATCATGTTACAAACGTACGTCATAAGTCCGATAATAGATTTTTTTGAAGGTTAGGAACTTATAAATATAACAGATCTTTTAGGTCTTAGACTAGTAAGGTCCTCGGGGTACATTACATGCAACATGCGACATGAGGTAAATACCGCGCATAGACTTGTGCCGCATTTTAAGACAATATAAACACACAGATATCGTACACCAATGCGGCTGATGCAAGTTTCTTGCAACAAAAACTGCATGCGGTTTACTGTGCATGTCTCGTCGCAGTATTTGTTGCGTGATTGAAGACGTAAAATCGGTGATTTTTATTAAAAATAGAAATATCGTTCAAAAAATGCCTGAAAATCCTGTTTTTAATATAAATTTTGTAAAAGCTATTGAAAAACGTCCGTGCATATGTACTCCAGTCATTATATACCTACATTTGGAAATGAAAATGAACCGAGAAAGCCAAATTTTGGATAAACGCCTCGGCCAACAATTTACATTGTCGTCCGCTTTTTCTACTACTTTTTCTACAATATACTATTGTATACATTTTTCACGTATCGATCATCGTTAACGAGATATCGATCAAAAAACCCACAAATTTGGGGAGAAAAAATTATTTTTTGCTATTTCCTTTTTTCTCGTGAAAGATATCGAAAAATGTCCTGCATGAAACTTGTAGAGCGTGTTCAGACCTACAAATTAGATTTTTATTGTCTATTTTCGACAAAAAGTACGACCTCTAGCGTGGCGCAAAAATTGCCAAGCTATTACAACATCCTCCTCGCTTGACGACATTTTAAATACTACAAAAATGTAGTTGCCACACTTGTCTACGCGGTTAAGCAACATGCAGTATGTACCTCATGTCGCATGTTACATGTTGCGTGTTTGATGTTTCGTTGGTGTACGACCGCGCTTATATAGTAAAAGGCCGTATACACTTATAGATGTGAACTTCTTTATATTAGCTGTTGACAGTTTAATAAAAAACGAACATTTCATTCGTGTATAGAAAATACATTACATTACATTACATTAAAAGAAAGGGCATTTTTAGCCGTTGCTAACAAAGTAAAAAAATCTAAATGAGTTTCAGATATCTTTTCGCCCTATGAAAATTTAAAAGCATATCTCACTTTTTTTAAATTCTTAAAAATTATCCCTTACTGATGGTTTAAAATGATTTCGGAAGTGGTTGGTACGTCAAATTTAGTATCCATAAAACAACAATACGAGCGTGAAATCATCCCCGTCCCCAAAATCAATTACCTATTTTAAGATAATTGTACTGGTTACACATGACCAATTGAAGACAAAAGGACACCTATCAGTAGAGGTGGTATTTTAGAATTTTTAAAAACCCTTTATTTTTCATGGCGAGAGATGTGGATAATTATAATGAGTATCTCAATAATATAATAGTATATTACGTATCAAGAGTGGTAAGTAGGACATTAGGTACGAGTGAAAAAGTTACGCACGAATCCGCGTAGCGGCGAGTACGTAATTACACGAGTACGTAATACCTCTTACCACTCGAGTTACGTACTATGCTTTATCTACGACTCAATATTTTAATTTTAATTCTAAATATTTGACATCTCTTAAAAACATATGACGTACGTACTGTACTATTATCTACTCCTTTGACAGTAAATGTCGTTTATAATCATTGTCACCATGCAGGGTAAGTAAGCTATAACGCACAGTTGTGCGTAATGAAACGTCATTCCAACATGACGTTTCATTACGCACAACTGTGCGTTATAGCTTACTTACACTGCATGGTGACAATAAGTATAAATGACATTTACTGTCAAAGGAGTAGATAAAGGTTATTTTATTTAAAATATTTAAAAAAAGTCAAAAAAACACAAGATTCATATTTTATTGTTTATAATATTATACGTGTTGATATTACACCTATAATAAATTTCAACAGAAAATGTAATGAAAACCGTGCTCGGATTTTCGTTCTTTGTATGGAAAACGGGGTTAACGATTTCATTCACTTAACAAAACAATCTCGTTTCGAAACTAAAACACTAAACTAACAACGGTCTTTACAAAGAACGAGGACAATTCGAGCAACTACATTTATTTATTAAGTTTGCGCGACGATAGTATGAATAAAAGAGCCGTTTTTGGCCAAAAAGAGACAACTGGCCATTTTGGCAGACCAATAAAATTAACATTTTAATTAAACAAATTTATCCGAGGACAACTAATAAGGGTTGCTGAGTAATCGAGTTAATGTGCGTCATCGAATTTATTGAAGTATCGTGAGAGGAACAAAATAAATGTTATAATAAGGTTTTAGATATTTACTCTAAACTCTATACCTATTCTCTGTCAACTAAGTAAGAAATACTCGTTTAAATATATGAGCTATCAACTGCGCCATCTTACGGTGGCATCATAGTAACTGATATAGTAAGTATTTTCTTAGATTACTTTTAGATTACTTTTTCAGCAATTCTGTAATTTTTTGACCTTATATATATATATATATATATATATATATATATATATATAAGTGCCAAGAAAATGCGTATTAATATACCTAAACAAAAGGGGAAAATTATTGGGCATGTACGCAAAAAGGATCAATAAGGCCACGAGTAGGAATGGTAACCGCTAATGAGCCAGAAACATGCATGTCTGCGGTTACCATTCCTACTCGTGGCCTTATTGATCCTTTTGCGTACATGCCCAATAATTTTCCCCTTTATATATATATATATATATATATATATATATATATATATATATATATATTGAAATGGATCCTCCTTCCGGAACAACCTCTCTCAATGAATTTATCGGTCGTGGATTCAAAATTTTTTAAATTGATTGTCCTAAAATATAAAAATTATAAATAAAAAAATAATTTATCTTCTTTTGAATCTTTCTTCTTCCAATATTCAATTCTTACTCCATATCTTCCCTTTCTTACTATTTTCCAACTCCTTCTTGGTACTGCCTTTCTATCTATCTAATACCTTTCTGCTGTTCAGCTCTTTCTTTATACTTTCCTCTTCCTACAATTTTCCAACTCCTTCTTGCTACCGCCTTTCTACTTATCTATCACCTTTCTGCTCTCTTAAAATTTCCAACTATCTGCTTTTCTATATCTTTCAAGTTTTGGTTTCTTGGAATTTTATTATTCTTTTAATTATTTATTATTATTATGTTTTTATTTTAATTTAAATTCAAATGCTTTCATTTACAATCGTTTTATTTTATGACATTTTTCAAAATTTACTTCATGACAATCTAATCAATAATAATCCTAACAACATAACTTATGAACTAAACAAAAACAAATACAATATCAAAAAAATACTTAATCCAGACAACCGATTTAAAAATCATGACCACGCCCACGTTCCAACAATTCATTGAAAGAACGTGCACCATTGAAGAAAAATCCATATCAATTTATATATATATATATATATATATATATATATATATTTTTTTTTTTTTTTTCTTTTTTTTTTTTGAACCTTGAATTTGGTAACCGAAGCGCACTCGGACTCTAAATCTCTCATAAATAAATCTGAAAATCGCCCATATAAACATTACTTAAACGAATGTATAGAGGTCTTAATTATATACCTATCGGTATAATTGTTATACGTGTACATGCCTACCTGCTGCAATATAGATAACAGATAAATTACAAGTAAACATTTATGTCATTTTTGTATTATTTCGATAATAACCACATTGTTAACAATGTATACAAATGTTATAAATGGCCCGCATGTCTACCTTGGTCATTTAAATACAATTAAGTATTTTAACTCTATAAAAAATCAGTTAGCTAACAGGTTAATTGGTAAAATGACAAGCTACTAATTATTGTGCCCCTATACGCAACTCTATCTTTTAACAGGACAGGAATTTATATTTTTTTTTAACCGTAAGAAATATTATGAAATAGTTTTGTTTAATTTACGATAAAATTAAAAAAATTAAACTATTCGCAATTAAAACTTAATACCAGATGTTAACTATGCTAAAAATGTTAAGAGAGATTACTGAGAAAGCTGATGTGGAGGAATGGTGAACCAGCAATAATGTTGTTAGAAAGATAGCAGAAGTGTTGGGAAAATCAACTGGAAAAGGCACACCAGAACATAAATAGACGTGAAATGAGAAAGTACAATAAGTACCTTGTTAAAGAGAAAAAGGTCACGAAGAAGAAGTGAGATTCATCAGGGAGGGTTAATGATAAGGGAGAATATGAGGTAATAAAGAAAATCAAAAATATCAGTAGCAAAAGCGAAAACAGAGGCAATCGAAAAGACTTTTAAGAACTTTCAGAGTAATAAGGAAACCTCAGGAAAGCTAGAGAAAAAAAATTTTTGAATGTCATAAATGCCATCCGAAAAATTAAGAAATAAGAAGGTAGAGTTTTACAAACGTATGAGAGTATAAAAGGAAGACAACAGGAATATTACAAGAATCTAGGAGACAATAGTTAAGAAAAGGCTAAGAGAAGAGACAAGTATAAGTAAAGAGCAATTTGGTTTTATGGCTGGGAAAAGAACGATCCTGTTTTTGTTTGGAGAAGAATGATAGAGACATGTGAAAATATATAAAGTATAAATACTGCAAAGAACTTCTAATGGTTAATTTAGTAAGAATTTATATCGATTTTGCACTTAGCATGTTTCCATGCCCATGTTTTTAATCGCATTCTCACACTTTTTTATTTATAACAGGGGTATAAAACTATTTTCTATCTTTTAAAAATACTTGTTTCACATCACGAATTTCCCAAATGTTCCTATTGATAAAAATAGAATACAATCCTGTATTCTCATTGTATAGATTACAATACCTTTCACATTTTTTTAAACCCCTTTTTATGTTGAAAACGTATTACGATAGTGTACCTATTTGTGACCGGTAATGTCAGTATGTAATCATTTTTTGCTGATAGTTAGTTGGTACCCTCCAGTAATTCATAGTTTAAAACAAAAGAAACTAATTTCCCATGACAACGACATACTTATAATGAATGGATTATTGTAAGCCTTTTGTAATAATCTGTCTGAAACAAATGAGTTTTATTATATACAGATTACAGAGTAAATGTTTTTAATTGTTTTTTGTAGAAATACTAGACGATGCAGAACCAGTTTTGGTACCAAATTTGTATTAAAATGTAGTTTTAACAAAATAACACGACACTAGGGCAATAGGGTAACATATATACAGATCATAGTTAAAGAAATAAGATATACATTTTAGCGTTATTTGCGATACACCCATTACCACAGTCAGATAAAAATGCACACGCATACCAAATTTCATTGTATGGCCGACTTATTATTGCTTACATAGAAGTAACTATATAAGCGGATATTAGTTTTCGCTTTCAAAACTTTTCAAACAACGTATAATTAAAAACTTTGTAAAGAAAATTTCAACTTTTAACATTTTTATAATTTACCTTTCCCATGATTCCTTTCTATCCCCTATCTTACTATCGTAACTACCCTGACTATCCTGACACTCCTGATTTTTAATATTATCCCCTTGCTCTAACATTCTATCTATAGTATCCTCTTCTCCTCTTAATTTCATATAAATATATAATTTTTATAATCTTTGACTTCTGAATCACACACCTTTTTTTTTAATAAAGCCTGACACTTAACATTAGTGCCGAAGCAGCCCCATGTTGGGCGCCAAATAATACGGATCTTCCTGCGGGAATACCTTCCTACCAATGAAACTACTGGTCGTGGATTTAACAATTTCTAATTTAAATGTCCTAATAAACAAAAAATATATAAATATAAAAAAATATTTGTTTCCTCTTCTTCCTACTCCACTTCTTTTTTCTGTTGTTCAACCCTTGCTCTATACCTTCCAAGTTTTGGTTTCTTTCTATTTGCTTCTTCTTTCTGCTGCTATACTTTCTATTTCTTATCTCTTAGCTCCACCTACCACTTTCCAGCTCTGTCCTCTCTGCTTTTCTATACAAGTTAACTTCCTTTTTCTGCTGTTCTAATATTCTTTTTTATAATTTAATTTTTGTTTTCTTTGATTATATATTTGTTATTTGTTTCTAACTTTTTAAAAATCAAATTCAATTATAACTAATTAACATAATTTTTCTATTGCTTTCTTTTAAGGGCAAACTTTCTCCCCATTCAATGACAAGCTAATCAATAAAAACCAAAACAAAATAATGTAACAAAAACATATCAATGAAAAAATACTTAATCTAGGCAACCAATTTACAAATAGCAGACAGATCCCGTACCAAGATTCTATTGAAGGAACGTGTGCCACGCAGAAAAAATCCATATCATATTGCTTTCTTGCCAAATATTGCGGAAATCTTGAAATTACAAAAAACACAGTATCCAATATCATAGAATTTGTGGATTGTTTGATTCAAGGAGGTGTATACCTATGTAATACTGCTCCGAATTAATCTTTAATATAAAATTTAAAATATGACTGTTATATAAACATTTATGATACTGGACAAACAGTATTTCAAATGTTTTATGGCACAATTTATTTTAATGAAAATCTAACAACAGAAATAACAAGAAAATAAAGATTAGCAATCAGTGACAGTGAGTGATGATGATAATAATAGTTTAAATTTAACGACTTTTGAAACTAGCGAAAAAAATCTTGAATTCATTGTTCGGCTGTTTAACAAAAATAAACAAAACTAGGCACGTTTCTGGAGATTGGCTACATTCTACCTTTATTACAATTCCCAATTCAAACAAACCTTATCTATAGACTTTACTGAGTTATTTTCTTAAACACTTCTTTGAGTTCTAAATACAAGGTTCTATATGAGATGTGAGGAAGTAAGTGATAATTGTCAGTTTGGATTTAAGACCGTCTTCAAACGTTAGTGCAAAACTTCCAAAATCAAAGAAAGGATGTCTTTTTATGATTCATCGACTTTGAAAAGGCATTTGAAAATGTTAAACACGATCTCCCCATATCATATCTTGAAGATGTGAGACTGGACGAAAAGGATACAAGAGTTGTAACCAATTTATACTGAAACAAAAAAGCTACAGTTCGAATCCAAAATGCAGGAAAAACTGAGGACTTCGAAATTAAAAAAGGCGTTCGCCAAGGGTGCATCTTGTAAACGATAATGTTTAACTTGTACGTCAAGAGAGCATTCACCGAGTCAATCTCCGATAGTCCCATTGGCTTTAAAGAAAACGCAATCCCCATTAACAATATTTGTTATGCGGGTGAAACCGTAATATTAGCGGATAATACAAGTAATCTCTACTGGATAAGGTCCATGAAGAAAGTCAGAGATTGGGTTTGAAAATTAGCATCTATAAAAATAAATGTATCACCATTAATAGACACGATACTCCGCATTGAGAGTATTAATAGATAGAAAGAACATTGAACAGGTCAATCAATTTAAATACTTGGTATGCATGATCAACCAAAAATGGGACCCAGATCAGGAAATAAAATGCAGAATCGAACAAGCCCGAACATCGTTCCTAAGAATTTTTAACAAATAAAAACTTAAGTTTTAGCCTTAGATATAGGATATTAAAATGATATACGTTTGGCTCGTTCTTTTGTGCGGACGTTGAAAACAACAATTATTAACAAGCTCGAGGTCTTTGAGATATGGACCTTGCGGTGAATGCGTGAGTTGATCATGTGACCACTAAAGATATTTTCCGGAGAGCTCGTTTAGTATACCGGGAGGTTGATAAGGATATTAAAAGGAGAAAAATTGGCTACCTTGAGTATGTTATCGTTTTCAACGCCTAATTCTCCATGGTAAATTAGAGGAAGAAAAAAGAGGAGAAGGTAGAAGATAACTATTCTGGTTACGGAGTATTCGACAATGGACAGGAATTCGGTACTCCAGTCACTGCAAAACGCTGCAATTAAAATGTATATGATAAGAGAAACGATAGACGCCTACGTAGGAATCTGCACAGCATTTTAAGAAGAATAAGAAACCATGAAATTAAGAGCTGTAGATCAAGAATTTTAATATTTCTAATTCGTTTGTAGATATTAAACAGTCTTAATCCCAAAAATAAATAGTGTTCGTAATGTGTCTGTGAACAAATTAAATCGTTCGAAAATAAACCTTGATCCGCTGTTATTCTGATGTACCTACATCCTAGTCGTAGAAAACGTTGATAATTTATTAAATTATGAAAATTATAAATTTGTTTTTGATAACAAAATGAAAATATTTAACCTTTTATATCTCTTATTAAATTTTTAATTTTTTTATACATCTAATAAAAGTTAAAGCTTGTAATTAAAATTTTCATTTGCATTTATTAAAGAGAAAAATTTAATAATGGCTGCAAAATTACCTGAAGATATTAATAAAAACTTTTTTCATTACACACTATTTTGAACTAAGCTTTAAAACCGAAATAACATCTTGAATAATGTTTTCTTAACAACTGACAATTTTGATACGTAAATGATAAACATATACTTAATTTGTTTTATTTTATAGAAATCTTTAATCTAATTTTTAGTCCATTAATTAACAGCAAAAATATGATATTACCTCCGATTTCTACCCTAATGAATCGATTTTGATGGAATTTTGGTAATAGGCTCTACTTACATTTTAATTCAAAGCCTGCCTTATGCCAATATATGATTATTATTAGGGTTCCGTAGCCAAATGGCAAAAAACGAAACCGTTATAGATTCGTCATGTCTGTCTGTCTGTCCGTCCGTATGTCACAGCCACTTTTTTCCTAAACTTTAAGAACTATACTGTTGAAACTTGGTAAGTAGACGTACTCTGTGGACCGCCTTTAGATTTTATACAAAAATAGAAAAAATATTTTGGGGTTCCCCATGCTTAAAAATGATACTTTTTTATCAAACCGATACGTGTGGGATAGCTATTAAAAGGTCTTCAAAAATGATATTTACGTTTCGAATATTATTTTTTTAAACTGAATAGAGATACTTCCAAACTGGTAAAATGTGTGTCTTCCTCTGTAACTTCTGGAATAAAAGAATTATTAAATCAAAAAAAAATATATGATGTACATTACCATGTAAACTTAGTTTAAACCAGATCTAATCAGTAGTTTTTTTAAAACGTCGATCCAAGTTACAACGAACTACAAAAACTTTTATATTGTTACTTGCTGCTACGGAAACCTTCATGCGCAAGTCCGACTCGCACTTGGTCGTTTTTTAATTTTTATTGGTGAGAACTACCACTGCCAATTGCGACAACATTTCTTTAGGATAAAATTAACAGAATCGCTGCTATACAGAGGCTGCGAACAAGAAGAGGGATCAGTAGAACATATAATGTCTGACTGCTCTGCTTTTTCTGAAATCAGAAGATCCGCGTTGAGTGAGTACTGTCTTACACCAGCCGATGTCATGGAGATCCCCCTCGGGAGCCTCATCACCTATTTTAAATCACTAGGCCTGGTGCCAGCCTGAGGTGAGGATATCCCTGCACACGGGAGGATGCACAATGGATCATATGTGGTACTAGCACTAGCTCGCTCCTCCCCAAATTTCCTAAAGATAAAAATTTCTTTTTGTAATTTTTCATTCCCTTAAACTACCCCTCATAATAGAAAATATAAAAGAAAAAATAAGTGATAAAAATTTACACAAAAGATATATAAAGCTGCAGAAGGGACAACATAACTTGTAGACCGGTTTCATCCTATTTGGCCTCATCAGTACAAGGTATATGTTATCCGTCAGCGAGCTTAGCAAACTAAAATGGTTGGTTTAAATTATCTCTTACATATGCCAACCCCATTTGACTTTCAAGTGTAATTTAATATCCGTCGGGGCACATAGCCCGGGAAGTAGTTGTTTCTTCTTAGTTAAATGGTCAATGTTTTTGAAAATACTTTTCAAAACTCGTAAAGCAATATAATAACTAATATTCTGCATTTTGCAACATTTGTTCAAGAATCTCTATGTTTCATCATAAAATATAATAATGTCTTTTACACTTTTTTTGTTAGATGCATACTTATAAGTTATACGCAAAAAACCGTCCAAACAGGTTTCATTTTTCAATGAAAATGGCAAGTTTTCAATCTTAAATAACTCAAATATCTCAAAAAATATTATTAAAAAAATATTCCTTATGTATGTAACTACCCCAATGATATCTACCCTCTTACAGAGTTCTTCACTGGATTGGATGCGGGGATTTATTCCAGGAAAGGAACAAATTTTAGAAAAGATTACAGGATTAGAGAAATTCGGATTGTGTTATTTAAAGTCTGATTTATTCGTTGTAGAGTTCCAGTGCATTAAATCAACTACGTCCTTTTCCACAACAATAATCAAGCTCAACGGATTCTTATTATGGCTTTTTGGAAGCTTAAGTGTTATATATTAAAAATTAACTTCATTAAGACGTTTTTATTATCTTAATACTCAGTTTCTTTTGTATGTGAGGTCTCGTAAAATTGCCGAAATTCTTGCTTATGTGTATAGAAATAATATTTTAAGAAAATGCATGTAAAAAATACTATTTTACGACTGTAAAATTAATTAAAATAAAATAATTTAAAAAAAATAGTTAAATAATAATTAATAGTAAAAATTGCCAAAAAATTATAAGAAACATAGAATAACCTAAATAAAATATTAAACAATAGAAAAAATTGGAGAATTTAAAAAAAGGTACCCATAAACCAAACAATAAGGAAAACTTGCTCAAAAAAGTAAAAAATAATTAAAATCCTTAAAAAATTTATGCCTTAAGCTCGCTGACAACAACATATACCTTGTACTGACGAGACCCAATAGGTCGAAACCGGTCTACAAGTTATGTTGTCCCTCTAACTGCAAACGGGAATAGTTGACTGCAATTCCACATTTTCCTATGTAACTTCTTTTTTGTGCTTACTTTTAAGGGCCTGTTGATGGGAATATTTCCGAAACTAGTAGCCCTTTAAATGAAATATTTTTATGGTACTAGACATAGAGTTTTTCCTTTGTATTAAGTAATTTTAATCAATTACAACTGATTTTATATGATCAAAATTGATTGTAAGTTATCACGAGTAATAATAACAACTGATATAAAGTAGTCACAAGCGATTACGAATGGTTGCAAGTGATTTTAAGTGTTTGGGAGTGATTAAAAGTGATTGCATTTTATTATTCGTATCTTCAATCAAAGCGTTAAGAGGAACATAGTAGCTTGAAAGCAAGAAACTCGCAAAACTAAAAAAGGGTAAGTTACACACAACAGCTTACCAGTGATTGTACCTATACATTCAGTCAAATAGTCTGTCTTAAAATTTCAATACTGGGCTGAAATATATACAAGGGGGATCATATTGAAAACGAAAAGTGAAATAATTTTTTGAAAAATTCCTAAATCTAGGCGGATAGAAATTAAGAGCTGAAATTTGGCAGATATTTTTATTACAGCATTTCCGAGGGCTGTGTGCATGGGTTTTGAAAACCGTTTATTTTTTATGTGATTTTCATAGTCTTATTTTAATTTTATTTTAACCATAATAAAATACTCCCAGTATTGAAATTTTAAGACAGACTATTTGACTAAATGTATAGGTACAATCACTGGTAAGCTGTTGTGTGTAACTTACCCTTTTTTTAGTTTTGCGAGTTTCTTGCTTTCAAGGTACTATGTTCCTCTTAAGAAAGTTTGCCTTCTCCTATCGCTTATTCCTGAAGTGCTAAGTCTAGGGTCTTTTAAGGTTCTAAAGTATATTTTATGACTGAAAAAAACACGGAAGGTAATTTTCTACTTTAATTGTTTATTTTTTGTTAGAATTCTTATCAGTATTGCAATAACAAAATAATTACTTTATTATTCCAACGCAATAATTGTCCTTATTAGTAAGTTTAATTTCATGATGCTACTACTTTTTACATGTTCGTCTGCCTTTGCCTATTAAAAATATAAATTTATATTCTAGTTAAGTACATACATTGTTGCTGACATAAATTGTTGTTAATTAATCCACGTGTAAAAATAAATGCAAAAATTTAAATAGTTGAAGTGCACTCAGTTAAGATTGATTCTATTTGTTGATTCTATTCAAGTATTTTTAGCTGAACAGCTGTTATATTTGGCATGCTAGTTACATGGTCAAGGTCTGTTTTAAAATAATTTTTGGTTGTTAAGATATAAAATGTCTGTTATGTTGTTTTAACTATTTATCTTAAAATAGATTTGATAATCCATTAATCGTATTTTTTAATGGATCCAACCAATTCATAATTTTTGAGATGTATGAATAACTAGCTGTTCCGGTGGACTTTGTACCGCATAACACTGTCTTTTTTTCTATTTTTCATTTTTTCAAATTTTTACCATTTTACTTTTTTTGTTTTCAATGATTTTTTTGTATTAGATATTTTATATAAGATATCCACTGCACCACCGTACGGTGGCATTATAGTACTTAATTTAGTAAGAAATTCTCGTTTAAATATATGAGATAATAACTGCGCCACCTTACGGTGGCGTCCTAGTTATTTTGAAATTGTAATATCTTCTAAGATGTTCATTGAAATTAAGTGATGTCAAAGACAATTTTGTTCATAATTAAATACTTTTAATCAACAACTGATTTATTTGGATAAAGAATAATATTATTACGTTGATACAACTCTTAAGAAATAATGCATTAATTTCGACCAAATTTGATTACCATAAAAACGGTTCTAGTGAGTTAATCTTAAAAGATAGACATATACTATCGCGGACATTTTTTTAGATCATTTTAAAAGGAATTCATACATATATTTTTGGTATCTCTTGAACCTTTTTCGCAGCGCACGCAATGGAAGCCCTCAAGGATCAATAATTTTCCCCGTTTTTTTTCACATTTTCCATTACTTTTTCGCTTCTAATAGTTGCATCATGATGTTATATAACCTAAAGCCTTCCTCGATAAACGGTCTATTCAACACAAAAAAAAAATTCAATTCGAACCAGTAGTTCCTGAGATTAGCGCGTTTAAACAAACAAACTCTTCAGCTTTATAATATTAGTATAGATTAAAACTAACTCATTACAACACATTTTAAACAAATACTACCCACGATACAATGAAACAAAATATAAGTTAAAAAATAAACACAACGAAATTTTTTTCTGAACTAAAATAGGATGTAAATTTTTAATGGCCAAATAGCATAAAAAAGAACATTTTATATGCTGTTGTCGCCTCACGTTGGCAAGCTTCTAACAAACTTTTTAACATTTTGTGCGAAATACCCTGCATTGTTTTCAGGAACTCTTACCCTTCTTTTAAACTGGTCTCACAAATGTTTAAAAGGATTTAGATCTGGTGAACTTGCAGGTCTGTCAAAAACTGTAGATACCAGTGTGCCATCTTCCGTTTTAAGATAGTCTCTCACCACTCTGCTTTAATGGGGAAGTGCATTATTGTGTATAAAAATTATATCTCCAATTGCAATTCTTAACGCTTAACTCTTGGTTCTGGTATTAATCCAAATATCTTGTTTAAATTTTCTTAAAATGGTAACAAAAGTTTTAGCATACAACCTCTCTAGAACATTACAGTTCGTCCTTGATATCTAGAAACAGATCTAGCAGCTTGGAATTTAAGAAACCGAATTTGACAGTCATTTGATCTAAGGCTAATTCTGGTCTTATCCTAAAAAAGGAACAGGTTGTCAATTATTAAATGTTTAGGTTTGATCTTAAACAGGTCAATTTAGATTGCCTAGTTAACTGTCAAAGTTTCAATTAAAATTTCTACACATGTAGCTTTTAAAAGTTGTCGTAGGAGTTTTGGATAAGATATACTGGAATTTATTTTAGTTATTTAATATACAAAGCAGTACTGTTGATAATTTGTGACTCACTCATTAATTTATCTGGGCTTATCCTTGATTGTTTCCTAGTTCCAATTACTTTGCATTTGTTTCTGATATCAGGTAACAAAATAAGATCGTGCGGTTTGTGTATAACACACATGGCCATGCATATTGTTTATGTAATTGATCGATATCGATTGTTTGTTACCTGCTACCACTTTAGTATGAATCTTTCTTTTCCCAGACATATTGAAAGTTGCTGAAAAATGCTAAATTTCCGGTTTTAATAATTGAAAAAAAAAGACGAATAAAACAGTAATACGAAGTTGTTTGCTGTATGAGTACAAACTTGGTACAACAGCTGTAGCAGAAGTGGTTCAAACAAAATTTCTTGAGAAAATTCCATTTTGATCGATAAACCGTGGTTAGCGAGAACAAAAATCAAGAACAACGAGGATTTTTTACAGATTATGGATGCAAATTCTAGGACAAAGTAGAAATGTACAATGTGAGTCTTGAAACTATTTGTTTCAGCTAGAAAAAAGGTGGAAGTTACGTAAATTGGTCCCATATGACTTGGCAAATTAAGTCGTCTTACTATTTGTTTAGCAAACATTTCATGCAACATTCATTAACCATTTCTTATCAGTTATTAACCTGCGTCATAAAATGGATCTTGCATTCAATTCTAAGCATTCGTATTATTGGTTGTAGGCTACTGATTCGGTAACACACACGCCCTAGACTTCCTTGCACCCAAACAAGATTTGGTGGTATGTTTGGTGGATAGCAACTGGAATTGTCCATTATGAATTTTTGAAAAATGATTACTGCCATTACTGCCTACTTGTGTTGTGAGCAGCTTTAACGAGTATAAGCAGTACTCATCCAGAAACCTCCTTATATCAATCGAAAAAAAAATTCTGAATTTGGCTGGAAACGTTACCACCATATTTTCCCGACATTATTACTTTTTCTTGTCTCATGACAACTTAATGATGCACAAACAATTAACAACTCAACATTCCTCATAAAACATTCCAACTTCGCTCTTTGAGATATTCCGTATTTGATGAGAGCACATTTGTAGGTCCAGCATACGATATATTTTGTGTTTTTAACCTTAATAAAACATCAGTAAATCATGATTTTAATTATTCTCTTTTGGTGCGTTTCCACTTTGAATTTAAGCAGTTACTTTACATTACTTTATGAATCGCTTAATAGCTTACTTCATTCCATTCTCATCCTAAATGTCTAAACTCAAGTTTAGGTTGTATTAATGCACTATAAACATAGGTACTATAGGTACTATTATATTAGCCATTTTCTGTCCAATGTCAACCACAAAACCAGAGATAATAGAACAGATGTGTTGATGCATAATAAAAAGTTGGCATCAAGTTTTAAGCGCCATGTTTAAAACTATAATTTTACACCCTTTTTATGCTTAAACTACTTTAAAATTATATTAAACTAAAACTACTAGCACTTACCCTGTAAATATACCGCCATAATTGCTTTTCCGCTTTTCGCGCTACCAGCTGATCATATTTTGCTGGTTTAGTTCCCATTTTCAACACTACAGAATACAATACAGAAAATGGCTGATGATAATACCTATATACCTATATATCTTTGAATATAAAGAGGTTTTATATTCAAAGCTATATATAGTGCCTTAGTTGTATAATATTTTTTTTCTTCTTTTTTTGCTCAGTCTAGGTATTACATGTTTGGTAATGGCGCACAAAAGATTAACCAAAAATAATTAATAGTCTTACAATGTTTAAGAAAAGTTTATCAACAGTAAAAAATATAAGAATACAAAAAAGAATAATTTACAGTAAAAGTGGCAAATCAGAAGTTATACTTCTTTTGGCGCGTTTGAGAACACCGATACGAAACCTTGAAATAAACTAACATTTTATTTTGTGATACCTACTGAAGTTTCAAATTAGATTTCCACATGTGTTTTTTTTTTAATTTAATCATCTTTTATTATTTATTTGACCATTTTAATATTTACTGTTATTAACCTATTTTTTTAACCAACTCGATTCTAAATGACTGTTTCGCCACAAAATAGATACAACAAAAGTAAAAGACCATTAATATAAAACTTCTTTTGTATAATTTGTGTATAAAATAATGTTTTTTAATTATGTACGGATAATTCGTTTAAATGGTATTGTGGTGGCTAATAAATTTATTATTTTAATAATAATTTGTAGTAATTATAGGTAATAAAAGTAAGTAATTGTTTCATATTACTTTAAGTACCTTTGTAAAATTTGAGGTTAATTGATGGTATGTATTATTTATTATGTTTATCTATAGTCGAGCCGTTCAAAAGATGGAATGATCACGTAAACGGCACGCACTCTTTGAATATTACTCTCCCCAACCAATGTCACAAGTCCGATTTACACCACTCAACAAAAAAGTACCCACCCTCGATGCTTACAGTTTATATTATCTCTGATATGAGTACAGTGTAAACTGTCCTTCGTTATTTCAGTTTAGAAGGCGTGGCATCGTACGATTACGCCGGCCAGTCACTGATCACGCGTCCTTGAATTCCATCTTTTGAAAGGATCGAGTTAAGTTACGCCAAAGAAGTATAACTTCTTGAGAAAAGTGCACACAGACACGTTTTTCTTTTCTTTTTCCTAAAAAAAATTGCGATTGAGTCTCGATTTTTTTATTCTTCTGTATTGTTTTCTTCTTTTTTTTATAAAAAAATAATAGGTGTTGAATATAAAATATTTATTTAGTATTTCGTATAAAATAAAAATTTATATATTTAGTGTATTTACATATACATCGGGATTTATAATTTTATTATATAAAATTTCATAAATATCTTAAAATTATTTCTCATTTTTTTCAAACGCTGTTTTATACCCATAATACTTTATTCTTATAACAATTTCTTCTATTTTAAAAAATACAAATACAACTATCTATTATTATCCAAGCAAACAATTTTAAACCGTTTTCAAAGTTTACCTAATCTAAAACTAAACATGATCGTAACAACTCATCGTTAATATCTTAAAATAACACATCAGGCTGAAATCATGGAATTTGTGAATTTACATTGGCAGGAGGAGATTATCCGGTGGTATATTCCTGTTATTAAGACCATACGTGCTATGCCAATTATCGTTTTATACATATGAACATAGGACTCTATTCATTGGTTATTGCTTTTGGCAGCCAACATGTTTGCCAATGTGCTTTTATATAAAGACGAATATAGTGAGGGAGCAAAATTAAATTTTGTAGCATTTTATTTAAATCGTTAAAATAATTTTTCATACTTATAACCTTTTCTTTATATTAATAGTTTATGTAATTAAGATATTTTGATGCAAAAATTAATAAATGTACCAAATAAATAAATAGAGATAATAAAAATATTTCATTGTTATTAATGTATGATAAAAACAAATTTAGACAACTAAATAATTATTAACTAAACAAAATTAAACTTTTTATTATTCATACTAAACAATTAATAAAATAATGATATAAATTTAAAAAAGTAGGTATTAAAAAATTATTTTTAATAACAAAAAAAAATAGTCAAGCAATTCTTGAATTATAAAAACATTTTTATGGTTATTTAAAAATTAAAATTATAAAAAATCTATAAAAATTTATAAAAAATGTTTAGATAATTATATTAAAAAATTACTGAATCGCTTTTTATTCAGACGGAAAAAGTAAAGAGCAAATTACTTTTTTTTTGTATTTTTTACATATTAAAGAAATTAATAAAATATATAATTTCATGAATGGAGACAATTTAGAATGTTATGTTTCAATTTTAATTTAATTTTAATGCTGTTTGAGTATTTTAATTAATTAAATCAATACTCTTTTAGATTAAAGAAATATGTTTAATAAGTAAATAAAACAAGCTTTCTTCAATGTTTTTGTTGAACTGTTAATTAATAAAAAAATTGAAATAAATTAAAAAAATATATATTTAAAAATTTCAAATATTAAAAACCCCTTTTAAAAAATGGTACAAAAATATATTTTTTTTAAATTTAAATTATGATTTTTTGGACTGTTCACTTAATAATCGAAAGTAAATCGTCTAATGACAGTAAATTTTGTAGGGTCATGAAAAATTCTTTGGCTGTATTGTCAAGCTATACATGTATTCTGGATAAGGAAAAAGCAAATAATAAAAAAATATTTTTGGAAATGACTCATATTCAAAGTAGTGAAAATTACACCAACATAGGATTAGATTTACACAATCTAAGTAATACTTATTGTTACATCTTGTCCCAGCAAAAACAAATTTAAGTACATACAATCTTATCTTATTGATAAGTGTATGTTTAATGGTTTCCAACATAATCACATGACTAGTAATTTAAGCAAATCAAGAAAATTAAATAAACTAATGTTTTTTACAATATATATCCTGAAAAAGCATTTAAATAAATTCAATAGCTTGACAATAAAGAATTTGATCTAATACAAAACTTGTTTATTTTAATACTGTTGGTAGTTAATATGTAGGTAATATGTAAAGTAATTAGGAACTAATGGACTAGATGCCTCCGTTGTCGTCTAAATAACCTATAAGCAAACTAAAAACCAGAAAACGATTAATTCTATTCACACATACACACAGGTAACTAAGTCCAAGATGAAGAATGTTCTGGCAACGCCTTGGTCGTATGATCAACATGCTCGCCACCTCTCAGTAGACATCACTCCTTCCCTCCTGAGTGAGCTCAGTAACTTCAGACCGCTCTATTGGTAGTAAAGACAAGCTGCTGTTTTCATATCTTTCTGTCAATTCGGTGCACAAAATTTTTGGTGTCTTAACTGTGGCTGTTGGCACTTTAATTTAGACTCTTTTGTCGTTTATTTCGTTTTTTCTATGTAGCTCACTTTTCGTTTTTTGCCTTCTTTCTTTTATGTTGGATCTGCAATTTTGTATTTCCAGGTCTCGTCGTTCTAATCTGTGTAGCATCTAGATTCTAAGTTGCATTTGACCTATCATTTGCATGATTTGGGTTATTTGTGGTCAGGGTCTTTGTTCCTAGCATAATCTTCTTTATTTGTGTTGATGCAGGTGGTCATGTTGGTGATAATATTAGGAATTAGTTTCCCTTTTTATATTCGCTTAAACAGGGTACGTCTTGTGGTCTGACAGATGGGTACGAAGGTTAAAATATACCACAAGAGCGTTTAGAAAAAACTAATAACGAACGTTACAGTTATTTATTGTTTTAAAACAGTACTTTAAGGAAATAAATCTATCTATACTTATAATAAATCTGTAGAGAGGTCATTTCTGTACATGAAATATATTTCCAAAATAACTGTCAGGGGGTTATTAGGGATCGATACTGATGCCATGAATGCAATCAGTAAAATTTTTGTCTGTCTGTCTGTCTGTATAACCGCTATAGAAACAAAAACTACTCGACGGATTTTAACGAAACTTGGTACAATTATTTTTCATACTCCTGTGCTGGTTATAGTATACTTTTCATCACGCTACAATCAATAGGAGCAGAGTAGTGAAGGGAAATGTTGGGAAAACTGGAGAAGTTACTCCATTTTTTAAGGTTCCGTCGCGTGTGCAACCTTGATGGTTAAAGCTATACAGAAATCATCTTATTTTTATAATTTGGAGGTCAACTGTGAACGGATTTTACAAAATTTCACCCACAAGGGGAGTTGCGGGAGCGTGAAAAAAAAAATAAAATTAAAATTTAAAATCTATAAGTCCTACAGGTTTAAAACTTTGCAAAATAGTTATTTTTATAATTTGAAGGTCAACAGTTAACGGATTTTACAACATTTCACCTACAGGGGGCAGGGTTGCGGGGGCGTGAAAAACAAAAAAAAATTAAAATTAAAATCTATGAATGAGTCCCACAGGTTTAAAACTTTGCACAATAGTTATTTTTATAATTATGAGGTCAATTGTGAACGGATTTTAGAAAATTCCTCCCACAATGGGGCATGCGGGGGCGTGAAAAATAATCTATACATATAATAAATCTGTAGAAATGAAAATTCTGTACATTAAAGATATTTAAAAAATAATTAGTGGGAAGTGTTACTACATCGATGAAGAACCCAAAAATGTGGTTAGATTTTTTTGTCTGTATGTTTGTGCGCGCATCACATTAAAACTACTGATCCGATTCGGATGCGGTTTTCACAGATGTATTTGTCTTCTTTCAACTTAACATCTGGTATACAAAAATTTCTCCCCCCACCCCTTTAACGAATTCGGGGGAGAAATTTTTAAGGCGGGAACATACTATCAAAACGTGACACGACGCCACGTCACCCGACGCATCAATTCCATATATTTATGTTGCGGCGTGTGGTCACATAGCGTGTTGTCTATGTGCTTCTAACTGTATTTAATATATGGAATTGATAAGTACTGACATGCGTCGGGTGGCGTGGCGTCGTGTCACGTTTTGATAGTATGTTTCCACCTTTATAGAACAATCAACACGCCACGCGAACTACGTCGCGGGTACAGCTAGTATAATAAAAAAATAGTCAAAAAAGGTTAAAAAAATAAATTCATATTTAAGTCGAATTTTTAAATTCGTAATAAAATTATATAATTTTGAAACATGAAATTGCACCAAAAAAGATATTAAAATTATAATTAAATAAACAAAACAAAACTGAAAAAACTAAAAAATATATAAAAAAATTGTGAGGAATATACAAAAAATCAAAACTATTATATAATATTCAACATAATGAAATAAAAATTAATAAAAAAATTAAAACATTTAAAAAATAACATATGTATTACATAAATTTAAAAATTGTGACTACCATTAAAAAAAATAAAAAAAAAATTTTGAACATATCAACAAAATGTTTTTGCTCTTTCTGGTGGATTTTATTTTTAATATTAACTACTTTTTTTTTATTTGATATTGTTTTCTATCAGATATGCACTTGTTCCTCGACTATAGAGATTTCAAAGCGCAAACACGGCAGTATTTCGTGCCCGGCCAAACACCAGAAAATTGATGCGACCTGGGTAAACGCCGTAGAGACACATTTTCCGCCACGGGGTTAAAAACTTTGACAGAAATAATATAAGAAGCTGACATAACCTCTATCTTTCCCAGCGGGGCCCGGGCAACTAGATCGTAAATGTTGATTGGGACAGAGCCAAAACGTTGGTTTGGTTGCTGCAGACTGAAAAATGAGAAAAGTAAGAGTTGTCTCAATAGAAAATTGGTTTTATAATGATATTTTTTTAAAGTTACGACTATTTTCAAATAATGGCCATGTTTCAGTTTAAGTTTACATTGAGATATAGTATCTTTTTAAAAATAAAAATCTGAACAGAAATTTCAATGTTTTTTTACTATATTTTGACTGTTCGATAGTATTTTTTTATGAGTTTTGTTGGACGTAAGTGGATAACATAATCAAATAAACAAAATAAACAAAAATGATTACAAAGTTTGCCTCGATTCACGATAAAGGCGAACGGTGAGGTGTTCTGGCTCTTGGGGTGTGGTCCAATCGGGTCTACGTCCTTGTAGAGTTCGCTGGCTGTTATTGGTACGATCTACCAAAGCGTAGCTCTAGTGATGCTTCAAATTGATAATATCAAAAATCTTTTTCGTAGAAAGTCTGGTGTTAGTGTAAAAGACACTATATTATTAAGTTTCCTGGATGTCCGTGGAGGTGACATCACGGGAATCTTTGTAAAGAGTTAGCTGCAAGGACAAACCTCTCGAAGATTTAGAGACTAGCCTGTACATGTATCACTGGAGCAATGAGAACATGCCCCACTTCTGCAATAGAAGTAACACTAAATCTCTTGCCACTGCATATGCAAGTACAAAATGCTAGGAAGGAAACAATATAGAAGTCAAGGAAGGAATAGTCAAGAAAATACCTCCATTACTTCAACTTGATCAAACTTGGGAAATGCCCCAAGATGACATGCCAAAGAAGTTTAACTTTGTAAGAAAATTTATGACAAAACTGGAAAGTAAACCTGAATGGGACAAAAATGCCATATTGAGGCTAAGCCAAAACGTCATAAGGGTTTTTGGACCTAGTACCAAATACTCAGAAAGCCTGGGTGCTTACCCAAGCATCTTTTAAGCGGAAATTCGTGCCATCAAAAGATGTATAGAATTTAATATTGAAAGGAACTATCGTGGACAGAAGATTGTAATCATGTCAGATAGTCAAGTAGCCATCAAAGCTCTGAACTCACATACAATCAGTTCAAAAATGATCTGGGAATGCCTAGGCAAATCAAATGAACTAGGACAGAATAACACTGTTACCTTCCTATGTGTTCCAGGACACATAGGAATAGAAGGAAACGAAACAGCAGACAAGCTAGCAAAAGAAGGAGCTGAAATCCCATACCTGGGACAAGAACCATCCTGTGAAATCAGCAACAGTACAATCTTAAAAAAAACGAAGAAAAAAATGGATATCGAAAAATTCAAGTACTGGAATGATCTAGAAGGACTAAGACAATTGAAGACGCTCCTGGAAAACAACAACTAGAAAAGATCTTTCAGCTGTCTTTACCCTAGTAAGAAGAACCTCCGTAATAACAGGAATAATAACCAGGCACTGTCAATTAAGAGAACACATGAAGAAACTAGGATTGGTAGATGAAGCAAACTGCAGATTCTGTGAGGTAGAGGCTGAAATCTCAATACACATACTCTCAGAATGCATTGCATTACGTAATTCTAGGGTCATACGAAATAGAAAAGGAGGATCTACCTAACTTAAAACCCAACGATATTCTAAACTTTCTAAGGAAGATATGATTTGTAACAATAAATGACGCACTTACCTTACTCATCTATGAACATTACGGTTTACTAAACTAAGCTGTAAATCGCTTTTTTCATAGGATACTAATTTGTTTTATTTTTGTTTCAGGTAATTTCGTTTTTATTTAAATATCTGAAAAACAGAAACTGGTAAGTAATTTTAGTTAAAATATTTTTAAAAACCAACTTAACTTTAATTATTATAATGGTTGGTTGAAAAGTTTTGAAAGCGACGACTAATAACCAGTAGAGGAATCAAAATTTGTACGCTATTTTAGTATTTTATCTTCTATTCTACGTCCAAAAAGTGCAACAACACCAAAACTCACTAAGCAAGTCGATGATATTGTTTGTAAAGTTTCAAGTTTGACTTAGCGTGAATTATTTCAGATAAACTACTACTTCACACGAAGAATTACATATAAAAAAGCTATTCGGAACGTTAGTACCGTACTCCTTCGTTAACAATTCAGCAAAAACTGAATCGAAAACAATTTTTTCAGCGTAATTTGGAGCTTTTAAGCAACTTTGTGGATATTTTATAACTATGGATGTGGCTTTGATCTCCCATCATGATCCTAAACTTAAACAAGTATGTTTATAGTGAACTGAAGCTGGTTTTTTAGCTCCAAAACACGTGAAGTCAGAACGATCGACAAGAAACCTCAGTTTTTGGATGGTTGTTTGATTATCTTGAAAAGGGTAAGACAATTAACTTTGAATGGTATTACAACCTTTTGGACCAGTTGGTTAAAATAATTCGTGAAAAATGACCCGGTCAACAGAAGAAAGACAATGGACGAGTTTAAACAAAATTGTAGACGATGGCTAAATTAATCGAATTAAAGTACGAATTACTTGAACAACATATTCACCAGATTTGTTTCCTTCCGTGTATTACCTCTTCAGAAACTTGAAACAATAAAGAAGCTATTGCAGTCGTGGATCAATACTTTGCAGAGCTTTCGGAAAATTATACAGAGATGGTTTAAAATTACTGGAGGATCATTGGAATAAGCTGAGGGAAATATTGAATTAAAAAAAAATAATTTCATTAAAAAATACACATTCTTTTATTTTTGCTTTGAAAATTTTTTAGCGAACCTGTATAAACTTAATCTATTTAACTTTTTTTTTATTTAATTTATTTAATATTTATAATAAAAACCATTTCTTTTAGTATTAAAAATCTTAAATTTATTTTTTTGTTAAATCTTATTTATGAACCAGTGTATAAAAGCCATATATTTTTTGTAAAATGTTACAAAATAACGAGTAAAATCATTTTATTACAATTTCTTAAATAAAAAAACGATTATAATTTAAAAAAAATGGCTGTTCTTTTATAACTAAATAAAACATATATTTTCCTACCAGAAAAAAGCATATTGTACCTATTTTTTTATACAAAAAACTGGGATGTATAGCTTTCAAAAACAAAGTCTGCTACAAAAATAATAGAAAACTGATTGAAAATATTCAGTTACTATTGCAAACGTCCGTCAACATAAAAATGTTTTGCCATTATCAGTTCCATATTTGTTTTTAACGACATTTCGAATCCGTTGTTGTTTCCGACCCAAAAAAGCTTTTTATAGAGGAAACAAAAATACACCAAACAAAAAAAACTACTGTCCTGTCGAGGTTTTTATTGCATTTCGACAAAATTATAGTTCTGTGTTTTTATCGTAATTTTTTTCCGGGAACAGTATAATGCCGTTTTTTTACTAATCACAAAATGTAAGAACATACCCAAAAGTTTGTTAAAAATTTTAGCTGTAGAGATTTTCATGGTGTTATTATGAATAATAACTATTTATTTACTTTATGATTTTCATCTATACTAATATTATAAAGAGGAAAGGTTTGATTTTTTGTTTGTTTGTTTGTTTGTTTGAAATGAATAAGCTCCGAAACTACTGGACCGATTTCAAAAATTCTTTCACCGTTGGCAAGCTACACTATTCCCGAGTAACATAGGCTATGTTTCTTTAAAAAAAAAATAGGGTGTCACGGGTTAAAATTTGCTATAGTTATAACTAATTTCTTACCTTATAAATTCTTCATTACTAAGGGTTAAATCATGACAAATACAAGTTAATTTAAGTTCGATTATAGTTAATCGCCAACTATTGTTTATTATTCTGGCCATAATTGTTGCTAATATTGTTTTGAAAGTATATTTATTAAATTCAGTTGTGAACGCTTTGTTTACTTCGATTTATTTATCATGCACTGACGTCTGAAATCGGTTGTCAATTCTCTTTCTTTCTTTTGTCGAAAACTCGACGTATTGTGGTCTAAAGCCAGTTGTTTCGTTATTTTGTCATCTAGCATTTTAAGTTTGAATATGAACGAGAAATTAAGTAATGTTGAGATTTTTGTTGTTATCTTGACAAGTAATAAGATTAGTCGTATCAAACGACCACCGTTTGTTCGTAAACTGGTAGCTGTCGGCCTTCGGTTATTGTCCTTGCAGTATTAGAGGCCACCTTTTTATTTTGGAGAGTGTCAAATTTCATGAAAGGAAATACGTGGGAGTTCGCTTTTTCCACTATCAGCCTTTGACTTGAAAACGTTGTCGTTAGAAGATTTTTTGGTTTAAGTTTGTAATCTCGGTGCTGCATCTGAGTCAATTAATTTTGGATTTTCGAAACTAAACCTCAGTTTTCCATATTGAATCGCGTGGAGTGTTCCTGTAGTTTTTTTTGGGACGGATTCTTTGGAAAAATCGCTTAGGCGAATTTTAGTAAAATCTTCGTTGGTGAGTAGCACGTTTCCTTATTCATGTGGTTGTTCAATCCTTATGTTTTTTTTTCTTTTCTTTTGTTCCCTATAAAGTGTAGATAGCCCACAGTACAGACAGTAGAATATTTGGTAATTCAATACCGTTCAGGCGTCGAATTGTGGTTAGAATTAGATTGGTGCAATTAGCAACGAGTATATTGTTCCACCCGTTTACCAGCCAGGGGTGTCACGATCTTGAAGAAACAAAATAACCCTATTTTAATAGGTGAGTTACAATATTATATTTTTATATGATTAATAACACCATATGGTCGCAATTTTAGTTTTAATATCTTGATATTACATGAATGTATATTTCTTTGTGTATTGTATGTAGGTATTATTTTGAGAAACTAGACTCCTTTCGGTTCTTTTGTGCTATTATTAATTAATTTTATGTTAAATCTTCATTTAGTTTATTGTTATAATTTTGTTACGACTAGTAAGTCAAATTTAAGTTTGTTAAGTGCTTTCAAATCATTAGTTTTGATTAGTAATTTTAAAATTCAGAGATGTCAGCTTCTAAATCTTGTATAATTCATTTAAATTCATTTCATTCTTTCATTGTTGTGCAATTATAAGTTAATGTGTTCCAAATTGTATTAAAGTCAGTAAAGTAGTATAACGTTATTAAATCAATTAATTCGAGGAGTCATTAAAATTTGTTTGAGCTATTGTTAATTCCGAATTACGATTTTAGGGTCCTAGTTATAGGCTGAAATCCTAGATACAGGCATAAGTCCTAGTTATAAACTGAATTTTGATTACTGACCTGATACTTAGTGCGAGCTTAAGTTATTTGTGATTGGTGCAAGCCTATTGGTTCTGGGAACAGGCTTGATTTTGGTACCGGCCTAAGTATTGGAGAAGCCTAGGATAACGAGGAATCGTATTTAGTTTAACAGATAAGCAATATTAGATTAAGTCGCGACTATAGTTTTTAGTTAAAATTTATTTTTCTTCTTATTGCGTGTGATCACACTTATCAGATAATTTTATTAAGATTACTCTTAAATTTTTTTTTATATTTGTATTGATAACATAGTCAAGAGCGAGTTTGACATTAGTGTAAATTCTTTACTTTTTTTTTATTAAAGAAGCGTCTAGTGGATATTTTGTTTTATTTAGCTCACTTAATCATTTTTTTTTTTTTTTTGGTACAATTCAAGTAATACTGATTAAAGATTCTAAATTTATTTAATTATCTCCAGTGGGAGAGGTAGTGCCTAGAACAACAGGGGTTTCCGATTATAACCGTTTAAATCGGTGGCGCACTCACTTTATTTTGGTACTTACCCTCTACGGCTGAGCTGGGCACAAATTTGCCAGTAGAGAAACCACTACCGATCTCAGCTGGAGTTGAATTTCGATTGGAAAAATTTGATTAACCTTTTGATTAGTTTTTCAAAATTTGATTTTATTTTATTTTCATTAAAAGTACGTGGCAAGGGATCCCTAATAAAATGCCATTAATGTAACCAAAAATGACCTTAAAATCCTTACATCGCGTGCGCTGAGAATACTATTGATTATAGACTAAAATAATGTACTACGATTTTAAAGAATATATAAATATCTACAAAAAATACCGCGACAGCATATATGTCTAACTGTTATAGTTACGTCACAATAACATTTTTTTAATTTTTTAAAAGTTTTAAAAGTAAATTTAGCATGTGCAATGGGACGAGGCTACTTATAAAGGAATTAAAGGACAATTAAGTTGTAGCAACCATTATAACTGAACCATCAGCTGGTCAACTAGCTCATACACTGAGGATAGCGATGATCCCAACTGATCTACCAAATCCATTTAAACCGCTTCAATTTCCTATCAAAACATCTTTTGCTTTTACTAATAATAAGTCTTAAGGTCAAACTTTCCAATTAGTAGGTTTTCCTCATGGCCAACCGCCTAAGGCGGGTCGGAGCACCTGAAAATCAATTTATTTTGCTGCCAGAAAATAAAACAATATGTAATATTGTTTACAGGGAAGTGTTGACTCAATAAATTTAAAGCCTTCTGTTATTTTTTTTTATTCCCGTGCAAATTCAAAAAATTGTGACAATGTTAAAAAAATGGAAAGGATTATAAATAAAATCTAAAAATTGTGTTGAATTATAAGAAATTATTACTAAAAAATAATAATTTGTAAACCATACAAAAACGTAAAAAATGCCACAAATTGAAAACACTGGTTTAAAAATCATAAAATCATTATTTATTTTTATAGACATACAAAATAAAATAACCAATACAATCAACATTATTTTAATATGAAACATGTCCTTCTTTTGCTCTAATTACTTCTTGAAGACCTATTGGCATCGAGTCAACAAGTTTTTTAAAGTTTTGTGTGATTTACGGATCCCGAAACCTATCAATTATTTCTTTTTCGTTGTGCAATCCATTTTGCTTTCAAAATCGCCCACAGATTTTCAATTGGACTGAGATCCAATGAGTTTCCTACCGTTAAGGCATAGTAAATTTTTATCCTTTAAATATTTCGTTATCTTGGAGAATCTTGTTGAAAATTTGGTTGATCATTCTCTTCGCAGCTCTTCTTCTAATTTCCGTTCAAACAAGTTTTTGTATTTTTGAGAATTTATCATACCTTCGATTGGCATAAGGGATCCGGTATCTTTGTAAGAAAGACAGCCTTAAAGCATCTTCTTCAGAGGATGTATAATTCTTTGGTCAATATGAGTCGATGTAAGTTTTTTATTGGCACTTTTTTCTGACGAAACGAGAGCGTTTTTCTTATACTAACTCTTTTCTTTAATCTTTAGTAGTCCAACTCTTATATTTTTTGCTCAATCATACCGTTTTTTCATTATTCTAGCAGTTAATAGCTGTTTCTTTTAAAGTCTTACTGCTTTTCTGATAAGGACATTGCTTTCCTAAACCTGATGGATCTGGCAACGAGGGGCTAGCGCCGCGTCTTTGGTGGTGGGGATTTCAACGGGACCAAGACTGAGTGTTTTCATAAACGAGGCCAAGCTGTAAGATGACGTCACAGGGTTCAAAGGTCAAAGTGTGCTGACGTGCATCCCTTTCTACTCTTCTACCTTGTTTTTCTAGAATTTAAGTTCTCTATTCATAAAAATGCTTCATCCCTTGCAGATATATTCATTTTTCTTGCACATTTTCCTTTTGTGTTCACCACAATCGTCCCAGTTTTACTCTTTTGCTTTAAAATCTTGTTAACAGCTTCCTGCGAGAATACCCTCCAATCAATACAATTATTGATCATGGATTCTGCGATTTCCAAACAAAAAACAAATGTAAAAAATCTCTTCTTTCTACTCCACTTCTATCCAAATCTTTCTTTATGCTGTTAGAACTGCTTATTTCTTGTTTTTCTGCTCTCTTAAAGTTTCAAACTATGGCCTTTCTGCTATTCTATACCTGTTGTCTCCTTATCTCTGTTACTTGCACTTTCTTCTGCTCTGCTCTGGGTACAATTCCCAATACTTTTATTTTATATAATGTTTCGTTTACTTTTTACTCTTTACGCTTCTTATTTTTATTTTTTTAACAATACAACACAATACAAATAAATAACTTAACAAAAACATCTAGATAAAAAAATACCTAATCTAGACAACCAATTAACTAATGGCAGATCACGTTCCAAAATTCCATTGAGGGAACGTGGGTCACGAAGAAAAATTATTATTTTCCATATTGTTCGCACTAACACTGGGATGAAAATTTTTATTTCTCATAGAAATAATTCTTACAGATATTATCCTTGATGAGAACAGTCCAGCCAATTTAGGAAATTCTCCATTTACTGTTCCATCCCTGTTTCGTCCAATTATCTTTGAGTATAAGTATTAAATGTTCATTGGTAACCTCGTCTCAACCCTCTTAGAGAGATGAAAACAAAGTGTCAGTATAGATTTGTGGGTACAATACATTTAGGACCCTTTGGGTGTATAATGCGTTTAGTATACTTCATGGTATCCACTAAAGTAAGTCTTTTTCTTTGGTATATAAGCAAGATGTATAGTTTGCTAATTTTAATATAAATATGATGGCTTAAATATATTTTGAAGAAATCTCTGTTAATCTCTGTTGTAGATTTTAATACAACAAAATAACCAACCCGTACCATTTATATTAACAGTAAAAATTCCTTTGTTTTGGCAAAATGAAATTGTAGTATAATATTTATTATAACTTTTTTATGTAAATTCACTGAGTAGGTGTTTATACTTTTACCCACGACTCATAAGTAAATTGCGTATTTTTTACCCTATATCTCTGTCAGTAAGTGTCAAATTATTGAGCAGTTGTGTTATATTTTCATTTACTGCACTAGTGGAGTAAGTAAATAGGAACCTGTATTAGGCACTGAGTCACGCCTACAGTATACATTAAATTAACTAACCATTGACATTTCTGTGACAGAACTTCTCATTGAAATCGAATATTTTTGACAACTTATGCCAAAATTTAGATTTTATGTTTTAGTTTTATACAAAACCATTTGGTTAGTCCTGGGTAAAGCATAGTACTTCACTCGAGGACCAAATTTCATATTTAGCTCGTTTCTTTAGTCCATTCGCTCGCAAACTCGCTCATGGGCCAAACACACTCGCTGTAATATGCAATTTACTCCACTCGTAAAGTAATATACTATAAATTGTTTTATAACAACAACTATTAAAGTACATTTTTTTATCTGTTTCATCAGGAGACAATGAGGCGTTTTTTTCGCTGGGATGATTGCTATAGAATATTGTAGAAAGTGGGATCGATGGGTCCTGGTCACCTTACTTCACTTCAACCTAAAAGATCTTTTGTATATACTCTAATTATGAGTTTATAAGGTCTAGGCTTTTACAAGAATGTCCGCTTTAGATGTACTTTTGTAGCCTGATGTGGCTCTAACAAGACCTGTCCCAGATATTTATGTCGCTGTCAAATGATTAATCTGCAATTACAGATGTGAAGGAAGTGAAGGCCGTATTAACCTTTTTGCTTGTCTTTGGCCCAGAGAGTTTTTCCAGGTTGCACTGAGTTGCTTTCCCCAGTTAGAAAATCCAATAAAAGGGGTACAACATCCTTTTATTGTGAGCAATCTCGTCTCCGACAATTTCCTAATGCCATGGTATTCACAGCAAAATTACTCTGCTGTATTTAGCCAGTTTATGGGTGTTTATATGTGTAGAATGTAGAGTCTTCAAAGCAGTTTGGCTATCGGCAACAATAAATATTGATGCGTTTTTAATGCATTCCTGAGCACAAAAGACTATTGCTAAAATCTTCCCTTGAAAGATTGTTGGAGTGTTTTCCAGAGTGTAAAGCTACTTCTGAAAACATTAATATATAATATGTGAAGGCTCATTTTGCTTGTCGTTTGCCCAGTGATTTTTTCCACAACTCCTGAGCCTTCTCTAGCCTTTATTTTTCAATAGCTGCCTTTCTAAAGGTGTTAGCAACCCTGCGAATGGTTCCGGGTCATCCATTGGGATATTAGCTCCCGCTTGGAAAAATTTATCAGCCTTCTCATTGCCCCGAAACTCTGAGTATTGTGGTAATTCATGCCAGTGTCAGGGTTTACTTAATATTAAACTAACTCTACGACTCGCTCTCATCTGAACCCTGAACTGCCGATATCCATTGTAACCTGCTAGTCTTTTTAATAGCTTTGACTCTTAAGTCCATTCTTCTTTCTGTTTAATTTTTATTTTGGTAAAGTAGATAGTTCATCGTATTGTTCATATTCAATAACATTTAAAAGAGGATCTTTAAAATAATAAAATAAAAAAAATCCTTATTATTTAGAGATCTTGAATCACCCATACAGTATGATGCAAAAGTATGGAATAAATTCATTATTTTAGAAACAGACGACTTTTAAAAAAAATCTTAAAACACGTCAATTTTAATTTTTATCGCCTTTGCAACAATGTATGTTGCAAAGGCGATAAGGAGACCTTTCAAATGAGCTGTCACGTGACCTCGGTTTGTATTTAAAAAAATCGTCGATGACGTCATTACGCCATCACTAATGACGTAATGTCCAACACATCTATAGCAGTTGATGGCGATTCAAAAATTAAAATTGACGTGTTTTAAGATTTTTTTTAAAAGTCGTCTGTTTCTGAAATAATGAATTTATTCCATACTTTTGCATCATACTGTATACGTAAGTACTGAAAAAAATATATAAAATTTCTAAAGAAACTGACATGTAAGCCGTTGAAATTGGTGCAGAAAATAAATCCCAAAAGATCAGTTTCTGAAATAAACAGTAATTGCTAAGGGAAGTTTTGCAGGAAATTGTAAAATATAATTTCAGTGTTGTCGAGACTCGTTTCCTTTAATTCTTTCTATGCTGTGTATCTCATTATTCCCAGTGGCGGGACAATAATTTAATTTTGTTTAAGTTGTACGACTGTTGTTAGTATTTTTCAGCAGTTTCAGAGATGTGATTCAAATTCTTGCTTGTTTTTATGGTTTATTTTACGAATTTCTTGTCAGACTGCTCTTAAAGATTTGTGACACAATTTAAAAAAAAATAGTATTTGGCTTAACTGTAAGATGTATTTACAACATTTGATTTAGTATCAACTATCTACAAGATACGTTAGTTAGTTTATTACTTAGAGGGGGTGTTTTTAAGTTTTTTAATATTGTCAATCATCAATCTTTTGTCAGTCTTGTCACTTGAAGTAAATTAATAGTCACAGTTCTCATCAAAAATGTTTTGCTAGTATTTTTTTTGTGTTAACGATTGCAACAATATGTATAGTATAACTAGACCCACTTGGATAGGAATTATTATTACGATTTTACCAGGGGAAACTCAAAAGAAGGTCATTATATGAACGGACCTATACCTGGTTTCGTAGTTAGTTGGCAGTGTATAAGCAATGAGAATAAAGCTTAGTTGCCAGATTTAACTTAGAAAGACTTACTATCTTTGTCTTATTAACGCGCAATAGAAAGAGATATGTTTAAGTTGCTTATACACTGCCAACTGACTACGAAACCAGGTATAGTAAAATATCTATTTAATGTTGCTTTTAACTTCCCGACTCACACCTGTACGTCCATGAAGAGAATTCTTGAAAATTCGAAAAGAGTATTAACCACACCTATTCAAGTTGTTTTGGATAAACTATAACTGCATTGATAGCTAATTTAAGAGGAGATAAGTCAAAATTATGGATTTTTGAAGATTTAGTAGTGTCATCCGTCGTCTTAACCCTGTTAAATTTTTTTTTTTTTGTCAACCGTTGTCAATTGACGTTAGACTACTGTTAAAATTTATCTAATCTTGAAGACGTAATGTAAGTTTTATTGTAGTTACTGCACGAAAGAATACGTCAATTCTGTGACTGTGTGATATATTTTCAATTACTCTTTTTTGACTTTTTACAGTCTGGTCACTCGGAATAAATTAAAAGAAAATTGCTGTAAAAATTAATTATTTCATTAGTATAGTACCATTATTAGTTTCCTTAATTTTTATTACTAACAAAATAACACTCCTGAAGAAATTTCTGCAAAACACTCTAAAATCTAATGACTATAATAGACATTAACTTTAGTCTCTTGACGGAGCTGTTTTCGGTTTTACGCACCACTAAAAGACATAAAATTTAACAAAGTTTTTAGTAATGTTTAAAAAAATTCTGTTTTTAATGTTTTTTAATTATGTTTTAAACTTTCTGTGCTGTTTTCTATTAGTTTTTAATGCTTTGGTTCTATTATCATACTAACTATGATTTTCATTACCATCTTCACTTAATGTACCTAAAATTATAACATGTTAACTTTATTGTACATTATAATATACTTCTTGGTAACCGCAGACATGCATGTTTCTGGCTCATTAGCCGTCATCAGTGCGGCATAACCACGAAGAGTATTGCACTTGGCTAGCAAAAGTGTTGGGTACTTGGGAGCAAAGGATTGTGTTTGAGTCGTTCTAGCCCAGGAGATGAAATAAACAAAGTGTCAAGAAAACGCGTATTAATATAAAAAAAAGGAGGATAACAAGAATGCGTTCGTTGTTTTTGTGTTTCTTGACACATGTTTCCCCAACATCTTTTGCTCCCAAGTACCCAACACTTTTGCTAGCGAAGTGCAATACTCTTCTTGGTTATGCCGCACTGATGACGGCTAATGAGCCAGAAACATGCATGTCTGCGGTTACCATTCCTACTTGTAACCATGATCCTTGTTGCGTTGCATTCCGGTTATCCTCCTTTTATATATATATATATATATATATATATATATATATATATATATATAATTTCAATATATTGGGGTGGCAGCAAAAAACGAAAGTGTACTCTTTATAATACTTTTTTTTGCTGCCACCCCAATATATTGAAATTTTATTTCCTAGCTAGTCAGCAAAGACTACCCTTTTCTATATATATATATATATATATATATATATATATATATTATATATATATATATATATATATATATATATATATATATATATATATGTCGAAACAATTTTTTCTGTTAGTATTGTTCTATTTCAACATCTATTGTCTATTTCGATAAAGAGAGAAAGAGACTTTGACTGCAATGTCATCATTTTCCGCAGCAGCAACAGCAGCTCATTGACCCAACCTTGTCAAAGTTAACTAACGATCCCACTCTATCTTTCTGTTTGCTCTTCACGTACACATTCGAAACCGGTGGCCCACAACACTTTATGATACCTACAGGGATTGTTCGGTAGATACGTGGATTTATATCAAAAATAACATGTTCTGTAATACTAACTTAACATTATTCACTTAAAATTTAAGATATACCAGGTCTATATAAGAACTTTTCGACCTAAATAAAATTGGTAAATATTGTTTATGGATGAATTGGTCAGTTACGATCTGAAACTAGACGCGAAGTTGTTGTTTGGCAGTTTTAATGATTAATTATTTAGACTACATTTAAGCTTTTGTCAGTTATCTAGATATGTTTCTTGATTAGAAAATGTTAGAAAATGTACAAGATAAAATCAGCCGTCATTCGAAATCCAGTGTCGCTTATTTTCAAAATACTGTCATTTCTGCTATATATTTTTTTTTAAATAATTATTCTGTAAGAGTTCATTGTAAAAGTGAAGTAGTACAGATACAGCTCCGAGTTGCACCTTCACGTTCAACGAAAGCAGGAATTAACTTTAAAAATTATAATCTTAAAATAAGATTTTTAAAAATAGTATTTGGTTACCTACAGGTATTGACCTATACCTCTAATAGAGCACCTTGTTAAAAATTTTAGCTAATCCGGTAAACCTTAGCTTAAAATAAATATAACTTCGACTTAGTGACCACCCTCTTTAAAATTTTACACGCAAATCTTGCAAATGCCTTTGTTTATACATTTCTTTGGGTCAGTAAAAAGCAAAGAAGCTTTTTAGAAATATCAAATAAATTTATAAATATCTTCTTGGAACAAACAGATTATAAAGTTCAAATAAATGGAAACAAATTAGGGAAATTTAAGCTAAACTGAAGCTTAAAGCAAGGAATTGTCAATTGTTAACAGAGACTAAGAAGCTGAAGATACAAGAAAAACAAAATACAATCAGTTAATACAAATAATAACTTGTATTTTACCAAGTAAAAGCAACAAAACACTGACAAAATAAAAGCAAAATAAGGGATGAATTCTTGATGTTGTATATAGCCGTTTAGAAGACGCCACCAATAGAACCTTCATACACAAATCTATCCTCAATCTTTTGTTGACATAGAGCCAGAGTTTCATTGCGATCCAACAAGTCGTGAATGACAATATTGAAGTAAAACATTTACCAACTTCAACTCAGATATTGTAAACAATTGGCAAAATATAAAAAAAGAGTGATAAAATAAGTTTAATTAAACTATAAACCTTCTTGACCTTTAGACCTGTATAAAAATTCCCAAATTCAGTTTTTCCTAATATTCGCTTTTCCCCCCATTTCTCGGTTGAAATATAGCCATTAAAACGAGCAAATACAGAAATTTTTCAAACTTCCTCGGAACATTAGTGGCACAGAAGTTTGCAGCTAATCGCACCTATTCAAGCTAATGAACTTTTGATGTGTGTTGGCTGACATTCCACTGCATGGATCCTTGAGTGGTTGTTGAGCCAGCGGGACATTGGATTTTGTGCGGTTTATTGATCAAAATAACAAGGCAAAGTCCTTTGGAGCCAAACGGTGTCAAAAATAACAAATTTTAAGATGGCAAATGTCAAAGATGTCAAATGACAAATGTCACAATGCCAAATGTCAAAAATAAAAAGTGTCACCATGAAAAATGTCAAAAATGACAAATTTCAAGATGGCAAATATCAAAGATGTCAAATGACAAATGTCACAATGCTAAATGTCAAAAATGACAAATTTCAAGATGGCAAATGTCAAAGATGTCAAATGACAAATGACACAATGCTAAATGTCAAAAATAAAAAGTGTCAACATGAAAAATGTCAAAAATAACAAATTTCAAGATGGCAAATGTCAAAGATGTCAAATGACAAATGTCACAATGCTAAATGTCAAAAATGAAAAGTGTCACCATGAAAAATGTCAAAAATGACAAATTTCAAGGTGGCAAATGTCAAAGATGTCAAATAACAAATGTCACAATGCTAAATGTCAAAAATGAAAAGTGTCACCATGAAAAATGTCAAAAATGACAAATTTCAAGATGGCAAATATCAAAGATTAAACTTATATTTAATTTAATTAACTCTTCGGTGTATTGTTGATTGTATTGTTAAGAAAGTTTTTTTTAACTTCCGGGATGAATTCCGCGGTTTAAAGGATGTCTCTTGCATAAAGAATATGCTGACAGTCAGTAGTTTCAAAGGGTAAGAAAACAACGCCTACGTGGGGTTGAACTGTAAAGGAAAATAGACTTTGCGCCAAGAATTTTATTAATTACTATCTAAGGAAAGAACAAAGGTATATTTGTAAAGATTGCATGATAATTTGTAAACATAATATGAGAGTCCTTTAAAAAAAATATATGCTATAATTGGCAATTGTTTCATGTGAATCTTGCAGCAGGAATATCAAGATGAAAGACTATTTTTGACTTCGCACTGCGAGCGCAGTTATGTTTGCAACCACAAACAACAGATGGAGTTCTTTTAAAATAAGATACATATATAGGTACACCGAATTACCTGTACTATTCCAAATATACTGCAAATATTATATACGTCATTTAATTTCTTAAATTAAACATTACTTATTTATTCAAACGTTTTTTTAGTGCAGAAAATATTTTCTATTACAAATACAAACAATCTCACACGATTCTTCTATACACGAAATTGTCATCATCCTTTTGCCTAGTTTCGTTTGCCGAGTTGATAACTTGAAATGAAAAGTTTGACTCTTTTTCGTTTTAGTGTTAGTTCAATTTTACTTCTAGAAATGTTATTACTGTCGGCTTTCAAGTTTTGCTGTTGAAGTCGATCTATAAGCTGTTACTGGTTTGCGGTTTTCAGACGAACGAAACAATAATTGCATTTTATAATGTACTAGACTAGATGACGAAATGTGAGGTATTATGTTTCAATTTTCTTGGTATTTTCAAAGCAGGAAATAACAGAAATTTCGTGCTTCGAGATATAGACTAAATGGAACATTTAAGATGGGAATGTGAAAAATTGTTTTCAATGTCACAAAAGCTTTACAGATTTGGCAATGATTCTTATTTTAAAAAGTAAATAGTATATAGAAACTTTTAACCATAGTCATATAGCAGCATTAAAGGAAAAAATAAAAAATATTAAGATTCTGATATTGATGATTAAATGCGAAATGAAATTAAATGTTTACGGGTAATTAACACTTTGTGATTTTAAATTATTTCAAGACAGGTGATTACATAGAAACCAATAAGATAAGTTGTTTTCTGTAGTATGATAATTAGGATTATTAATTTCTGAAGGATAATAGGTAATATAAAATTGGTGTCATCAGCAAATCAGACAGTGTTTACTTCGTTTTAATGAGAAGTACCTGGATGACCGAGCTCTGCTCGTGAAACATCTAAATTATTCTAAATCATAGAGCTTTCTGTTCGTATGTTAGTCAAATTTTGCAAACATCTTACTTAAGCAGCGCGGATTCGACGAGCATAAACCTGATTATTTTCATTAATGGTTTCTTGAAATGATTCTTGATACGCGAAGTTTGATAAACCTAACCTGTTTGTATTTGTTTGATGAGGATGGGCCCTTTGGATTACTCCAATACAATACTTTGCTGAATGTGCTACCTGAGCAGCATTATTTCACAGGTTATCTTACCCTAACAATCATGTTATGTGAAAAATGGAAAAAACGAATTTTCCTAGACTTGGTACCTGCTAGATCGTTTTTTTTCCTCCGTGTGCACCTATATTTCAAATTTCAACGAAATCGTTAGATCCGCTTTCAAGAACCTATGGCAATACATGCAGACAGTTGCTCACTTCATATTGATTATCGATAAAACACGAATAAAATGACATTTTCTAAAAAATATAAAGAAAGTATAGTGTTTCACCCGTTGAAAACACTTTTTTAAGCTCGTGAACATTACCAGCCGAGGCGTAGCTAGGGCTGGTAAATTGTTCTCTCGTTTCAAAAAATGTTACTTTCGTGACTCGTAAAACATAGTACTATTTTATTTAATTATATCAACGTAAATGTTAGACGATATCCCATGTAAAGCTAGTATTCTAGTTATTGTTATTATCAAATTGATGTTAAAATTTTATCATGTCAACAAAGGCTATATAACAGTGAAAATAATTTCTCTTGTTAAACAGTTAAGTCTAAGTTAAACAAGAAGAAAACAAAATACCAATAAGTATTTCGCTTTCCAATTCTCTTGTATTCTAATTTTGTTTTTCAATGCAAATTTCGTTTTCACGGAAAAGTAAACAACAAGAAAAGTGCCCACGCAGTTTGAGAACGGAACTAATTTTCTGGAATATTTTAAAAAAATGATGCTTTCGTTGTTATTTTGTGATTGAAACTCCGTTCGTATATTTGGTTTAACTACGATCTATTCTTTGCCAATTAGAGAAAGCACTGTGACTACTCTTTTGGTAATTTGTTTGCGAGTATTTTCCTTTAACTGATTGTGTTTTACAGTCAATTATGAAAATAAATATAAGGATATTAAACATAAGGATATTAAAATAAATGTGCCTTATTTGATACCAACTATCTACAGATTGAAAATATATTTCTAAAAGTTTTTTGTATTTTTACAACACAACTTTGAATAAGAAACACACTGTTTTCGATAAACAAAACAAGGAAACAATAATACCTGAGTAACTCGGTCCTGAAGTGGATAGTTGTTACTTTGGATGTAGTGGAAAGTTCATATGTGAACAAATAGATGGTATTACAGCATTTAAATTCTTATGATTTATGGTAAGTAGCTTTCTCTATCACTCTGTTTCAGTCTGCTGCTTATTTCCAAGAAATCAGGCAGCATGTCGCCGATCTGCACTCTACTCCGTGATCTATCTATACACATTTTGGTCATTCTCAATATCTTCGCAGGTATACCAATCTCTGCCATTGCGTCCCAAAGTTTAACCCGTAAAATTCTGTCGTATGCTTGTGTAAAGTCTACAAAAAGAGGGTGGATGTGACGGTTATAGTCCCATTATTTTTTCAACAGTTGTCTTATGGTAAAAATTTGATCGATTGTTGACCTGTTCGCTCGGAAGCCGCATTTATAGTCACCGATCCCCTCTTCTGCGATTGATATTAAGCGGTCCACGTTTGCTAGAACTTTGTATGTCGTACTGATAAGGGAAATTCCTCTGTAGTTTTTACAGCTCGTTCTTTCTCCTTTCTTATGTATCGGTACGATTATGCTCTCTCTCTCTCTCCACTCATCCGGGATTGGTTTTATTTCCCATAGCAGCTGTACGAGTTTGTGTAGATGCTACGAGTTTGTGTAGATGCCTATAAATAATTCTAGAAACTTAATCTTATCCATTTAAAAAGATCCATTAAAGTTCAGTTTATTGACATAAATTTCTTTTGTTTTTGTGTAGACAAAAACAAATAAATTATGTTTAAAAAATGTCCTTAAACCCTCAAACAAATGATAACGATCATTAAAAACACGTTTATCTAAAAATTCGACTCTTTTTTTTTTCATTATCTTTCAACTAAGATTTTTCACCATATATCTTCTTTATAGATATTCTTTATTGCGGGTTTGTGGAAATAAAAAAGTATCCAACCAACACCGGTCGTACAATTTTATTTTAAAACAGAATTTTCATTTCTGCTCCTACATTTTTTTTAGGTGGAAATTTTATCTCTGCGTAGTATTCACCCTTACACGTCCTCGAGTTTTACTTTTTTTACTTTTCTTTTAAAAATAAAATTTTTAGCCGGTCATGGGAAAAGCTCCAATTAAAATAAAACAAAATACGAAAAGCTTGTAAAATTCCTCATTAATTAAGTGTAACCCATAGCAATTAAAACTGTAGGGGTGCTCGAGCTGTTTAACAGGATTTAATATATTTTCTCCTGAAAAAAAACTTAAAGGAATTTTAAAATAAAGTTTTCAACACTCAGTTTTATTGTTTTATTAATAACCTCACTATTTGAACTAAATTCAATGTTAATGTCATTGACAAATATTTACTCAATCAAAATTTTTGGTTCATATTTTCAATTTTTTTTACCATGATTATTAAAAATATATTGATAAATTTTACTGATTTAATAAAGACCGAATTTTTAAGGTTTAAGGTAATGTTACTGCAGGTATAGTTTATCCAAAACCACTTGAATAGGCGCGTTCAACGCTCTTTTCGAATTAGAGTTTCCCCTGGTAAAATCGTAAAAATAATTCCTATCCAAGTGGGTCTAGTTATACTATAACAACGGCTTAGGGGATAGGAGGAGAGCAGGTCGTGAATTCAACGTTTTAAGTAATAATGTGGAATCTCTTTGACATTTTTACTGATGATGCCCACACATAGGTACATCTGTCAAATTCATCCAAAAGAGAAGCTTTTGGCAACTTCTAAATTAAAAAAAGCTATTTTCTATAACAAGACATATTAAAAAAAATCGATATAATTACGTAAAAGACCGTGTAGGTAACAAACTTGATAGCTGGGTGGGGCGAAAAGTTTTGGCCCGATAAAGAAAGAAAACCTTTTCGTTTCTATTTTTGCTTTATTTTTAACCTATACATTTCTTATAAATATGCTGTTATTTATTACTACGATTTCTTTTTTTTTTCGATTGATTTCTTTGTTTTTTGTCAATTTTAACATAAGTTTTGACTTTTTCTTTGTATTTTATAATTTTTATGATATTTTCTTTTTTTGTTATATCTATTGTTTGGTGTTTTTTTTATTTCCTTAACTTTCTCTTAACTTTTTTGTTTGTTTCTATTTTGATTTTGTTTATTTTCTTTTCTTCGAAATTTTGCGATTTTTTCTTTGCTTTTTCCTATTATTCCATATATTTTATTTTCTCTATTAGGAATTCCTATACTCTTTTTTGTCATTTTTTTTTCATTTTTTTGTATAATCTATTTTTTTCGTGATTCTTTTATATTTGCTTTTTTTGATTTTTTAATTGTTTTATTTTTAATTTTTTGTTTTCATGTTCTGATTTATCCAATTTTTTTCAATAGGTATAATTTTTTATATTACCAAGTTTTAATTTTTTTTTTTTCAACAATTTTTCACGTATCTTAATGTTTTTTTTACCATTTCTTAAAATATAACAATTTTAATATTTTTTCAGTATTTCGAACAAATTTTTATGAGCGTCTGGAATTTATTATAATTTTCAAAATTTTTTCTTAGTTTTTTTTTAAAATTTGACATTTTTTTAGCCATTTTTAATAATTTTTTAAATTGTGAGGAATGTTCTACAATTTTTTAACAATTTTTATGTTTTTTCAAGATTTTTTTTTTTGATTTTTGACATTATTTCATGATTTTCACAATTTGTTAAGATTGTCAACCATTTTCACGATTTTCAAAAACTTTTCATGATTTTTTAAAGATTGCCAATAATTTTTTTAATTTTCAACATTTTCATTATTTTAACAACTTTTTAAAATTATCTGCAATTTTTAACGTTTTTACGATTTTTAAAAATCTTTCTGAATTTTCAACATTTGTATCTCACATTTTTTCCGATTTTTAACAGGTTTGTACACTTTTAACAATTGTTCAAAATTTCATATTTTAATACTTACTATTTTATCTGGACGAAGACAATTTCAAATAATCTTTTTGGCTATTTAATTTAGAGACCGCAATATATCGTCATCTACTGATTTTTTTTTGCAATCTTGATGTTAAACGATGATATAGATAATAAACTTATACCTACCGAGAACTAACAGCTTTATAATGAAAAAGTTTCTTTTACTGGTAAGTGAAAATATAAATATTTAACATACATTTTACTAACTTTAATAAACATTGATTTACTTTCATGACACACAGATAAGAAAATAAAAATAAATTCATAAGATAAATGTTATTTGTTACTAAAAAAAACAGATTAAGATTACAAAGGCATTATTCAAGCTCCTGAGAGGTCATTAGCATTAATTTCGCTTGCAATTTCCAACTAGAGAGAAGTTCGATTCGAGCACAATTTCTCAAAATCACCTTTTCAGAAACATCTGTCTCTGGATTTCTACTATTTGGTTTAACGCTGATTTGTCAGTAACGAACAAGATAGAGTGTTGCATCTTACTAAACCAGACATTTAGTCTTTGTCATGGTCCATCCGTGATGCCACCCGCAAACTACAATCACCATAAACTATTGCGCTCTGACCAACAATGGCGTGTGAAAATTTTAACCTCAGGAGTAAATTTTAGTAAAAAATTGTTATCAAAGATTCATTCCATACAAATAAATTTACAATATTTTGGATAATAGGAAATATGCATAAAAAATAAAATGGCCTGATTTTTTTTTCCTTAGCTTTTAAGGTCCTAGTATTACACTCAATTCGTTATTTTCTAATTTAATCTGTATTTAATTATTTAAAACATAAATCAAAAAGTGAAAAATTTACGAGCGAAATTTAAGTTTGTAAAATGCCACACCACTGGTCGATTTGAAACGTGATGTCATAGGGCATGTCCTGTCAGTCACCTGTGATTTATTTTCAGACATTCAGGTTGTGTTGGAAAAAAGGATTGGTTGTATTGCTATTCTAGCTTAGTTTTCTGATATTTTTATGTCAAGAAGTACTAAGCGTCATCAACAGCAATGACGGACAACGGTTTTGTGAAAGCAGTTTTTATAGTGTTCGGACACATTGGTACCATGCAATATCTATAAAATGGCTTTTTTTCTTCTTCCATGATTATTACGCGATATTTAAACAAAAACACTTTGTTAACCATCAAACTCTTAATGCAAACAATAAACTGACAGGACGTGCCCTATGACGTCACGCCTCAGGCGCGCGAGAAATAGGAGCGTTTGAACTTGTCAAATTAAACCAATATTTTTAAGATTTTATGAAAAAATAATTACTACTCTTACAGCTATGTTTATTTTTTTTTTCAATATATTAATATGAAATGAATATTGATTAAAAAAAATAAAAAAATTGCCTGCATATTTCCTATTGTCTGTGTACTGAAAAACATTGTATTTCCGTTTTAAAAAGTTTTAAACTATCAGAATATTATTAATTTTAAAACAATTAACATTTTTTAAAACATTTAAAACTATTCCTTTAGTCGAGGAAACAAAGCATTACCGTTTTTTTTAAAGTACGTTGGAAAGACAGATCGTGATTAAACTACGTGCGTTCGATTCGGGAGAGCTTCAGTAGACTATTTGACCCCATGGCTTGAGGGGCAAATGAAAATTACATGGTGACCCCATGGCTTGAGGGGCAAATGAAAATTACATGGTTGCAGGTGAAAAATGAATGTACACATCAATAGTAAAAACAATCATCACTTTTAGGACAGTAGCTTGAGGTAGAAGAGCTAATCTGACTTTTACGAGGACAAACTTCTCGAAGATTCTGAGACTAGCCTGTGTATGCATCACTGGAGCAATGGGAACATGCCCTGTGCGGCAATGAAAGTAAGTCTATATCTGACGCCACTACACATTCAAGAAAAAAGTGTAAGGAAGTAAACAATATATAAAATGGTCAAAGAAGAAACAATCAAGAAAAAACCATACTTCAATTTAATCAAACTTGGAAAATGTCCCAAGATCACATCATTCTATCACAAAATTCGATAGTAAATCTAAATGGTACAACGACACCATATTGGGGCTAAACCAAAATATCATAAAATGGTATACACGGATGGCTTCAAGACAGATGAAAAAACAGAAGCTAAATACTCAGAGAATCTGCACTTTGCTTCATCTACCAATCCTAGTTTTTTTCATGTGTCCTCATATTCGTCAGTGCCCGGTTAATTTTCCCGTTATAATACAGAGGTTGTTTTCACTGAGGTTTAAAAATCTCTTCTGTTTATAGTTTCCCAGGAGCGTCTTCGGTTGTCTTAGTACTTCTAGATCGTTCCAGTACTTGAATTTTTTTTTATCCACTGCTTTTCTTAGTTTTTCTAATACTGTACTACTGCTGATTCTACAGGATGTATCTGGTCCCAAATATGAGTTTTCAGCTCCTGTTTTTGCCAGTTTATTTGCTGTTTCGTTTCCTGCTATTTCTTTGTGTCCTGAAATCCATCTATGAACTGATTATGTGTGAGTTCAGTGTTTTGATGGATGCTTGACTATCTGACGTAATTACAATCTATAGTTTATTTCACCGATTTTGGCCGATGACAGAAATCATACTCGAAGTAAATTTAGAGTTACATCTCTCTCAGATACAGGCAAGTTAGAAGTTTAAATAAGGACGTTTGTTTTTTAATACAACACTTACGTAACTGCATCTTGTTTCACCGGTAGATAAAAAGTATTCAATACGGAAGTCTTGACTTAATTCACATTCCTAGTAACCGACCTAATTTAGAAAAAAAAACTCTCCGCCATTGGTAACTTGGATGACAGTTCTTATTTCAGTGGTTTCTAATATCAAATCGGCCAAAAACGATGAAATGGGCTATACTTTATGTTACGTAACTGTCTATGACTGTCTTAGTTATTTTGGAAATATTGATTAACATGTTAAGTCTTTGTTAAACGATTTTAGACTGTTTTTTTTTGTTTCCAAAACATTAAAACTACTTTTAAGTCTTTTGAAACGGACTTCAGAAATTACAATAGCTTTGTTTACTTTTTTAAATAGATTTTTGACTGAGGAGACTAGACTAATAGAACTGTATACTGCTATTAGGATATCTCAATGGTTTTAGTAATTGTCAAAATTAATCTAAGAAATTAATTCTGTTTGAAACTATTTAGGGAATTTGAGGCTGTTTTTGCATATGGAGTAAGAAATTTAACACAAAGTTTCTAATTGTCTTACATAACTTAGAAACTGGTGAGATAAATCTTAATAAATTTGTAAGCACAGTTGTATTTGTTCCTGTCTCCTTGAGCGTAATCTGTTATTGTAAGAAATTTTGATATAACTTTCGGCGACACTGGATTCTTTGAGTGTCCAGCAAGTCGGCGTATCTCCTGTCTCTCCCTGTTAGAAATGTGTTAATGCAATGGGAATGGCCCATTGTTTGACACAAAGCGTTGCAGTAGATGGATTGTGCTTTACACAGAAGTGGAGATATCTCTACTATAACGTATCCTTGCAATTTACAGGTTCCTGATAGCAAAACAAAGTCCTTTATGCCGCACAAATGGTGTGAACGAAAGTCTCTTCTTTTCCTCTAAAGAGAAAAATGAACAGTTTTAATGGAGAGACGAATATACTTCTTCGTTGTAATTGATGAATGCTGTCACAGTTATTTATTTTTTAAATATAATTTGTTTAAAGTTTGATAAACAAAATTCATTATAGCGTAACTAATTTTAGTAGTTCTTTTATTTTATTTAAAAAATTGTAGCAAGAATTAATAAAGTTAAGATTATCTAATTCTTTACTCTTAAGATGGCAATTTTCATTAAATTATTACCACATACAGATGAAGTTTACCTTATTCATTATATATTTAGGGATCAATCTATCAATTTTCACAAAAAGCTTTCTAAAGGCCCACAAATCTGCCAGTCATGATTTTCCTGATAAACTGCTTTAACGTCTAATGGGCGTTTGACTTCGTTAATAGAAACGTTGAGTGTATAAACATGATAACATTGTAAAAAGAATTACGCTGGCAAATAGAATGACTCAACATAATAGTTATATTTTTTTCATATTTTTCTCTCAAGAATATCACGATCTTTGCTGTAAGAGTTACTTTTTCGCGACTTCCAATAGATTTAGAAACTTATTTGTCTGAATTATGTTTAGATTTTTTTTTTATTTTAATCAAAACTATTAAAATATTGGAGAAAATTGAAACTCAAAATATTATAGAAAATTGTAAAAATTAAAAAAATATTGGAAAAATGATAAAAAAAATTAATACCACTTGGAGAGTGCTGACAGAAATTTAAAGTTGAGTTTCATTTTTAGAACTGTCATTAATCTTCAATCTTTTCTATAAATTATAAAAATTGCATTAACATATCTTGAAAATTTTTTGAAGTGAAACTTCTTTAGAATCGTTGTGATTTCAAACCGGATGCAACGGAAAAAACGACAGGTAAGAGACACAAATACAAAAATGTGTAGGATGAAGCCGGTAAAGAATGAGACAGAAATATACATACTATTTTATATTATCGGTCTCCCCTCTTTGTTCCATACTTCGTAGCGTCCCCACTCCCGTCTTCTAAGCATAGTCGCCTGTAATTAGTGAGCCAAAGCGAGAGAGCAAATGTCGATGTGTATGTATATTGCACACTGTTTAATACTTGCTTGTATTTCAGCATTTAACGTGTGTTAGTATATGTGAAAAGTACGTGAGCTAATACTACTTTACACTGTATGCGAATTCTCAAAAAGAATTATGATAAAATTCCGATGATTTTAAGTGGGGATTTTAACATAAATTTTGCATCAGATTTTGATTGAGTTACAACATTTAATTTAAAAATGTGTAACAATCGCACTCAATCAACTACGAGATCAAAAACGGTAAGAGATGCAGTATTCCAAAGATATATAAACCAAATTGAAACTAAAACATTTGTATCGTATTTTAGTTATCACTAGTTGTACTCGCAACGTCGTTCGCGTGGCGTGTGATTGTTGTATAAAAATTTCTTATCCCACCCCCTTTAAGGAATGGGAGAGAAATTTTTATACAGCAGATGTTAAGTTGAAAGAAGACAAATACATCTGTGAAAACCGCATTCGAATCGGATCAATAGTTTTCATGTGATGCGCGCACAAACACACAGACAGACAGACAAAAAAATCTAACCACATTTTTGGGTTCTATTTCGATGTACCTGCGACATCGTTCGCGTGGCATGTTGATTTTTATCTAAAAATTTCTTTCCTCCCCCGTTGAAGGGGTGGGGGGAGAAAGTTTTATATACCAGATGTTAAGTTGAAAGAAGACAAATACGTCTTTGAAAACCGCATTCGAATAGGATCAGCAGTTTTCATGTGATGCGCGCACAAACATATACATTTCTATAGTTTTATTATATGTATATAGATAAGCCTCTTGTATCATTTGTTGAAACTGAAAATATGGAACTTGAGCAATAAATTATGTAACATATTATGTTAAATAAAATATCTTTTACAATTATTAATCAAAATACTTTCATTTTTAAACAAATAAACTTTGTAATTATTATCCTACCCTTGTTATATATATTTATCTCATTCTTTTGTCGATTTACTGAAGTTTCACTTCTATCGTGTGTGAATCGCACACACACGTTTTTGTTTTTTTTTTCTTCTTAAGGATTTTCCACAATTCACTTTACACTTTTACAAACAATATTAAATCTTACCTCATATTTTATAATCACTTAAAATTTTGTAAGGAGATTCTATTGTCACATGATAGGGTAGTTTTACCCTGCATATTAATTTATTCATTAGTTTTATATTTTATTTATTGTTTTGTATTACATTTAACCATGTCAAAGTCACCACGTTAAATCTCGTCGAGAACTTGGATAGTTTAATTTTTATTCTTACGTAAAATCTGAAATAAAAATAAAAGAGCGTCGTTGAGGTCGGAGGTAGTCTGTCAAAGTTAACCTTTTGAATGTCTCTAAACAGACCCTTGGGTCTCGGCCGTTGTGACTCTTAAAATATTTTATGTGTAGTTATTGGTTTATTGTGTCAATTTATTTTTATTATTTATCCCACTCTACCCAACTACAAGTATTATTTATATTAAACTGTTAACATCTGATTTATTTATACAAGCTTACATCAAAAATTGTACTACCTTTTACTATACAGAGCATCTATTATCTGTTATCAAATAAAATAAACATTTGCATAGTATATTATTATATATTTCTGTTAAATAAAAAATTATCTATTTAGTATATTTACAGAAAAAGTTTCAATTTAAACGAAATACAAGCATATCTTAGAAATTAATATACGAGAAGGCATTGCAAGTGCGGTGTCAAAGTAATGCACGAGTAGGCATTGCTTACGTGACAAAAACGACCGCTTACCATTGGTATGTGTCACCGGACATGGTGCGCTGACTGGTGGTCACATTATAAACTAGCGCTAGGGTGACAGCTGGTAGTTAGCCATACATAAAAATAAGGCAAATTTGTATGCTGTTAAATTTTGTTTATTTATATTTCGTCTATTAATAATAAAAAAAGTGTACATCAGTGAAAATTAACATTTAACTATGGCCTCAGTTTTATTAAATAATTGTGGAGCTAGATATTCTCCAAAAAAAAACAAAAGTAGAAAATACTGTTGTGTTTATGGATGTTCAAGTAAGGCACTATAAACATAGGTATTATCGTCAGCCATGTTTTGTCCAATGTCAACCACAAAACCAGAGATAATAGAACAGCTGTGTTGATGCATAATATAAAGTTGGCAACAAGTTCCGACATCAGCGCACCATGTTTTAAACTATTCACTATACTTCTACACCCTTTTTATGCTTAAAGTACCTTAAATTTATATTAAAATAACACTACCTAGTACTTACTAAGGCACTATGCGGTTATAACTACTTTTCCGCTTTTCGCGCTACCAACTGGTTTAGTTCCTATTTTCACCACTACGTAATATGATTGCACGTCTCTTTAATTTGTTTATGGTCCAACACATGAATTCAGTGACATTGGACAAAACATGGCTGATGATAATACCTATGTTTATAGTGCCTTAGTTCAAGTAATGCAGTCCAAAATTCAGAGGTTCGTTTTTATGATTTTTCAAAACCTAATCGGTTTTTTATTAAAAGAAAAACAATGAAAAAGTAAACTAATCGGTTTTTTGTTAAAAGAAAAACAATGAAAAAGTAAACTATATTCTGTGTCATTAAAATTTACACTTACCGAGTACAATATAATAATACCGCTGTGATGTGTTTACATCTTTCACTAAGTCTTGCTGTACAGCTACACTTTGATGAAACAATTTGACCTTTTTTTTGTATAACTGTTTTTATTTCATGGGGTTTATCACGAGAAGCTAATGATATACAAGCTGATGATTGTATACAATACGACAAAATATCGTATTGATCATTGTTTTGATTTTCCAACCCATTATACATTAAATGTCCTGCATTAATTATTTTCTCTCCTTCTACAAAATTTCGAGACTTAGGAGTAGCCTCAATAAAGTCAAGAACTTGATTTAATGATAAAAACATTTCAATTTTAAATAAAAACTACATAAGTTAAGGTAATTAAATCACATCTATCATCCTAGCAGTAGTAATATTCTTAACCACCAAAGCGCGTAGCGCCAAGTGACACTTACCAATACCAGATTAAGTAGCCGTGTTTAACACATACCAGGTATGAACGCAGTTTGTAACCTGCAAAAAGGTTTTTTTATTTACTATAGGATATATAATAAAAAAATCATTTATGTACCTACCTAATAAATAATAATTGTCCATAAATAAAAACCTGCAAACTTTGTATGATCTAGATCTTTCCACTCCATCGGGTTTTGGGAAAAACAGTGTAATAATTTAAAAAAAGCAATATTCTATTATATATCATGTATAATTACCAATATGGATGGAATAAATATGATTAGAAAACATATGCATTTATAACAATTTAACACACACACAAAACACGACATAAGCTAATATTATTAAAATATGACAAATATTCGCAAAAGCATTAAAATTTCAGCAAATTCCAATCAAATCAAAACAATAATAAACTGACAGATACGTAGGTGGGAATAATTAGGTTCGTTCGATTGCTTTTTAAACTATTTTCAACCAATCAATTGTATCTATTACAGTTCGCTTGACAAATATCATTTATTGAAACCTAATCCGAACATACTCGACGAACAACATAGTAGTAAATTCGTAGTAAAATCTGTCATTTTGCATTTGAATCCTGATCAATCAGAATCAGACCATTGCTACGTTCAAGGCCAACGAGCCCGAATCGCCAGTTTCGTATTCTGTGTACCTAATCTGTGGAGTCACACACCTTATCGTGTATTGTCAACCAAACTAAACGTGTATCACAAATTTGAGCACAATTGGTTGAAGATATCTACTTCAAAATTGAGTTTAAAGATTACACCCGAACGGACATACTTAAATACATACATTTCAAGTAAATGTTTTGTTTTGATTTTAATAATCAGTTATGATTTTATTAATATAAAATATTTTAAACTAAGTCAATTATTCAAATCCAGAACAAACAATAATCTCCTAAATCTCCATAAAGAAAATAGAAAGTACAATACAGCATGTTATCAGGAATGTTTTATTTACTCTCCGCAGCAATATTTCAACAACACTATCTTATCTGTTGTCGTTTATTACCAATATAACGTAGAAAATTTAAAGTTAGCACCAGTTATATATTTTAAAGTTACAAACCGGAACTATCTGAAATAATATACAAAGTTCTGAAACAACAATACGTTAAAATTGTTGTATTGTTGCGGTTTTGGTTACAGCTTAGAGTGTCCTCTGTTCTTAATCCAGCTCTTTACCGCAATACACATTATTCAGAAAGTTTAAGTACCGCGAAGTCAGTATAAGCATAGGTCGCCAATTATGGTTCTGCGACGATTTAAGGTCCGTGGAATTTAGAGAAATTCTAAGTTTTACAAAACTACAACTATTGCTACAGATCAGGACCAACGATTATTTCACTTAACATTTCTGCTTTTCAAATATTTCAAAGTATAGGAGTAAAGAATGTTTATACAAAATTTGAAGTAGATTAGACTACAAATCACATTGTTATATTCAAACTTTGCCCTCGGTTTTCACCCTCTTAGGAGTAGAATTTAGAAAAATCCTTTCTTACCAGATGCCTACATCATAAGGTCGCTATGATCAGCAGTTTAGGCTGTCAATAAGTCATTCAGGACAAAGTCTAGATTAATTTCATTTTGTTTTTACTGACTTTGTTTTAGATTCTCTTCTTTCTTTAGAAAAGATAACTTTTCTATGCACAACTGTTTTTTACTTACCTACTCTCGAGATATCCAACTTTAACCTATCCGTGCTTCTACATCAAAATTGCATTATCTTGTGGTCTTCATCACCTTTAGAGATTTGCTGCTTTTTCTAAGTAAGTCTATTATTCCATAAAAAGAATCAATGATGCTCCAATTGTCTTTAGTTACTTTTACATTTTACTTTATTTTTGTTTTGTTTTTGGTCTTCACTTACATTGTCTACGTGTTTGATTAAGGATAATTATTCTACCAACTGAACTGGTTTTTATTGTAATGCAAATTTGCATTAAAATTCTGAGCTCATTTACACTTAACTCACTTTTTTATTTTGGTCTTTCATTCTGTACAAAAAAAGCAACAAATTGTCTGCGTTTTGTTTTTAAACTGTCATAGTATCTTCTGTATATATTTTCATGACTCTTTAATATAGTTGTCTTCTTGTTTTTTTTACTTCTAATTTTTCTACTACCTTTTAAGTTATTTTTTTACTAATCTGTTTTATTTTTCACTCATTATCCAGATAGTTAAACTATTTTTATCCTTCATTATTATATCCAAAATGAATTACACTGTGTACCATTGTCAACTTTCTATAATCTTTAGATTGCTATTTTGTGCAATGGAATTGTGTTCCATAAATTCTCTACTCTTAGTACCTCCAAATTAAGGATTATTTAAAGTTTTTCTTGTACTTTGTATCCAAACATACTTTTACTCTGAGATAAATTTTTAATCTTTCTTCGTTGGTATTTAGAATATGAGGGTTGTCTTTTTAGTTTTGCATATAGCCGCTTAAAAGGCGTTACCAATAGAACCTTTAGACACAATCTTTTGTTGGCATAAATCCAGAGTTTCACTGTGATACAGGAACAGTGAATTTTTGATCTTAGACGAGTACATTTTTGAGCAATATTGTTTTACAATTTTTGGAGTAGATTATCCCAACAGCTGAAATGATTTTTTTATAATTCACGTTCACAAAGTTTCTATTTCGACACTAAAAACAGTATCGAAATAGATTCATTGTAACACTGTTTTTGGTAACTTTTTGTTTTACACAATTGGTTGCACTGCACTGATTGTTAACGAAAGAGTTCAGATAGTAAATCAAGAAGTATGTTGTAGTAAATTATTAACTACATTATCAGCGATATTGCAAAATTCATAATATTTTATACAAATTTGACAAACATTCAAATTTAAAATCATTAAAACTGTCAAGTGTCAAAAGTGTCAAGATTGCCAACATAAATAAATATTTCGAAAAACTCTCATTTCATTTATTTTTCTATACTTTTAAAAGTTCATTATAACAAATAGTATGTAACACTCGAATTACAATGACGGTTTGTAGTACTCGTTCTTTGCAAAACTCACCGCTTCGCGGTTCGTTTCACAAACTGAACTCGTACTACGAAACCTGTCATTGTAACACTTGTATTACTAAGGCACTATAAACATAGGTATTATCGTCAGCCATGTTTTGTCCAATGTCAACCACAAAACTAGAGATAATAGAACAGATGTGTTGAAGCCTAATATAAAGTTGGCAACAAGTTCCGACATCAGCACACCATGTTTTTTTTTTTAATTTTACTTTAACACCCTTTTTATGCTTAAAGTACCTTAAATTTATTTTAAACTAAAACCGCTAATAGTACTTACTCTGTTACTATACCGTTATAAGTGCTTTTTCGCTTTTCGCACTACCAGCTAGTTTAGTTCCCATTTTCACCACAAAATACGATTGCACGTGTCTCTTTAAGTTGTCTATGGTCTGACACGTAAATTGATTGACATTGGAATAAAAATGGCTGATGATAATACCTATATCTATAGTGCCTTAGTATTACAATATACTATTGTGTTTTGAAATGAAGCACCAGACCAGTTTATTTATTGTCGCTGGTATTGCGAATTTCAACGTGATCTCTCCAGTCTCCGCGACGAATTCAGGCTAGGTCACAGCACTCACACAGTAAAATCTGATGCTGTTTGTCAGGTTATTAAAGTTGACTGTCGTGTAATATACCGGGATTTAGAGCCATCTTTGGTCATTCTAAAGACCTTGATCCAAAAGATCCTACATGATGAACTGGGTGTTACGAATTTGGTTTTCCGTAGGATCTCTCTTTATTGTTCACTGAAGAGCAAAAAACGGTTCGCGTCAACTGGTGTCGAAAAACATTGGAACGATTTAACAAGGGAAGCTCACAAAACGTTTATAAAAGTTATTCGTTCTCGAATTGTGTTAAAGGAAATGGTTCCAACTTCTGTGTCAAAATCTGTTCATGTGGCAAAAATTGCTTTAGAAGATCGAAGAATGGTTACTTCCGATTGGTCTATAAACGTTTGTTTATCAAAAAAACTACGACAAAGCAATACACAATGTCGAATCTAGTGTTGCCCAAATGCAAGAACAAGACGAGACTTAGCCAGGCTTGGTCTTGGTCTTGCGCCAATACACCTGGTCTTGGTCTTGGTCTTGCGCTCCCAGTCTTGGTCTTGCAGCAAGAGTCTTGCAAGTCTTGCAATTACCTATTAGTCTATTACTATTTATTAAAGTTTATTTTAAATCTTAGAAAAACGTATTAGAATTGGAACATTGTGAGCTTGAATTAACATAGCCATAGTAAAGATCAAGCAGATTAATAAATTACTGAAGATTTGATAAGAAATTTGAAAAATCAACTGACCTATATGTCGTTTTTCATGGAAGTAACTGTTTCTTAATAATAATATCTTATATTATGACATCTACTACCTATCCTTACCATTTTATCGTAATCATAATACTACTTGCGTGATCATTATAATGTATTCATTTTCATTCTAAGCACTCTGAAACTTATTTATTCTTTGGAACACCTGTAGGTACTCTTAAAATTGGAAATTATTTTGCATGAGTATACCTACGCCCTGTGGCCCTGTATATGATTTCAAAAGAAGCCGCCGGCGCGTGTATCCGCGGGGCTACACGGCGTGTCTTATCCCGCGCCGCGCGCCCCTCCCCGCAGACCTCCCGCCCCCTCTCGCGCCTTCACTGGCGGCGCGCGGGTCCACGCGCCGCGCGTTTGTAAAATTATTTTGTTATTTTTTATTTTAATTGTCATTTGCGGTCTGACTAAAGAGACCGTAGCACGCATGCAAGCTGCTGGTGACCTTCAAACTCCAGATCAAGCTCTATCCACCATTTACTTACTTTTTGGTAGCTAAGCTTCTCATATAATAATTTAATCATCATCTGGTTAAGGTTCTTATAATAATTTAATATTTAAAAATTTCGTATCGATCAGACAAGTAGGTACAAGTTACTCGAGTCCCTTCAGCAACATGAAAACAGCTGGTGATCTTCAAACAACTGAGCTGATTTTACACCATGTACCTATACACCGAACTGTTACACCTAACTACTCCGTGAAAGTCCTAGCTGCAAGACGCAAGAGTCTTGCAGGCTATGTCTTGTTCTTGCTCAAGTCTTGCACGGTCAGTCTTGGTCTTGGTCTTGCTAAAAATACGCGGTCTTGTTCTTGGTCTTGGTCTTGCAAAAACGCAAGAACAAGACCAAGACTGAATTTGGGCAACACTAGTCGAATCATCCTACATCAATGCTCACAACACACAAAAGACAATCGAATTTTTGGAGTTTCAAAACATCGAATTGTTAGACCATTCACCATATAGTCCTAACAACTTCTTCACATTCCCAAAGATCAAGAATTATTGCGTTGGCAATGATTTCAGTCGCCAGAAGAAGTCATCAATTCCTTTAAAAAAGCAATTTTGCAGGTGCCAACTGAAGACCAGAATAACTGTTTTACCAATTGGTTTAAACGTATGCAAAAGTTTATCCATTTTTATGGGACATATTTTAAAAAGCAATAAAGTACTTATAGTCTATATGTTTTTTATCTTTATGGTTTAATACAAAATAAAAAAAAAAACTTGTAGCAATTCTAAAGAATCAATATTACAATCTATAAAAATAATTTTTATTTTTGTAGTATTTCAGTTACAAATTACTTTTACTTGGAAAACAAAAATCCATTCAACCACTTGCATTTGTAGCAGTCTTTTTCAAACTAAACTAAAAGATACTTTGATTCGTTAGAGTACAAACAAACAAATATTAAATAAAGAAGTGCGGTAACATTGGTAACAACTACTACAACTTTTCAACAATACTGACACATAATAAATTGTTCTGGTGTAACGAGTTTCGACTATTTATCACAAGTGACATTCTCAGCGCGCAACTGAACATAATGGAAAATGTATCGATACATCAATCGTCTTTCTGAATCCGCGAATGGTCAGGATTTAAAAGAAATATCACTGAAATAATGTACAGCACGGGCATCGATTCATTTCAATTAGTTGACTAGTTTTTAAAAATTTTATGTCATAATGAATATTTTTAAAGTTATACTTCTATTCATGCACTCGGTGGAAAATATGTGTGTACAGTTAAATGGGAAAAATCATTACATATGTAATGGTGTGAGTAAGAGTGAGACAGACACGCTTATAAGGTATATTGGTCGGTAAAATCAAAGATGAAATATTTATCACATGTTATTAGTCATAACTATAAGTCCTTTGAATACTGTTTCAACATTTAGTACATTGAAAAGGGATAGATATACAAAAAACAGACTAAACTAATGTATGAATATCATATTGACGGATCATAAATATAATTATTTGACAGATTATTTTATAATTCTGTCACGTAAGTTAACATATTAAGTTTAGTATTTTATATTAATAATATTCAGTAATGAGTATTGTATTTTAGTCTAAAATACCGTCACATGGTTGCAGTATATCATGCACTATCCTTTTGAGGTTGTTGGCTACATAAACAGAGTTTTTGCGAATAGTCGAGGAAATCAAGCACCAAAACTGCCGAATTTTGTAACGTAAGATGGATCGGAATGCATTTTTTTGCATTGGATTCGTTAAAGTATCAGGAAATTAGTCGCTATATTTTATAATGTAAAAATTGAAATTGCATTTCCGCATTCGAAAAGTACATTCCGAACAGACAATAGAGAGAAAACTTATAACTCGGTAAGTATTGCTGAAAATGGGTTCAATTAATACTCGGGGTTTTTGGAGTCGCTGAACACGAATATCACGATTCCGAAAGTCTCCAAGGCACTTGGTGTCTAGGGTATTTACCTCTTCTCCTGGAGTTTTATGTCAATTCTGTACGAAATCCGTGCACACTTGGTACTCGGTGGTTTTTTAGAGTCGCTAAATACGATTATAATAATGGCGATGGTGTTCGAACCACCTGGTGCTTAAGACGGACCTCGTCTCCAGAACTTAAAGAAATCAAAATCAGATGCCCAGTTGCTTATATTTTTTTTAAGAAATAAAATTTTATTTTTTGCTTTTTGAAGGTGGTAAATTTTTTTAAGTTTTATTTTATCCATTTTAGTTGCTATTCGGCTTAGTCAGATGTGAAAGAAAATTCATAAAGAACTATCTTCAAAGTCTTTCGAATACCAATATGTTGAATAGTAAGTCGGTCAAACAAAATTCGCCATATCAATGTTTAAGAACGAACAAAAAATAATGATTTACTCCTTTAAATACCCCTCCCCCAATATTGATACTGAACTCTAAAAAAATCTTAAAAACTGCTTAAAAATTGTCTCAGTTAATTGTAAGATAATCGCTAACAAACCTACATTAAACTAAGAACCTTCGATTAAAGAAAATCCAATTTATTTAATTAAAAATTAGAATGGTTTTATTCTAATAAATGGTAAATGCGCAGTTTCTCTCACCAATTTTTTAATAGTTAGGCGATTAAATAATGGTAAAACTCAGAATATTCTCGTTTTTTTAATACCAAATCCTTCTGCCAAGTCTGGCAAATACAATGCTAAAAACAGCATTAAAATCGGTTTAGCCAAACGCGAGATAATCGCGTATAAACAGGTCAAAGTGAGAATCTCCTTTATTTGAAGTCGGTTAACAAGAACAGGCAGTTTTTCCATAAAAAGATACTTTTTTTATTGAAATAGCGACTTGTCAATGGACAAGAAGGCAATTTTTTTATAACCAAGACAGCCGTTTCAAAAAAATGACAATTTGTATTATAAATACGACTGTTTTGCCATAAGGAAAATACATTTTTTTTATGATATAAAAAACAGATTTTTCTATACAAGAGAGATTTTTTAAAAAGGAACAGTTTTTTTGTACAATAACATGAAAACTACAGTTCCTCTTTAAATAAAGAAATATATAGAAAATATAGAAAATGTAGGTACTATTTTCCGTACAACAACTTGCTTTTCATTAAAAATGGCAGTTTTTCCAAAGAAAAGACAATATTTCATAAAAAAGACTAGTTTTTCCCCAAAAATGATTCAGTTAATTGTAAGATAATTGCAAACATACATACATACAGTTTAAGATAAGAACCTTTGATAAAAAAATCCAATTTATTTAATTAAAAATTATAATGGTTTTATTCTAATAAATGGTGAATGCGCAGTTGCTCTCACCAATTTTTTAATAGTTAAGGCGATTAAATAAAAGTAAAACTCAGAAGATTCTCGTTTTTTTTAATACCAAATCCTTCTGCTAAGTCTGGCAAATACAATGCTAAAAACAGCATTAAAATCGGTTTAGCCAAACGCAAGATAATCGCGTACAAACAGGTCAAAGTAAGAATCTCCTTTATTTGAAGTCGGTTAACAAGAACAGGCAGTTTTTCCATAAAAAGATACTTTTTTCATTAAAATTGCGACTTGTCAATGGACAAGAAGGCAATTTTTTATAACCAAGACAGCCGTTTCAAAAAAATGACAATTTGTATTATAAATACGACTGTTTTGTCATAAGGAATAGTATATTGTGTGGCAAGGGTTGAAACAAGACGATTTCTGACTAGGGCGAGAGTTGACTGCCCGAGCAAAGCGAGGGCTGTCATCGCTCTGTCAGAAATCGTCTTTGTTTCATCCCGTGCCACACACTATATTTTTCATATCACATACATTGAAACAGCGAGTTTTGATCTCTGCTCTGTAGCCAGTCGAAGTAAGACTATTTCAGACAAATAGCGTAGTAATTTCTTAAACTATTTAAATCGTAGAAAAATAAGAACATTTTAATATATTTAATTTACCATTTTAACAGTTTAACATCAGTTTAGACAAAAAACGCAGTAATATCTTATACTATTTAAATCATAGAAAAATAAGAACATTTTAATTTAGTTAATTTACCATTTTAACAGTTTAACAGTTTGTGTGAATTTAATTATAAACTTAATTTAAAAATTAATTGTATTGATATTGCAATTATGAAAATTATATACGGTTTGTTTTGATGTTACTGTCTCTGTCGTTGATGAATTAGATTCTTCAGTTTTTGTAGAGAAGCTTACAAAGTTGTCTCTTCTAATTTTTTTTTCAAAAACCATGGGATCAAACGAGGGACCAGGTGCAGATTCATCAATGCATTTAGTAATTTGATTTGATATTTTTCTTTTATTATTGGTCGAATCTTGAATATAGCCTTCAGCTACAGTCGTTGATTTCCAACCACCATGGCGTTTTATAGTGGTTATATCTGCTCCAGAATCAGCGAGTAAAGTGGCCGAAGTCCTCCGGAAGCTCTGGCCTATATATTTTTCAAAATTAGGAAGATTCAAAAATTTTGCAATTTCTTTAGGACAAGCGGCGACTTTATTTTTTCCTATAACCTGTTTTGTACATTTGCCCTTTTGGTAGTTTAGGAAAAAACGGCTGGACTCTGCATTTTTAGGCCTCAAACTCGCGTATTTTTTTATTATATCATAATATTCACCTTCAACTGTAAAAGTACGGCTTATATGGGTTTTTGTTCTTGAAATTGTTATTTTTAATAACTTTTTTTCAAAATCTTCGAAATCAGCCAAGGCCATGTCGCACAATTCGGCTCCTCGACATGCTCCAAGGACTCCAAGAATTGCCACGACCTAATTGTAAAATTTCTAAGTTTAGATATATCATAGTATTCAAATAAAATATAGGTTAATTTACGTAAAAAAAATAAAAAATATTGACCTTAATAAGAAGATACTCTCGATCTGGGGCGTCTCGGAGAAATTTATTTATTTCGGTGGGAGAAAAAACTTTTGATTTTTTGCTTACAAATCCAACTTGTTTCTTCTTTAAAAAAGCTTGTAAACGACAATATTTACTGATATCTACATTGTGTTTCGAACCTATCGTTGTTTTCAACATTGAATAAATGGACCACATAGTTGTAGGTGCGTATTTTGATAATTCCTCCGCAAAATAACTCAACAACACATCCTCTGACCACGATGTAGCCTCTTCTGCTTCTTTCCATTTCACAAATTTATCGTAACAAGATAAATATTTTTCCTTAGATTGTGTTGGCAATAAATCAAGGGAAGCTGCTATGGCTCTTTCGGTAAGATGTTTTGGGGTACTCATTTTATTTGTAATTTATACTATTTCATATCACATGCATTCGTAGCTAGTCGATGTAATACTATTTCAGTCAAATAGTGCACTAATATCTTGACAACGATTTGACAACTGTCAGCCGATTATGATTTCATTCGCTTTTGTTTATTACAAATGCGATTCTGATAGACTTGAAATAAATACATAAATAATAAATAAATGAATGTGCCGGGCAGAAATGACGTCTTTTCTCCCCTAGGGCAGAAAAAACTGTCAATTTCTGACTGACAGTTGCATTGGTCTGAAATTGTCTTGTTTCGACTGACTGTTTTGTCATAAGGAAATAGTTATTATCCTAACAAGTGCGGAAAGTTATACTTTCCCGCACGCGAATTGCCGATAAGTTAATTTCCGCAAGAGGTAGGATCAATATTTTTTCTACAAGCAAAATCACTTTGAAAATTATTTAGATATTTGAAAAGATGCAATTGTGACAATTAAATCTTTCATAGTGTCAATAAATACACGACTGTAGCTATAGCAACCCTACTTAAACAGGTGAGTTTGTTGTTGCTTTGAGTAAGGTTTACAGGGGTTATTTAAAAAATTGTCATTTTTTTTAAAAACAAACATTTTAAAAATCCCTATTTTCATGTAAAATAATCTTAATTTTTTTTACTATTTGTAATAGTCGCGTCGTTCGGGCATCGGCAGTTCGTGTGCGGGAAAGTATAACTTTCCGCACTTGTTAGGATAATAACTATTTCAACACTTTGTGCGGAAAGCACTGCTTTCGGCCATGCAGGACCGTGTGGAAAGCAATGCTTCCTTTAACGTTACAAAATATAAAACTTTTCATCACTCCGTGCGTAAAGCGCGGCTTTCGACCATGCAGGACCGTGTGGTAAGCAATGAATGACCGAAACAGAGTTGATAAGTGTTTCTTAATCAAAAATAAATGAGATAGAAAGTGAATTAAGAGAAATTGAGGATGAATGTTTTAATAGTTTTGCATCTGATAACGCGGTAATAAATGCACCACGGTATAATCAATCAAACGTTTCATTACTTAATAAAGATTTTGTTGTTCTTAATTATTATATAATACTTAAGTTGAATAAAAAAAGTATGTCTATAGAATTAAGCAACTGTTCAAATATTACATTTAACATAATTTTGTAATCAAAAAGTGTTTTTTTTTTTAACAAAAATGTTATATTTTTTTAACGCTAAAAATTTTTGTTTTAATGGGGGGCATCCGCCTGCCCCAACCCTCCTTCAGCGCCTTCGCGGTGGAGACGGATCAGACCTAATATTACTTTTATTCTCTTCTTTCCTTTTATTTTAGACAAATTCAAGAGCTTTCCTCACGGAGTTATGAAAAATAGAATACGCAACTCGTGCGGTGCGCAGGTAATCCAATCACTCGGGCTTTTTATCGCACAAACGCACTCTTGATGGGATCACCTGCTTTCCGCACTCGTTACGTAATGTACTATTTTCTTTTAAGTCGGTTCAGCGATGAACCGGAACAAACAGACAGACAGGTAGATAATAGTTATAAAACTGTTATTTTGAAATATGTACCGCGTATACTAAGTACGTACATATGCATTTAATAAATAAATGGTTATCTTAATATTAAAAACACACATTTAAATTTTATTTATTTACAAAGATTAGCTACTAAATTTTAACAAACATTTTGTAGTTTACCTCATTTTATTTCATATTTTAATTATTTTGCATCTAATTTGTTAAATAATAAATCTTAAACGTTATTAATATTACGAAATTAATTAGATTATAAATGTTACCACAGTTTTACAAGAAATGACAAGAGATTAATGATGGATAATATATTTAACATGGCGTGTTTAGTTTTTTTTTTTTGTTTTTGATTGTATTAACGACATCTCTTGCATTTATTACTGATTTAATAACTTGTCCGCGTAAGTAGCCAAATAACAAGAAAACTCCATAAAACATCTTGTTCATTTACAACTGAAAAGAATGTAAAAAAGACCATCACCATTCGCATCTCTGGCACATCTTATAGATGAAGTAAATCAAGTTACCCTTGCGATTGTATATTCTGGCATATAAAGTGGCATTAGGTTGAATGGTAACAGTGGCGCATTTAAAATGGTAATTACATTAACGTACGTGGTATCGTAAATGGTCCAAATTCCGTCGGTCGGGTTAGGTTTACGAGTTTCGTTGTGTGTTATTACATAGTTTCCTATATAGCGAACTATCTATTAGCCCGATTGGAAATAGCTGGCAAATTTCCTATACTAATGAATTATTATATTATACAGACGCGACGCCGTATTTTTTGAATACATTTTATAAAAGCAGATCAACAATGAAACATTCTAACATTAATTAATTTATACCATGGACTTTATCCAAACATTCAAAAATTTAATTAAAATAAAATTTACAGGACAGGCTCAGACAACCAAATTCGAATACAAAAAAGTAGAGATCACAATGGCATAAAGCGATTCAGGATCGTCAATTTAAAGTTGTAATTAATGATGCTATAGTTAAATATAATAGTCAGGTAAAATAAAAAAATAAAAAAAAAATATAGAAAAAAAAAGGGTGTGGCAGTCAGTGGGACTGCCGGCAGAAGTTATACTTCTATGCACGCGCCCGGATTCATAAATTTTTATGCAAATGATTTAGCAAAATCATGATATTCGTGGTCAGCGACCTCAAAAACTTCCTAGTACCGATTACACACTCATTTTGTATCAAATTTGCATAACATTTCCTGGAGACGAGGTCCGTCTTAAGTACCAGGTGTTTCGGACACCATCGCCATTATCATATTCGTATTCAGCGACCCAAAAAACAGCCGAGTTCCAAGTGTTATTTTATACAAAATTTACATAAAACACCAGAAGAAGAGTTAAATACTCTCCAAGTGCCGCGGAAACTTTCGACATCATAATATTCGTGTTCAGCGACCCCAAAAACCCCGAGTACATAAATTGGACCCATTTGGAATACTTACCGGGTTGTAATTTTTCTATCTATTGTCTGTTCGGAATGCACTTTTCGACTATTGTTAAAAACTCTGTTTGTGTAGCCAACAACCTCAAAAGCATAGTGCAGGATATAATGCAACCATGTAACGGTATTTTAGACTACAATACAATACTAATTACTGAATATTATTATTAATATCATTAATATAAAATACTAAACTTTATATGTTTACTTACGTGACAGAATTATAAAATAATCTGTCAAACACAATGTAGTACGTCACTATGATATTCCAAAACATTAGCTCTAACTGTTTTTTGTATATCTATCTCTTTTCAATGTACTGAATATTTAAACAGTATTTAAAGGACTTATAGTTATGACTGAACATGTGGTAAATATTTCATCTTTGTTTTTACCGACCAATATACATTATATGTGTTTCTGTCTTACTCTTACTCACACCATTACATATGTAATGATTTTTCCCATTTAATAATAATAATACTTTGAAATGGAAAATAAAATTGACAACCTTATCTTTTATATTGATATATTTTTATTGACATTATCTTATTAGCTTGTCACAGTAATAAAAAAATTTTCAAGGATTACATAACTTAGCTAATCATTAATAATATTATAAATTATACATATATTATATTAAGACCTTATATGAACCAATCTCATTAAGTTGTAAGTTATTCACTATTATTATTATGTAAGATTTAAAAGAGTACACTTTTCATAATTTGCTGCAAACCCAATAATTTTTTAAAACTATATATATATATATATATATATATATATATATATATATATATATATATATATATATATATATATATATATATATATATGGCTTAACACCTCATGTGAGGTTGCGCCGCTTTCGCTTTCTAAATCCGTTTATCGGGGTGGATCAGTCCCCATCCTCGTTGTATTATTGTATCCGCTCGCTTATTTGCCGCCATTTCTTCCGGTCTCTTGTTTCCTGCTTCCATCTTGTCACACCTGCCCTGCTCAAGTCGTCTTCCACCTCTGCCAGCCATTTCGATCTTGGTCTTCCTTCGATAGAAGTATAACTTCAAAATAATTAAGGGGACAGACTGGCTGGAAGCAGGTGCCAACCTTAACTATAAATGAAGGCGCCAGACTCTTTCCCCTAAGAATAATTTAAACAAAACTTTTTTGAAATCCTATTTTATTTAAAGTAAATCAATATTGTTTTTAATTGTTTTCAATTTAAATTTATATCAAATTTAAAAAAGTACTTATTTTACATCTGATGAAGATATTGTATATCGAAACATGTTATGCAAGTTTGTGAAATAAAAGTGAATATCAAAAAGTACTCGTGTAAATAAATGGATATTCATCAAGTAAAAGCAACCTCCATTCAATATTTTATATGTCTTATAAAAATGAAAAACAGCGCCTACAATAACTATGATACCGTGCGAATATTAATTATTCTATGTTGTTCCAGACCTACGCCTATAAAAAAATGCTGATAGAATTAAATTAATTATTAGTAGACGAATTTACTCATTTACTTTAATTTTTATATTTAAAATTAAGAATATATTATAAGTAATAAAGTTGTTTCCAATAACAATGTTCATTCATATAATAGAGGAACTAACGAAAATTTTTACATTAATATCACCAGTTGTAAATAGTTGTTTTCAGAGTTCTCTATTCTTTAATGGCTTTAAAAATTTAAGAAATCCTAATGTCATCTTTAGCAGATACCTTCAAAAGGTATCTGAAGAGTTGTTGGATGAGGAAAATTCACAAAATTCATGAAATATTTTATTTTAGTAATAGCTACCTGTTGATTTTGTAAAAATTGTGTAGATACAAAATGTTTTGTTTTTCTTCCTCTTTTTTATATACATACAGATATGTGTTTTTGAATCTGCTATTTTATTTCATTCTTATTGTAATTTGTATATTTTAACAAATTACTAATAGTAAGAATGAAGGATTTATATATATAATGTAAAGCAAGACCTGTTGGAGGTCATGACCAATAAGCAATAATTACAATTTATAAAAAGAACTTTTTATAGTAGAAAGTTTTTTTACTGATTTATAGGTCACATTACTATTATATAACTTATTTTGTTACTTGAATTTGTATATATATTATGTGGGAGTTTTGCTATCGATTTAAAATTTATATCAACCCAAAATTGTGTCAAAATCTCTATGTATATGCCTTAACACACTTAAAAGATGCATTGTCATCCAGTTCCTATCCTGAAAATTTCAAAACTCCTGGTGGTTGGGAAAAAGGTTTAAATTCGATTACAAAATTGCACCTGGGATGACAAACAAAGAGGAAGACAAAGAGAAAGACAAAAAGAAAGACAAAGAGAAAGACAAAGACAAAGACAAAGACAAAGACAAAGAAAAAGACAAAGAAAAAGACAAAGAAAAAGACAAAGAAAAAGACAAAGAAAAAGACAAAGAAAAAGACAAAGAAAAAGACAAAGAGAAAGACAAAGAGAAAGACAAAGAGAAAGACAAAGACAAAGACAAAGACAAAGACAAAGACAAAGACAAAGACAAAGACAAAGACAAAGACAAAGACAAAGACAAAGACAAAGACAAAGACAAAGACAAAGACAAAGACAAAGACAAAGACAAAGACAAAGACAAAGACAAAGACAAAGACAAAGACAAAGACAAAGACAAAGACAAAGACAAAGACAAAGACAAAGACAAAGACAAAGACAAAGACAAAGACAAAGACAAAGACAAAGACAAAGACAAAGACAAAGACAAAGACAAAGACAAAGACAAAGACAAAGACAAAGACAAAGACAAAGACAAAGACAAAGACAAAGACAAAGACAAAGACAAAGACAAAGACAAAGACAAAGACAAAGACAAAGACAAAGACAAAGACAAAGACAAAGACAAAGACAAAGACAAAGACAAAGACAAAGACAAAGACAAAGACAAAGACAAAGACAAAGACAAAGACAAAGACAAAGACAAAGACAAAGACAAAGACAAAGACAAAGACAAAGACAAAGACAAAGACAAAGACAAAGACAAAGACAAAGACAAAGACAAAGACAAAGACAAAGACAAAGACAAAGACAAAGACAAAGACAAAGACAAAGACAAAGACAAAGACAAAGACAAAGACAAAGACAAAGACAAAGACAAAGACAAAGACAAAGACAAAGACAAAGACAAAGACAAAGACAAAGACAAAGACAAAGACAAAGACAAAGACAAAGACAAAGACAAAGACAAAGACAAAGACAAAGACAAAGACAAAGACAAAGACAAAGACAAAGACAAAGACAAAGACAAAGACAAAGACAAAGACAAAGACAAAGACAAAGACAAAGACAAAGACAAAGACAAAGACAAAGACAAAGACAAAGACAAAGACAAAGACAAAGACAAAGACAAAGACAAAGACAAAGACAAAGACAAAGACAAAGACAAAGACAAAGACAAAGACAAAGACAAAGACAAAGACAAAGACAAAGACAAAGACAAAGACAAAGACAAAGACAAAGACAAAGACAAAGACAAAGACAAAGACAAAGACAAAGACAAAGACAAAGACAAAGACAAAGACAAAGACAAAGACAAAGACAAAGACAAAGACAAAGACAAAGACAAAGACAAAGACAAAGACAAAGACAAAGACAAAGACAAAGACAAAGACAAAGACAAAGACAAAGACAAAGACAAAGACAAAGACAAAGACAAAGACAAAGACAAAGACAAAGACAAAGACAAAGACAAAGACAAAGACAAAGACAAAGACAAAGACAAAGACAAAGACAAAGACAAAGACAAAGACAAAGACAAAGACAAAGACAAAGACAAAGACAAAGACAAAGACAAAGACAAAGACAAAGACAAAGACAAAGACAAAGACAAAGACAAAGACAAAGACAAAGACAAAGACAAAGACAAAGACAAAGACAAAGACAAAGACAAAGACAAAGACAAAGACAAAGACAAAGACAAAGACAAAGACAAAGACAAAGACAAAGACAAAGACAAAGACAAAGACAAAGACAAAGACAAAGACAAAGACAAAGACAAAGACAAAGACAAAGACAAAGACAAAGACAAAGACAAAGACAAAGACAAAGACAAAGACAAAGACAAAGACAAAGACAAAGACAAAGACAAAGACAAAGACAAAGACAAAGACAAAGACAAAGACAAAGACAAAGACAAAGACAAAGACAAAGACAAAGACAAAGACAAAGACAAAGACAAAGACAAAGACAAAGACAAAGACAAAGACAAAGACAAAGACAAAGACAAAGACAAAGACAAAGACAAAGACAAAGACAAAGACAAAGACAAAGACAAAGACAAAGACAAAGACAAAGACAAAGACAAAGACAAAGACAAAGACAAAGACAAAGACAAAGACAAAGACAAAGACAAAGACAAAGACAAAGACAAAGACAAAGACAAAGACAAAGACAAAGACAAAGACAAAGACAAAGACAAAGACAAAGACAAAGACAAAGACAAAGACAAAGACAAAGACAAAGACAAAGACAAAGACAAAGACAAAGACAAAGACAAAGACAAAGACAAAGACAAAGACAAAGACAAAGACAAAGACAAAGACAAAGACAAAGACAAAGACAAAGACAAAGACAAAGACAAAGACAAAGACAAAGACAAAGACAAAGACAAAGACAAAGACAAAGACAAAGACAAAGACAAAGACAAAGACAAAGACAAAGACAAAGACAAAGACAAAGACAAAGACAAAGACAAAGACAAAGACAAAGACAAAGACAAAGACAAAGACAAAGACAAAGACAAAGACAAAGACAAAGACAAAGACAAAGACAAAGACAAAGACAAAGACAAAGACAAAGACAAAGACAAAGACAAAGACAAAGACAAAGACAAAGACAAAGACAAAGACAAAGACAAAGACAAAGACAAAGACAAAGACAAAGACAAAGACAAAGACAAAGACAAAGACAAAGACAAAGACAAAGACAAAGACAAAGACAAAGACAAAGACAAAGACAAAGACAAAGACAAAGACAAAGACAAAGACAAAGACAAAGACAAAGACAAAGACAAAGACAAAGACAAAGACAAAGACAAAGACAAAGACAAAGACAAAGACAAAGACAAAGACAAAGACAAAGACAAAGACAAAGACAAAGACAAAGACAAAGACAAAGACAAAGACAAAGACAAAGACAAAGACAAAGACAAAGACAAAGACAAAGACAAAGACAAAGACAAAGACAAAGACAAAGACAAAGACAAAGACAAAGACAAAGACAAAGACAAAGACAAAGACAAAGACAAAGACAAAGACAAAGACAAAGACAAAGACAAAGACAAAGACAAAGACAAAGACAAAGACAAAGACAAAGACAAAGACAAAGACAAAGACAAAGACAAAGACAAAGACAAAGACAAAGACAAAGACAAAGACAAAGACAAAGACAAAGACAAAGACAAAGACAAAGACAAAGACAAAGACAAAGACAAAGACAAAGACAAAGACAAAGACAAAGACAAAGACAAAGACAAAGAGAAACACAAAGAGAAAGACAAAGAAAAAACTAAAAAGAAAGACAAAGAGAAAAATAAAGAAAAAGACAAAGAGATAGTCAAAGAGAAAGACAAAGAAAATAATAAAGAAAAAGACAAATAGAAAGTCAAAGAGAAAGACAAAGAAAAAGACAAAGAGAAAGACAAAGAGAAAGACAGAAAGACAGACAAAGAGAAAGGCAAAGAGAAAGACAAAGAGAAAGGCAAAGATAAAGACAAAGACAAAGAGAAAGACCAAGAGACAAAGAACACGACAAAAAATGAAAAAAATCTAAAAAGTGATGAATTACTTATGCATTTTCCATACAGCGATGCAAGGCGCTCAGCTGAACTGTGCTAGATCAGAAATTTGATACATTAAAAATCAAAGATTATTTTACGATTTTGGTGCCATTTGATGTGCCAGAGGATTCGTAAAATAGAAGTCATGTCTTACGGTTTTGCCTCAAAACCTAAAGTACAAGGGAGCTGTTGTTTTGCTCGCTGGCTTTGCTGTATAAGATTCTGGAGTTCAACAGTCCACACTCACTTTTTTTTACTCCATATTATTTAACAATCTGTACCATTGGGAACAATCAGTTAAAGTTATGACTTTCTTAAAAATAGGACATGTAGGTAAGAATTACAATGAAAATTTTCCTTTTTAAATTACAACTAATGTATAAATAGTACTTAATAAAATAAGATGAATTAATATTTATAATAGCTAAAATTTTTCTAAAATCTACTAGATTTATGACGCTTCAGTCTGCGAACTTCACCTTCCGTGTTTAACAATTTACTCGCGAAATCATTTGGATGCACTAAAATTCTTTCTTTATACTTTTTACTGTATTTGCTGATCTTTTCTTTGATGCTGGGAACCTTCAGGTCTGTCTCTATTATTGCGTTGGGGACGTACCTATTGTTCTCAGTACCTTATTTTGTATGATTTACAAGTCAGAGTTACTGGTTGAGCCCCATAATTGTAGTTCATAGGTCCATATGGGTTTTATTATGGCTTTGTATACCAATTTATTTTCAAGTGACAGTCCTGAATGTCTACCTAGCATCCAATAAATTTGTTGTAGTGTGAGTCCAAGGTGCTTTCTTTTGGTAAATTGTGTTTCCTCCATGTTAGCCTTTTATCTAGATGTATGCCTAGGTATTTGGTTGTATCTACTTCTACTAACTGTTTGTTGTTTATGTAAACTGGTGGACAACTCTCTCTTCGGAAGGTAAATGTAATGTGGGTCGATTTTTTTATTAGCTTTTAGTTTCCATTTTTTAACCATTTTTCTATTTTATTTAAGTGGATTTGTAAGTTATGCGTAGCTCTTTGGGGATCTGTGTGAGATGCGATAATACCTGTGTCATCTGCGATTGTTGTTAGTCTAGTTGTAGGTAGGTCTGCAGTTAATAACAGGTATAATAAGGGACCGAGTACACTACCTTGTGGGACAACGGATTCTATTTTAAATAATTCTTAGCGAGCATCTTGTTGTTTCACTAGTAAAAAGCGATCTGTCATATACGATTTTATGATTGGATAGAGGAGTCCCGTATGCCACACTTTATCGAACGCTTGGCTGATGTCTAGAAAAGCTGCACTTCAATATAATAAAGTGAGTTAGTGAAGAAAACCTTATCTATACACTTAAGACATAAACTCGTTATTCGATTAATTAATTGTAATTTTCAAAAACTTCCTTAAAGCCAAATTGGCACGTTGGGCGCCAATTTTGTAACCCTAATTTACCCTAGCTTCTGGGTTCGTTGCTTCCTTCTGAGTTTTATTAATTTTCTGCAAAACATAAATTCAGGGCGCCAAAGTCCAGAGAAACAAATAATACGCAAAAATCAAATTAAGACGATTTATTAAATCAAGTTTTCAAGAATTATAGTTAAAATATTTAAAATAAATAATTAATTAATTCTCTTATCTTGTTATATTTTTCCAGGAATCCAACCATAAACGAGAAATTCGGAATGAGTTTAAAATATTCTTCGGAATTTCAATAATTAACTTTCTCATCTAGGGATGGTATAAATTATCCAATCCAGGGAAGGGAGGTATTCTCGTCGATAAGCTTATCGATAACGGCATACAAAATGGCTGACGGCTTGTCACGTCCTCTAAACAATTTGGTATTTCTCTAATAGAGCCCTTCTGGATTTGGCACAAACCCTAATAATGAAAACGTAATCAAAGTCAAGTAAAATCGCTATCTAATTCTCCGTGTTATCGAGAAAAAATTAATTACATTCACATGTTTAAACACTTTATGATCACAAAAAACCGACTTTTACGATAGCGTTTTACTTGAAAGTAATGTTTTATTAATAATTTAAAATAACAAATTCACCGCAATTTGGACAATTAAATAAAAATAAAATTTATAACTGAAGCTAAAGAATAACTTACTATTTGAAGGGCACCGGTCAGATGAAGAATCAGCAAGTAAATGAACGAACAGATATAATTTACGAATAAGGAAACCGATCGACTCGTTCCCACTTAGTAATAGTAATCGGGCGCAAAATCATAAAATATATATTTATCCATAATCAGGTGGATTTCGGCACAAAACGGACCCTGACCGTTAAACTTTTATTTTTGATTGATCTTTGGTCATTGCAATTTAACATTTTTTTGGGGGAGAGAAATCCTCAGGTAAAAGTTTATACATTTTTTTAGCGTCCCAATTTGTTGGGTTGCTGTAACAAAGGCGGGTCAGTCCGGGCCTGCAGGGCGCTTCCTAATTTTTGTGAAAACAAGGAAAAACTAACATTAAAAAAGTTTGTCTTTAACTATAATTGCTTTCCATAATGATAGCCACATATTTACCTTCTATCAATCTTACGTAACTCCTGGATCCACAAAGTCTTAAAATAACAACGTAAATTAACAAAAACAAAAAAATCGAAATGCTTACATAAAAATCAATGTAGAAAACAAGCTTAGCCGCTGTTACAGCGTTAGGTATGTTAAATAAAACAGTGAATTAATACATTTTTAAAACATATACAAATGGTTTAACAGCTAAGAGGAAAAAGAATGACGCAATATAAAAATTAATACTTACAATTTAAACAATTTCAAAGAACTTAAGAAAGTATTTACAAAAATTCAACTGTTACAACTCTTAGTAGAAAAAAGATTATTTTCCAATAACATGTAACAGGCGTATTTTCACTTAGTGTAATTATTAAAATTCTAAATAACTCACCTGTTGTCTACTCTCAAAATTCTTAGTGTATAGCTAAACGTCATTCGGGTAATTAACCAAGTTCAACCTTTTATTTTCTCATAATTTCAATTTATTACCTTTCTAAAGCTTCATTTTATCTAATTTTTGCTCTAACTTCATTTTATCTGACATCTAATTGGCGTCAGGATTTACTATTTCTATATATTTATATTAACTATGGAGGGTAGAATATTAACATTTAAATATTATTACGTTAAATTCTTCTATTTTCCTTCTGCTATATTCGATCTAAGACTGAGCTGTCTACCGTTAATGCCGTAATTAATAGAATTAACAATAGAATAATAAAAGGCCTCTTCCGCGCAGTTACTTTATGCCAACTACCTCGTTGAGAGTACTGAGAGTTGCATTATAGTAGAAAATTTGTCGCTTTGGTTTTAATCGTTGTAGATCTGCGACGCTTAAGTGTGGGTTTTAAAACTAAACCCCTATTTCCAACTGGACCATTGAATCAATCTACGTTTGGTTGTTATTTTTTATTTTTCTTCGTGTTCAGTAGGAAAAAACCACGTTGTGGGATCTGTACAAGATTTTCTATCGATTTAACATCAGTAGGTACATTATAAGGGGGCTTTTGGGTCTAAAAACGAGCTATTGAATATCATCGAGTTAGCATACCCTTTTCTCATCTAGGGTCCTTGGTACGGGCCTTATTTCCTTGGTACATACCTTATTTCCTTGGTACAGGCCTTATTTCCTTGGTACAGGCTTATTTCCTTGGTACTTAATATACTATTTTGTTGGTACTGGCAGTTATTTATATTTTGGAACTGACAAGTGTTCCTAGTACCGGCAGTACTTCTGGAACTGAATTTGTTTTGGTACTCGCAGTTTCTTGTTTTGATCAAGAACCAAACAGCTTTGGATTACTGGAGATTGGAAGCCACTAGCACCAATACAGATAAGCATTATAAGACTTTGCGCTAGTGTATGCAGTTAGTCATAACTTGAAGTTTGTTATTTGCAGTAACCTCAAACACTTTTACATTAAAAGAGAGTCTAGTTTTGAAACTGATTTGTTTTATTTAGCTCACTTTATTTCATTTTGTGGGATTGTGTAAGAGTTGTTAGTGCCTATTAAATCTAGGGGTTTCCGACTTGTACCGTCTAAGTCGGTGGCGCGGCTCACTTGTGTATCATCCCTCAACGGCTGAGCTCGGACATAATTTGCCAGTAGAGTGACCACTAACAACCCTCGCGCAATTTATAATTGACGATATTGCATTTTTTTTTATTCATAAATGAACCTTAGTAGTTAGCTCAAAAAAACCGTGGCAAACAGATAATCTAAAAGTGATATATAAATTTACAAAATATTAGACCATGGCATATACTACGTACAATAAATATTTTACCAAACAACAGACAAACGTTTAGAGGTAACGTAACACATTTTACTCTAAACTTTAGTTAAACACGTTGCACTAATATTAAAAATCAAATAATAAATGTGACCTCGTGAGAAGACATGATTGGTAAAAACCACCAAAAATTACAGCATGGTTCCCATCTCAGTGTTACCATACCAAGTAAAAAACGGCACTTTTATACGCGTTAAAACAATGCAAAATGGTCAAAAAAATGTACTTTAGTGTTTACCAGCTCTTCCAGTAGTGCAAATTGATTAAAGCCTAAGCTCAAAAAAGCTGCTCTTTAAACAGGATTAGACCATTGTTGAGTCGTAATTCTGGTAATGATTTTTTTCTGTTAGTAACAATAGTGGAGTGCCTGGAGCATTTAAAACGTTAAAACCTCGGATTAGAGTTACAGTGAATGAATTTATATAATCGACGTGGGGTTTTGTTTTTTATACTATAAATTACAATGTTTACCCAAAATTTTTTTGTGCTTTCAGTTTTTTCATTGTTTAAACAAATTATTATGAAAAATTAATTTTTGAGCATATAATTTTACTTTAAATGGTAATTTTTTTTCATTTATACGTTAAATTTCACCTGAATAGACATAGAGGAACATCTTTCGAGAATACCTGTGTATAAAAATAGCAGTAGCGATTTCGAACAGGTAATAAAACTTGGAGGGGAGAGCAAAGCGGCAGCTGCTATGTAGCGCCTATCCGAGCGCGAGCGCCTAGATGAGAAATCCTTCAGAATTTTTTTTAAACTCCGTCGGGTCCATTTGATACTGTAATTCTTTCATATTTTGTAGATAAATTTGTAAAGCCTTCACAAAGGAAAAATGCCCTGATGCATGAAATAATGGAATCATTAGGTCAATACTATATAAATGTAAATTCCTATCTCCCATACAATCCGCAGCAATGAAGTCCTTCAATATACTAACCATTCGAAAATAAGTAATCCATAGTTTTGACGCTTTATTTTTATTTTTAAGCTTCAGTAACTTATTTTTAAAACATTTAGTAAGCGTTTGAAATCCATGGTTTCTAGTTATTTCTGTATAGTTGAACATTTCAAAAGTAATAGAGTTATCATTACCACTTATTACATTTGCAAAATCTGTATTGTGTTCCATAAGATTTTCAAAAAACGATTGTGATAAAGCTTGCTTTAATAAAGTATGAGCACGTACTGCTCTAGCATACGCATGTCCATAAGTTATGCGATCAATTGTATTTTCAGCATATATGGTAGAAAGAGCTTCTTTTATCCCACTTCCAGCCATAATATAACCAATGGATCCCATGTAAGATATTAGAGTATGAAACGAGCCTAGCCTCCACTTGTCAGACTAGCCAGAGCAACGCGACGTGTCAACTCAATCCACCCTTATACTGTTTAATGCCCGACATCGAGAACCGATCGATTCGATCGTTCCTTCATCCCCAGGGTGTCCAGATTGTGGAACTTCTTACCTTCCCACGTCTTCCCCACTCGTCCCAACTTGCAGGCCTTAAAATGCCAAATTAATAAATTGTCTCTTCTGCCGCAAAAGATGTTCTCGGTACATTTGTATTTAGGTCTATACCTACGAGGACATCCTTAATAAAAAAAAATAAAAATAAATACACAGCAGAAGCAATATCCCGTGCTTTCATGTATAGAGGTTGATCGAACGTTAAAATGCATGTTCTCATATCCAATTCTTAAGCATTATTTACTGAATTTTTTATTGTTGTGTAAATTGTGTGATAATCACTTGGAGCTGCGTTAATGAAAGGCAAAAAAATTATCGATGACACATCAAAATCATGGGCATTAGTTAATAAATTCATAAATCCATTCCATCCGGAAAATTTGTTATTATTTTTGAACTTTAAATACGTCCACAAAATATTTAATTGATCATTTGTAGTAAATTTCTTGACATCCGGTTCAACTTCTGGTAACGTGATTATTATCTTTGCAAATCCTGTACCTGTAGAAGCTGGATATATTTGCAGAGGGATATTTCCGTGTTTAAAAAATTCAGATTCAGGTGGAAGTGTCTTCAAGCGCTTGATAGGTCGTCGAGGTTGTATGTTGTATACCATCACTTGGACTAAATATTTTAATGCTTCCCATATAATGAAACGTTCCTTTACAATCCATAGTGTTGATAAATAATTAATAAACAACATCTATATTTTTATTCGATCCGTTCTCGATGTCGGGCATTAAACAGTATAAGGGTGGATTGAGTTGACACGTCGCGTTGCTCTGGCTGGTCTGACAAGTGGAGGCTAGGCTCGTTTCATACTCTAATATCTTACATGGGATCCATTGGTTATATTTTGGCTGGAAGTGGGATAAAAGAAGCTCTTTCTACCATATATGCAGAAAATACAATTGATCGCATAACTTATGGACATGCGTATGCTAGATCAGTACGTGCTTATACTTTATTACAGCAAGCTTTATCACAATTGGTTTTTGAAAATCTTATGGAACACAATACAGATTTTGCAAATGTAATAAGTGATGATGATAACTCTATGATTTTTGAAATGTTCAACTATACAGAAATAACTGGAAACCATGGATTTCAAACGCTTACAAAAAATTTTTTAAATAAGTTACTGGAGCTTAAAAATAAAAATAAAGCGTCAAAACTATGGATTACTTATTTTCGAATGGTTACTATATTGAAGGACGTCATTGCTGCGGATTGTATGGGAGATAGGAATTTACATTTATATAGTATTGAGCTAATGATTCCATTATTTCATGCATCAGGGCATTTTTCCTATGTGAAGGCTTTACAAATTTATCTAAAAAATATGAAAGAATTACAGTATAAAATGGACCCGACGGAGTTAAAAAAATTTCGGAAGGATTTCACATCTAGGCGCTCGCGCTCGGATAGGCGCTACATAGCAGCTGCCGCTTTGCTCTCCCCTCCAAGTTTTATTACCTGTTCGAAATCGCTACTGCTATTTTTATACACAGGTATTCTCGAAAGATGTTCCTCTATGTCTATTCAGGTGAAATTTAACGTATAAATGAAAAAAAATTACCATTTAAAGTAAAATTATATGCTCAAAAATTAATTTTTTGGTCCTCCGTCCAGAAACAATACTATTAATTACTTCAAAATCGTCCGGAAAATGGCATTTTCCGGCCTAGGCCGGCAAAGTAGCTTTTAGATTATCTAAAGAGATGGCGCTATGAGTTTAAATTTTAAGTCACCAAAAATACATAATAAATATAACTTTTAATTAAATTTAATTAAAAACAACGTACAATATACTAAACTTACCTATAACTTTTTCTAAATGTAAGCAGGATTCTAATTTACATTTAATTTCTCTCACAACTTGTATTATAAAATTTGACATTTATGTCAATTTACACCTACTTATCATTCGATTATGGATATAGTTCATTGTCTCTGCTATTTTTATATAAAATTATTAAATATTGATTTTAATATTTTCAATATAACAATTTTCTCTGTGCTGCTTATTAGCCAGAGATAATAGAATTAATTAATTAATTTGTCTATGTTATTAGCACAGTATTTGTATGTATAATAATAATTAATTACCAGCTGACATTTTGTCGGCTATCTTCTAGTCAGTGGTCTTAGTTCAGTTAGCACAAGCAGTCAAGTCTTGAACATAACAGAACTTTTGAAAATATTAAAAATTAGTCGAACCAAAAAATAGTGTGTGTTACACGTCCGGAAAATATTTTGCAAGTGCTCGTATTGTTTCGCCTCGGTGCTGCGCACCTCGGCTACACAACTTTACTCGCTCTTGCAAAATGTCATTTTCCGTCCTTGTGTCACAAATAACTATTTCATAATAATTTGTTTAAACAATGAAAAAATTGAAAGCACAAAAAAATTTTGGGTAAACATTGTAATTTATAGTATAAAAAACAAAACCCCACGTCGATTATATAAATTCATTCACTGTAACTCTAATCCGAGGTAAAAACCTCTAGACACTCCACTACAAGGGAATAATGTTTCTCAATGATCTGCTGGACATAAAAACGTATACTAATTTGAAAGTAAAGTTTTAGATAGTGGCGAGTGAAAACAATAATGAGGGATATTAAACAAAAGGAGAAACGTATATTGTGACATAGAAAACCGTTACGATATCTCTATATAATCTGACGTACAAAAAAAATTAATTCTGTGAATCCGTTATTACATTATTTTCGCTTTGAAAAATTTGGAGGGGAGATCTGTGCTTTACCTATTGTGCAACTTCTTTAGAGTGATAGGAAGGTTGTAGATTCTAGATTTTAGAAATAGAATCGATGGGTTTTGGTTACCTTAATCTAAGTATGAGTCCTTTAGGTATAGACTTTTAAGAAAATACATAATCCGTTTAGGATGTACGTTTATAACCTGATCAGGATCTAAGAAGACCATTTGTCAACGATTACTCTGTAATAAACAACCTATTTGGTTAACAACCTATTTGAAATTGTTATTACTTAAAACATTTCTGATTACTCCCAACAACTGAAATCTGAAAGTAGGTTTAAAATCCAATTTGATTTATTAATTAAACTTGTCAGAATCATATCCAACTAGTTCTATTAATTCAAACAAATATCTAGAACAGTTAACAACTAATTGCGGTTTGTAAACTTTGTTTATAAAATCATTTCGAATTTTCTCTTACAGTTAGAAGAGAAAATTAATCATTCAGAATTGTTAACCATTAACTTGTTACAATTAGGTCCTAAAAGTTTAAAGTCGATTTCAAGTATCGTGAAAAGTTATTTAGTAATTGTAAATTTTTAACCATTATTACAATAGCCTTTTCGATTATTCACCAGAGCTAAAACTTTAAAATATATGGAAAATTGATTTATTTTTAATGGTTTACCTTTAACAAAAAAGGAAACAGGAATATCTTTTTTGAAGATATACTTCTATTCGTGCACTCCGTGGAAAAGATTTGTGTACAGTTAAATAGGAAAAATCATTACATATGTATTGGTATGAGTAAGAGAGAGACAGACACACTTATAAGGTATATTGGTCGGTAAAAACAAAGATGAAATATTTATCACATATTATTAGTCATAATTATAAGTCCTTTGAATACCGTTTCAACATTCAGTACATTGAAAAGGGATAGATATACAAAAAACAGTCTGAACTAATGTATGAATATCATAGTGACGGATCACATGGTTATTTGACAGTTTCTTTTATAACTCTGTCACGTAAGTTAACATATTAAGTTTAGTATTTTATATTAATAATATTAATATTAATATTCAGTAATGAGTATTGTATTGTAGTCTAAAATTCCGTTACATGGTTGCAGTATATCCTGCACTATGCTTTTGAGGTTGATGGCTACATAAACAGAGTTTTTACGAATAGTCGAGGAAATAAAGCACCAAAACCTCCGAATTTTGTAACGTAAGGTGGAACGGAATGCGTTTTTTTGCATTGGATTCGTTAAAGTATCAGGAAGTTTTTCGCTATATTTTATAATGTAAAAATGGAAATTGCATTTCTGCATTTGAAAAGTACATTCCGAACAGAAAATAGAGAGAAAACTTACCACTCGGTAAGTATTGCTGAAAATGGATTCAATTTATATACTCGGGGTTTTTGGAGTCGCTGAACACGAATATCACGATTCCGAAAGTCTCCCCGTCATCTACGGGCTCGATCTCCAAGAGTTTCTTTGAATTCCTTATACGCTGGGACTCTATAATATGTAAGGATCATAATGCCATTTACGTTTACGCTTGAAATTGGTGAATATTTCCATTATTTGCTGAGTAAGTTTATGAATCTTTTTCACATAAGAATAATAATTTAATACATAGGTATATGAATTAATAAATATACATGCCACTGTACGTAACGTGATTGGTCGGGAGTATCTTGCGATTGACCAATGTGCTGTTTTAAAAGCAATACTTGGTTTGGTTGTAAGTAAAAATTAAATAGGACTTTCACCAGGTTCTTTTATGTAATACATAACAATATTTTAAAGTAGCCGTTGTAAAATCGTTAAAAGTAGCTCTCAAGATTCCTATTGTACTTGTCTATTCAAATAAGTTAACTAACTAATTTGTTACTATCATCTTTTGTGTAAAAATCGATTCTTATAATCTCCAATTGTTTACAAGTTTACATAATTAGTTCATCATTTACAGAAATGCAATAAATAGATTTAACTCATCAGCAAACTTGTGAGAACTAATTCCAACTGTTTCTAATGATTTCGAACTATCAACAAAGTTTGTCTGCAATTATTACCAGCTTTTCTTAAAGGCACCAGTTAATGCTAGATAATTATTTATTAAACTGAAACATAAGGCAGATCGAAATTTTTAATGGCGTTACTTTTAATATCTATATTCACCGGCACGAATAACGTGAACTTCGAAATTTGGACCAAATTTAAATTTTTTTCATTTTGACCGATTTTAATGGTATTTTTAACAATTTGTAGCTAAATTATTCGCCTTTATAAAGTTAAAAAGAGTACACCTTTTATGGCATTTTATACGAGGAAAAATAAAATGTTTTTTGGCTTAAATTTTAAACAATCTGTAGAGTCATTTAACGAGGAACGAAATATAAAAAGTATGTAACTGTTAAGACTTCTGTTTTCCTGGCAGTCTATTTTTTGTTTTATCTTGATTTTTTTTATTCGAGATACACAGTCTCAAAGAAATCGTTAATAATTTACAGTAATTTTCATTTCCAGCGATCCTTCACAGGTAATCTCATAATTGTTTTTGCTAATTTCGTTTAAATTTTTTTTTCATCACTCCGTGCGGAAAGCACTGCTTTCGACCATGCAGGACCGTGCGAAAAGCAATGCTTCCTTAAACGTTACGAAATATAAAACTTTTCATAACTCCGTAGGAAAAGCACTGCTTTCGACCTTGTACGACCGTGCGGAAAGCAATGAATGACCGAAGCAGAGTTGATAAGTGTTTCCCAATCAAAAATAAATGCGATAGAAAGTGAATTAAGAGAAATTGGGAATGAACTCTAAAAATTTTTGTTTTAATGGGAGGGATCCACCTCTCACAACCCTCCTTCAGCGCCTTCGCAGTGCAGGCGGATCAGATCTAATACTATTTCTATTATCTTCTTTCCTTTTATTTTAGACAAATTCAAGAGCTATCTCACGGAGTGATGAAAAATAGAATACGCAACTCGTGCGGTGCGCAGGTAATCCCATCAATCGAGCTTTTTATCGCACTCGTGATGGGATCAACTGCTTTCCGCAATGTACTATTTTTTTTTGTCAGTTGCTTGGAAAAAGTTGGTTTTAAATCCAGAAAGTGTGGCGGCGATTATGGCTTTAATTCAAGATGGCAAAGACCACAGGAAAACGTTCAGGAACAGGCCCTCGTATAAAGACTTTTATTGAAGATAATCGTTTTGTTATAAATTTATTATTATTAATTACCAGCAGTAAAAATACGTAATCAATTGCATCATGCAAGTGCTGTAAACATAAGTGAACGAACTGTTAGACAAATCCGATATCAAGAAGACCTGCTACAGGACCATAACTTTCATGTCACCCTAATACGATTTGCTATAGAAATCACCAAAATTTAACTGAGAATGATTGAAGCATGTGTTATTTACCGACCAATCAAGATATTGCTTAAGATCTCTAGATGGCCAAGAATGAGTATGTTGTCAAAAACAGTTGAGAGTTATGCTGAATGTACATTTAGTCAAATGATAAGCTTTCAAGGAAGTTCAGTTATGGAGTGGACCACCATTTCTATGAGGTCACACACAGATGTACCTATATCATTTCTATAACGGACATAAATGAAATGTTAGCAGGTTGTGTTGTTTCACACGCAGAGTTGTTAGGAGCTAATTTTTTTCTAATGTACGATAACGCGCGTCTTCATACAGATCTGATAATGAGGGAATATTTAAATAATCTTAATAATAACATCATCCAGATGGAATGGCTACAGTCCAGATCTAATTCCTATCGAACACATCTGGAATGTGCTCGGTAGACGAATTCAAAGCCTGGCACTCCAAAATGCGACGAGCATTCCTGGAGCATGGGCAGCTATTCCTGAGGAGTGCAAAGAACGAAGCGAAGAATAAATGCTGTCATCCAAGCGCGAGGGAGTTATACCAGGTAATTTATTATGTCTTATTGTCTAATTAAGTTAGGTTTGATTTAATGATTTAGGTTTGATTTAATAAAAATTAAGACATCGAATTACAACAAATAACAATCTGTAGAGAAAAGAGGATGATTACATACTTTTTAAATTTCGTAACATGTTAAATGACTCTATAAAGTGTTTAAAACTTAAGTTAAAAACCTGCATTTTGTTTTTTCTTGTATAAAATGGCGTACGAAACCTTTCCGTTTTACCTTGAAGTAGCTTCTGAAACTGGAAATTTGGGGAGGGGCGAGCAAGAGCTCTGCCAGCACTGAGGCCTAATATGGCCCATTTTGCATCCTCCTGTTGTGTATGGATGTCCACACTTCAGGCTGTCATCAGGTCTAGAGATTTAAAATAGATGATGAGGCTCTCGAGGGGGATCTCCATGACATCGGCTGGTGTAAGACAGTACTCGCTCAACGCGGATCTTCTGATTTCAGAAAAAGCAGAGCAGTCATACAATATATGTTCTACTGTTTTCTTTTATTGTTTGCAGCCTCTTCATAGCGGTGATTCTGCTAATTTTATCCTAAAGAGATGTTGTCGCAATTGGCAGTAACCTGTTAACATTCCCACAGCTGTTCGGGGATGTTGTCTGGTCAATGCCTTGGGTAATAACTCTCTGGACAGTCTACAATTCGTTGTTTCATCCCAGCACTATATAAAATTCTGGTGAGAGTGCTGTTTGATAAGGTCCACGACAGCGTACACTGTTAGATTGGTAGATGGGCGAGGGCTAACATATTTGTAGCCCGCAGCCGTCCTTGCTAAATTGTCCGCAATGCTATTGCCTTTAGAGTTCCCATGTCCTCTGATCCAGCTCAGAGTGACCACTTTATTCTGTCTGGCCTCAGTTAGAGTTTGGTTAGATTCTAGTACTAAACTTAAAGTGATACTTGGTCTATTCAAGGTTAGTAGTGCTTGTCGGCAGTTGGAAGTAGCTTATAAAGATCTATAATCTAGCTACAAGTTTTTGAAAACATAATTAAAATCGTCCGCAAAAAAATTATGAAATTTTAAATTTGATCAGTGTCCGTTTTTCGTGCCGTTGAGTGTAGTAATAAGCTTAATATAATTTCCCTTTTTTATGTACAACACTGCCTCCTAATTGACTGACACTGAATACTTTCTATTTGACTATCCGTATATATTCTATTCTCAATCTGATATGGATACCATAGAAGAAAATTGATTGAAAAATAACTAGTAGAAATAGAAATCCGGAATAAATCGTTCAGTACACATGTCCAAACTTTATAATATAATCAACATACTTAAAAAAGTAAAAACTTAAAAAACTTCAATAAAACGGTGACTATCGAAGTGGGTAAAAATAACAAAATCAATCTCCCTTTACTTGTTCATATTTAATTTCGCAAACATCAGAAAGTCCTAAAGTTTGTCGTAACTGGAGAGTTCTCCATCGTATTCCCAAGTCTTTTAAAAAGCAAGTAAGCAAAGCAAAAAGAATTGTTTTGACAGAAGGTTCCCCTTGGGCATAAAGTAGTTCGTTTGCATGTGTTAGACACAATTGTGAATTCATGCAGTAAGTAGGTAGTTGGTTTTCGTTTCGTTCGTTCCATCGAAACGCAAACACATTTCTGGAGAAACACGATATCAAGTCAAGCAAATATTTGAACATTTCCTCGAGTTAGTTGATATTTCTTTGTTGGCGGTGCAATATTTGCTTTGTTACTATTGTGTTTTAATTACTAAGTGGGAAGTGATAACGTTTTCCTCTCGGTTTTCGTGTAACAATCTTCACCAATCAAACATAACTGAAACACTGATATGTGCTGATCAAAAATACACAGTTATAGGCTATTGAAAAATGGCATATTAAAAGGAACTAAGAAGTTAGATAGATAATACCCTTTTCAGTTTCTTAAATATATTTTGAAAACGTTGACATAGTTCGTAAAAATAATGTATTAAAAAATTTAATAAAATATTTTAATTTTTTAAATTGATAAAATAAAAATAAAGAAAACCGCAAAATTTAGATTTAGTTGATTGTATATATGTAGGAGTCCTACCGCCATTTGTGTGAGCGTTCGTTGTTTGTGTTTTTTGACACATGTTTCCCTACCATCCTTTGCTTCCAAGTACCCAACACTTTTGCTAGCCAAGTGCAATACCTTACTTGGTTATGCCGCACTGATGACGGCTAACGAGCCAGAAACATGCATGTCTGCGGTTACCATTCCTACTCGTGGACTTATGATCCTTTTTGCGTACATGCCCGTTAAATTGACCCTTTTGTTTGTACTTAGTATGCATACTTGGCACCCTTTTTTGTGGCTTTAGTGTGGTTCTCGTTTATAACAAACCATGAAAAACATTGCATACTTTTTAGCCGTGACGTGAGTCTGCGTGAAGTCACTTAAACTCACGTGACGTGATAGAGGTCACATGTGACATCAGTTGAATTTAACGACCAAACAGCTTAATAATTAGTAAACATTTATAGGCTAGTGGTTGGAGCGTTGTCGCGTAAAGGCGAGTTAGAGTCCTGCTAAATGTGTCATTTTTCTTGTTTGTTTGCTTTAAAAAATTTCAATTGGATAGATATAGACCAATATAGATCCAAAATTAAAATTTAAATAACATTAATTTTTTTCTCTTTAGCAATATTAACGATCTTTAAATCGTAACAAAATTTTCAGGTATACAAAATCCATCATTTGAAGCCAATTTAACTCATTGGCAAACTGTTTATAATCAGCATTAACTTTTCTTAAATGAGCCAAATTTCAAAAGTAACTAACTGCTTGTAATTTTCAATAATTATGAATAATTTTCTTTATACAAGAATGAAAGTTTTTATTTTAACTAATTTTAATTTTTTATTTCAGGTAGGAAAATTGTTCAAAAATTCAAATCGTATACCGGATGCGAGTAAGTAGTTATTAATAAATATATCTGTGTATACTTCTTAAATAACAAAAATATACAGTTTGTATAAAATTGCCATTCTTAAATTTTTTGTATTCTATGAGCAAGTAGAATTTTCCCAGCATTGTCTTGGATATAAACCGCATGAAACGAGTCCATTTGCATGACCGCATTTCGCCATTAAAATGGTAATTTGGACGATTTAAGCGATACTTGAACTACCGATGAGGCAATAAGATTACAAAAACCATTAAATCGTTTTTGATTCCTGTAGAATAAACGATTTTCGTTAGGGAGTTGTTTTCTGGCCATAAAAGATTTATGAGCCACCATCCTAAATAATGGCCATACTTTCCTCCTCGTTTCTTTTGTTTTATATAGTTTAAACTTTACGAGAATAGGACCTAATGGAAAAGGAACGAGATAAGTTATGATACATAGCATTGTACTTCTTTTTCTTTGATATTGGAAAAACGGAACAAATCAAACTCCATGTAACTACAATAGTATTTACATTGTCTTAATAGAATCGAATTTATTATTATATTACAATATATATATATATAACGTGAAGTCAATCGTGGAGTTGCAGTCAACGTTTGGCCAAGGTAAGTAAAGAAAACTCTTTGATTTCAGTCAAGCTTCCGAATTTATTCAATTCTTCTTCAGGACACCTTGGCCAAACGTTGACTGCAACTCCACGATTGACTTCACGTTATATTGAACCAGTCACTATACCATTATTCGTATATTATATATATATATATATATATATATATATATATATATATATATATATATATATGAACAGTATACACTAAAAATGGCGTCGTCAAGTGATATCAGTGTGCTTCAGGTCGAGCTAAATAAGCTTAAAAAGAATGAAATAATTGATATTCTTGTTTCATTAAAAGCACCAGTGTCAGTGACTAATCCTTTATTAATTAACTATGTCGGTAATCTTAGTGTAAAGTCTAGTTCAGTGAGTGATGGTTCGTCTCTTAATGAGTGTGCCAACATAACCTGCAGTAAGTGCTTGCATATGGAAAAAGATTTAACTAATGTACAAAGTGAACTAGCTACTTTTAAAAAACTGTGTAATCATCTTGAAAAACGCACACAAGATCAAGAAGATCTAGTTTTTCTTCTAAAAGAAAAATGCAATATCTTGGCTACAGAACAAGTACAGACCTCTACCTTTAGTTCAGTTAAACAACCAAATAACCTTAGTACGGTTCCATCTACCTCAAATACCACTAATAGAATCGAAAATACTATTAATTCCACTTCAAATCGACAGGTTAAAAATTCGTCAGTTGTAGCTACAAAAAATGTAAATAGTCGAAAGGATCGTATAGATTCTACTGCTAATGTTTGTTTATTATCAACAAATACCAGTCGACATGATGATAAGAGGATTCACCCACAACATAGGAAACCTCACGTTAAATCGATTATTGGCAATAATATTGACACACAAATAAACACTGTGCCAAAATTAGGTCATATCCACCTATCACGTATGGGAAAAGACGTTTCTTGCGACGAAGTAATAAATATTTTGAAGAAAACTGCATCACAGATTGCATTCAATTGCACTGAATGGAACAGGAATGACCGGTACTCGACGTTTAAAGTTTCTTTTCCTTTAACCATGCTAAATGAAGTGTACTCACCGGCCATTTGGCCGAATGGATCGGTAGTTCGCAGATTTAATTTTAGAGAAAATTTTCAAAAAGCATCGGACAACCAGAAACAAACATAATCGTAAATCCTAATACAGAAGACAATGACGGTTTTAAATCGTATAATAACTTATTATGTAAGGATTGGTTTGTAAATACGCTGAGTATGTTTCATATTAATATTCAATGTATGGCAAACAAATTGGAAGAAATTGAATTATTCTTAGCCGACAATCATTTTGATATTTTATGTTTTTCTGAACACTGGCAGAGAGAATCAAATCTGAATTTGTTACGTTTAAATAATTATTCTCTGGCTAGTAGTTTCTGCAGACAAATTAAGCTCAAAGGTGGGGTTGCCATTTTTCTTAAGCCTCACTTAATTTATAAACGGTTAAATTTAGACGATTTTAACTACGAACAGTATTCTGAATTTTGCGGCATTGAGTTAGTAGGTCTGAATATTGTAGTAATTGCAGTATATAGATCTTGCAAGGTCGAGGTTAACACATTTTTTGTAAAGTTTGAGGAGCTATTAAGTTACCTGAATAGTTTAAACAAAAAGATTATTATCCTTGGTGACTTCAATATCGATTTTAATCTTGATTCTCGTACTTTAAATGAATTTTTATGTTTGTTAAATTCTTTTGGACTCTCTAGAACAATCTCCCAATTTACCCGTATTACAGTAACTTCTAGAAGCTGCATTGACAACATTGTAACCACTCTGGAAGACTGCTTCTTTAAAACTGGAGTACTTGAGCCTTGCCTCTCAGATCACAGAGCTCAGTACATATTTTTGAAAAAATGTTCAGCTCACCCCAATAAATTCCGATCCAGAGTTTTCTCAAAACGGAATATGTGTAACTTCTTAACTTCTTTATCTACGATAAACTGGTCCTATTTTGACACGTGTCAGGATCCTAATATTTTAGCAGATTTTTTAGTGTATACTTTTAAAAATCTAGTGGTTACTCATTTTCCTGTAGTTGAACGTACGAATAAAATAACGAAATCGCCTGTGCAATGGTTTAATCAGGAACTAAAAGACATGAGGCAATGCATGACAGCATTGAAACACATTGCTGATGTAAGCAAAGATCCTGTGTGTATAAATGGTTATAAAAACTACAAGACAACTTATAGACATAAATTGAAATCCACTAAAAAGATAGCATATGATAATCTAATACACTCATCTCCAAACATCTCAAAAATATGTTGGAAAATCATCAATTACGAAAGAAATAATAACAACAATACTCCTCCATGTGTGAATTTGTCTTCTAATGGATTCAATGACTTCTTTGTTAATATCGCATGTAAGATAATTAATGACCTTCCGTCTGTTCCAAAGTCAAACATATGTAACTTTAATATGTTTCCATTTCCGTCAGCTTCTTTTGCTCTAATTCCTGTTACGGAGTCAGATGTTCTTGAAGTCATAAATAGTTTAAAGAATTCAAAGTGTCTTGACGTGCATGAACTAAATAGCCTAATCTTAAAGGAAACTTCAAACATTATAATTAAACCACTTACAGTTCTTGTTAATCATATTTTTTCAACGGGAATATTTCCTGACATTTTTAAACTTTCTAAAGTCCTGCCTCTATTTAAAAAAGGCGACCTATCACAACTTGACAATTATCGTCCAATCTCGATTATCTCTATTTTCAGCAAGGTTGTGGAAAAATTGTTAAAGCAACAACTTCAAAATTATTTTGAAAGTAAAGGTTTTTTATCTGATTCGCAGTTTGGTTTTCGGACTGGCCGTTCTACTACCCTCGCAATTTTAAATATTGTGAACCAGATTGTGGAAGGACTTGAGCGTGGAGACGTCTCTATGATTACCCTTTGTGACCTTTCAAAGGCCTTTGACTGTGTGTCCCACGAAATCTTACTACAAAAATTAGAAAATTATGGAGTTCGCGGCATTCCCCTTGACCTTTTAAAAAGTTACCTTAATAATCGCTGTCAGTCAGTATTTTATAACAATGAATCATCTTCCTTCATGCAAATTAAACATGGCGTTCCGCAAGGTTCGGTTCTTGGGCCGCTGCTGTTCATAATTTATGTCAATGATTTATGCTTTCACATGCAACCTTTTGAAACTACTTTATTTGCTGACGATTCTACTTTTTTCAATTCGAAAAAGACTATGGTGGATTTAATAACTACATCAGATATATTAGAACAGAATGCCGGTCTGTGGTTTTTGGGGAATGGTCTTAAACTCAACAAGGACAAAACAAAAAAGTTGTTTTTTTCTAATGTATCTCATAAAATAGAAAGTGTTAACTTGCTAGGAATAACTATCGATAATAAATTGACATGGAGCTGCCATATTCAGCAATTGAATTCAGGGCTGTCCAGTACCTTATTTTTATTGCGGCAGCTGAAACCCGTAATAAATTTTGACACTCTAAAAATTGTTTATCATTCCCTGTTTCATTCAAAAATTAGTTATGGTATTCTTCTGTGGGGTAATGCAGTAAATTCTATCAGTACGTTCCGGTTACAAAAAAAAGCTATAAGAATTTTGGCAAACTTGGGTCCCAGAGAACACTGTCGCCCTTGGTTTGTTAAATACAAAATAATGACATTACCATCACTTTACTTACTTCATTCACTTATTGAAATGCATAAACACTCAAAATCACTCACTAGACAGTGTGATATTCATGACCACTATACCCGCACTTCGTCTTATCTGAGACCTCGCCGATTTCGTCTTGCTAAATCTGAGAAAAACTCCTTAAATTTTAAACTATACAATGTTTTGCCTGTAGAATTAACCTCTCTTAGCAACAAAAAATTTAAGAGAAATCTAAATAGTTACTTGTTAAAATATTGTTTTTATACAGTCGGTGAATTTTTTGATAGCTTCCAAAAGCCACTGCCAGAAATCATTACAGGTGTTGTTGATACTTAGCGTGTTTACAACATTTTTCTTTTTTTTTTAATAATATCTGTGATTGTTTTAGTAGTGTTAACACATTTCATAAATTTTGTCTTTATTTTATTAGCTGTATTTTAAATCTGCCTGTTTTTTATTCTGATTGTTACATTTCATTTTTATTTTTAATGTTAAAATTGTTTGATATACGACTTGCTATAATTATACTTTGTATAAAAAATAGTTAAATAAATAAACACTCTAAACACTCTAAACACAGTAGTGGTGTTCCGGGTTTCAATCCGTTGGTTGTTTGTGTCTTCACGACGTTTCGCCAACATCTCAGCTGGCATTTTCAAGTGATGCTTCCATTGCGGCTGCTAAACTTCCAAGTTTAGCAGCCGCAAAGGAAGCATCATATATATATATATATATATATATGAAGAGAAGTTCCCACTGGCACTAAATAGAGTATAGGCGCACGCACAGCCATAACCGCTGATGATAGAAACGTGAAATTTTGACAGATATTTATTTTCATATTGTGAACAGTCACTAAAAATAGATGTTAAAAAATGTGTACCCTACAGAAGTAAAATAGAGGTTCAAAATTTATATGGAAAAATCCTTACATCAGCACCGATTTTTATAAAAATTTCAGACTATTAAAAATATTTCATTGAACACATGTTTCACGGTTTAGTAGAATTTTGTATGATTAATATTTAAAATTTACTCAGCTTTCTATAAAAATTATTACACGAACACCTATTGATAAAATATTTAAAATCCTGAAAAATTTTGTTGAATCTCTTGAAAAAACGTTAAAAATCGCAAAAATTGCAGAAAATTTAAAAATGGTGAAAAAATGTCGAAGATTAAAAAAATATCTTGAAAACGTAAATAATTGTAAGAAAATCTTGATACAACAAAACTTTTTTTAATATAATTTTCTGATTTTAAAACATACTTATAACACAATATTAAAAAATATATAGTTAAATATTTTTTAAATTATGTTAAACTTCCATAAACATTATATAAAACTAATTTGTGATTTTGAATTCAGTATTTAATTAAACTTCGATTGTAAACTAAAAAGGTAAAAAAATATTCAACTGCAACAAACGTTAAAATTGAATTTATCATTTTTTTTTATGTCAGAGTTGAATTTTACATTTTACCTTTCAATTTAATCAAAATTTTAATTAAAACTCAAATTAGAGGATAATGTAGAACTAAGAACTAGAAAAAAACGAGTGTGGTACTCACTGGGACTACCGGTGAAGTTATACTTCTATGCATGTGGCCGGATTTATATGCGAATGATTGAGCAAAATCATTATATTATATTAGTGTTCAGCGACCTAAAAAGCTCCTGGTACCGAGTGCACACTCATTTTGTATCGAATTTGCATAAAATTCCTGGAGACGAGGTCCGTCTTAAGCACCAGGTGTTTCGGACACCATCGCCATTTGTATTCAGCGACACAAAAAACTGCCGAGTTCCAAGTGTGCACTGATTTTGTACAGAATTTACATAAAACCCCAGGAGAAGATATAAATACCCTAAGCACCAAGTGACGCGGATACTTTCGACATCATGATATTCGTGTTCAGCGACTCCAAAAACACCGAGTACATAAATTGAACCCATTTGGAATACTTACCGAGTTGTAATTTTTCTATCTATTGTCTGTTCGGAATGCAGTTTTTGACTATTCTTACAAACTCTGTTTATGTAGCCAATAACCTCAAAAGCATAGTGCAGGATATAATGCAATCATGTGACGGTGTTTTAGACTACAATACAATATTTATTACTGAATATTATTATTAATATCATTAATATAAAATACTAAACTTTATATGTTTACTAACGTGACAGAATTATAAAATAATCTGTCAAACACAATATGATACGTCACTTTGATATTCAAAACATTAGCTCAGACTGTTTTTTGTATATCTATTTCTTTTCAATGTACTGAATGGTTAAACGGTATTCAAAGGACTTATAGTTATGACTAAACATGTGGTAAATATTTCATCTTTTTTTTTACCGACCAATATACCTTATATGTGTTTCTGTCTCTCTCTTACTCACACCATTGCATATGTGCATGAATAGAAGTATAACTTCAATAATACTTTAATAAACAACAAATAATTTATACATTCTCAACTACAAATAAAGCAGAAGGCGTGGATATGAATTATGGATTAAAAAAATGTTCAAACAAAAAACCTGACGTGCTTAGTTTTACGCGCCCTTTTAATTTGATTAATCCAGACGATAGTGAATTCAATCTATCCACTTTCGCAATGTTACTAAATTGTTTTCCTAGTTACGCAATTAACAATGCCCTTTGTTATTCTGACAACTTCAGGGATCCTAATTTATTTGTATTGTGCGGTTTAAGCGCTATCTCGATGACCCTTTCACAAATATTTGCGAATTCGAGAGATGAACGTGTATGTAGAGATAATTATTGTAGGAGTTTTTTTTGTAGGAATAATGGAGTCTTTTTAATTTGTTTTTATGAATCATTTGATAGGATTTATATAGAATATCCCTTTGTGCAATTTACCTATTTTATGTATAAAATTTATTTTTGGTCCTCCGTCCAGAAACAATACTATTAATTACTTCAAAATCGTCCGGAAAATGGCATTTTCCGGCCTAGGCCGGCAAAGTAGCTTTTAGATTATCTAAAGAGATGGCGCTATGAGTTTAAATTTTAAGTCATCAAAAATACATAATGAAAAATACAAAATTTAATTAAATTTATTTAAAACCTGCGTATAATATACTAAACTTACCTATAACTTTTTCTAAAGATAAGCAGAATTCTAATTTACATTTAATTTCTCTTACAACTGGTATTTTAAATTTTGACATTTATGTCAATTTATGAAAATAGTTCATTCTCTCATCTTTATATAAACATCTAATCTTGTATGTCACAAAGTAAAAAGTTTTTGAACTTGTTGTGTTTGCAACATATGTTAATTAAAACACTAATAACTGCTGAAGCTAAACACGTATATTAAGTATTAAACAAGTTATTACACAATACATAACAACACAACTATAATATTCTTCTAGTCAGTGGTCTTAGTTCAGGTAGCACAATCAGTCAAGTCTTGAACATAACAGAACTTTTGAAAATATTAAAAATTAGTCGGACCAAAAAATAGTGTGTGTTACACGTTCGAAAAATATTCTGCAAGTGCTCGTATTGTTTACTTTACTCGCTCTTGCAAAATGTCATTTTCCGTCCTTGTGTCACAAATAACTATTTCTTTATACTTTAAGTTTCCTTTATTTACCATTATATTATTTGTTAACTTACCTATTCTAATAAAATAGCAAGAAATAAAACAAACTATTCTTATAAATTCAGCAGCCCACTAAGCGCTGTTGAATTGAGCGTTGAGCTGAGAGTTGAACTGGATGTTGAACTGAGCGTTGTGAGCAACAAACTAAGAAACGAGCGGTACGATTGAAATAAAGCATCAACGTCAGAAAAAAGTTTATTAATAATATTAATAATATTTATAGAGAATTTATTGATTTAATAATAATTTACAGTGATTACAAGTAATAAAATTAGTTGTTACTTATTACTTTGCAAGGGACACGAGAGCTCATCTCACTACTACGAAGACAAAATTCTCGAAGATTTAAAGACTAGCCTGTACATGCATTACTGAAGCAATGGGAACATGTCCCACTGCTGCAAAGGAAGTAATCCTAAATCTCACGCTACTACACATTTAAGTAGAAAGCATAAGGAAACAAACATTATATAAAATGGTTAAAAAAGGAACAATCACGGAAAAACCTCGATCACTTCAATCTGATCAAAATTGGGAAATACCCCATGATGGCAAGCCCTAGAAATTTAACTTTGTTATAGTTTAACTAATAATAACGTAAAAAGACAACCACGCCTTCTAACCCCAACAAAGGAACCGACTTTCGAATCTAGGTTGCCAGATAAATTTTCGAAAATTCCTAAGTTTATATATTTTAAAAATGTTCTCTCTACTTTACTATTCAATTGTTCGTCAATGACTCTTAGAAAGATAATATGAAAATATTCTTAACAATTATATACTTAAATTAATTAACTAGGTTCTTCATATTTAAACAGTTTTCACTTCACTTCACTTCAGTTTTGTATATATTACTTATACTTAAAGACATTTTTGAGTAAAGGCAACATTGTGTATATAGTTTGCCATTTCAAAGTCGGTTCGCACCCCTTTGATATTAATGTAAAGTAATGCCGACGGCTCTTACTAAGCGCGGTGGTACATCAAACGAAACATCAAAGAGGAAAATTGCGTGAGTTAAATACCGCACATAGTCTTGTTCCCCATTACAGTACACAGTAGCGTTAGTGATTTTTATTGATTTTTTATATTAGATATATATTACAGTGGGCTTGATAGTACTTAAAATAGCAATAATTTCTCGTTTAAATATATAAGATAATAACTGCGCCACCTTACGGTGGCGTTATATTATTTGATTTAAAAAGGTATTTTTTGACTTTATTTTTTTCGCATTTTTTCTGTTTTTAATTTTCCACTTTCCTTTAGTTTTTCGTTTACTTATTTATTTATGAATCAAAATTCAACACTATCTATTGGGTTTTCTTACAATTCAGTAATTGTTATGGACAATGCGTCGTATCATTTTCGCATATTAAACAAAATACCTAATAATAACACAAAAAAGAATGAAATTTTAAGATTTATGGCCATCAAAAATATCACTGTTACTAAAAAGGTTCCAGTAAAGAAGGAATTAAGAATGCTCAAAAGTCAGAATTTTAAAAATGAATACGTCATTGACACCATTTGTAGCAGACACGGTCATAACCTTTTGCGTTTACCTCCATACAACTGTATTTTTTATCCAATCGAAATGGTTTGGAGTACTGTAAAAAAACGTTTACCAAAATATAATTAGTCAACAACCTTAAGCGCAATTGTCCTTGATAATATTCGAGAGGTACCTAATTAGTGGCATTAATAGCGATGTATGGCAAAATTGCGAAGCTCATGTTATAAAAATAGAAAAGGAATATCCTGTTGTATCGCTAATAGCACCATTAGTTATTCAACCTGGGACCAATTCTATTTCAGAAGACTCTGACAATTCTTGTTAGTCATTCTAACCAATTTCCTATCGTGATGTATCTTGAAAACTTGTTTTTAAAAAGAAAACTTATTTTATATTCTTACTAACATACCCAACTCTTTCCTTTCTAGAGGCAAGGAAGGCTTATACCCCCTCGTGGTCCTTGCTGGACAGACTATCTTTTAAGATTGTCTGACAAAATAAGTATTACTTGCAAACAATTGTTATAAAAATATTATGAGTTACGTGCCATTTGAATAATGAGTCAAATGTTCTTATTAGAAACTAAAATTAACAAGTTTTAATTTGAAAGAATTAATTTCTTTGACAATTTTCAAATTGATACAAAATATACAAATATACGTTTTTCTTTTGAAATTTAAAATAAAAATTTCTTTAATTCCACGCCAATAGTCGGCATGGTAAACAAAGGAGTTTAATATTCCGACAAAGACCAAGAGATTTTACATTGACTTTGGAAAGAGTATAACAAAATCACCGCAAAACTGAATAGAAAATCTAAATGGGACAAAGACACCATATTGGGGCTAAACCGAAATTCCATTTAATGGGATACGGACGGCTCCAAGACAGATGAAGGAACAGGAAAAGAAGTTTTTTGACCTAGATCTAAATAATCACCAAGCAATTGTGCGTACCCAAGCAGTTTTTAAGCCAAAATCCATGCCATTAATTAATATCGAAATGAACTATATTTGACAAAAGATTTCACATTATTCTTCTAATATGGAACATCGTGTATATGGTATTATTATTATTTATTTAAAGATCTAGAGTTTAATTGCGTAAACACAATTGGATTGAGAGCTGATTTTCTGGTACAAAAAATACGTTCTTTCGTTGGCAACCACAGATTATCCAGTGGTCCAGATATAATTCATCCCTGAGTGAGATTTTTGTCCAGAATTTCTGAATTTACTAGACATAATGGCTATATAAAAGCCTAGTTAGATCAGAATTTAATAGAGCGTTAGTAAGTATTATTTATGTCGTAGACCGGGCCGAACCGGGTTTTGGCAACATTTATTCAGCGAATCGATTTCGCATATAGGTAGGTAAGTTGGAAGGAAATTCATATTCCATTTATTGCACAGGAAAGTTATCCCTGATTCTCCTCTAAAATTTCGTTTAATTCTACTTTATTAGTTTTCCGTCCGGTTGAATTCGGCAATTCCTGGATCTTCTACGAGAAACTGTTTCCGGTTCTATTTGATATACCTACTCTCGTAAAAAGATGCATAAATTATTTTATCTACTCTACCTCATATTATGTATCAATTTTTAGTTCGTGAAAACTGCCATTATAGACAGCAGTGCGTGAAGGATTAAAAGTGTGCGTGAAGTAACAATGCATTTTAAATGGGATTTACTTTTTCGCACTGTTTTTGACACACCTTCATATAATCAAATATCCTTAGCATTCGCGTTGTCATGGTGTTGCTATGAGAGCATTAAATTTCAACAAACGTTATTCTGACAGTTTTGTAGTTTAAATTTTCAAATTTGAATTTGTAATTATTTTTTATTTGTTTATCGTAGATAAAATATTGTATGAAACTGTGCGTGAAGTGCTTTTTGCGCACTAACGCGGTATATAGCACTCGCTTCGCTCGTGCTCTAAACATCGCGTGCGTGCGCAAAAATCATACTTCACGAACTGTTTCATAAATAACTATACTTTATATATTTATACAGATTTGTCTTTTTTTAACGTTGCCTGTTTATATCTGATATATTTATTTTTATAGAGTCAACTTCTTCTATTTTCTTTCTGCTATATCCGATATAAGACTACCAATCTACCGTTAATGCAGTGATCATTTTAAATTAACAAATGGCCCCTCCTGAGCAGTTACTTTATGCCAACGCGAGAGACTTCGTTCTTTGACTTCCTTGTCAACCTTCTTGTTGTAAAGTACTAAGTGTGTTTATTGGAGAAATTTTGTCGGGTTGGATTTTTAATCATGGAACATCCGTGGCACTTAATTGTGGATATTAAAATCAAACCCTTATTTCCAACTGGGCCATGGTGTTAATCTACGTTTGGTTGTTATTTTATTTTGTTGATTAGCGTCATGTTCAGTAGGAAAATACCACGTGTGGGATTTGTACGTCGATTTAACATCAGTACATTATAAGGAGGCTTTTGGGGTCTAAAAAAACTCAACGTCCCGGATTATTGAACGTCCTCGAGGTAGAATATCCTTTTTCCACCTAGGGTCCTTGGTACAGGCTTATTTCCTTGGTACAGGCCTTAATTTTGACTTTTAATACGAAGGCGCTAGTGTACGCAGTTAGTCATAATTTGGAGTTTGCAATTTGCAGTAACCTCAAAAATTGTTTTCACATTAAAGGAGGGTCTAGTTTTAAAATTGATTTGTTTTATTTAGCTCACTTTATTTCATTTCGTGGGATTGTGTAAGAGTTGTTAGTCCCTATTAAATCTAGGGGTTTCCGGCTTGTACCGTCGAAGTCGGTGGCGCGGCTCACTTGTGCATCCCTCTACGGCTGAGCTCGAGCATAATTTGCCAGTAGAGTGACCACTAACAACCCTCGCGCAATTTATCTATTGTTGATATTGAATTTTTCTTAATTATTTTTTTTATATTCTTGTTAAATTAGATGGTACAAACTAGTGCAAATTAAAGATGGTTATATAATTCAATTTAAAATAAAAATTACCACCGTAATATCATCACTACGGAAACTCATTCATCACTAAGACAGGAACTATATTTTAATGTTTTTAAATTATGAATAATCTCCCGAAAGTTTTTTAAAAGTTACGCTTATGTGACGACAAAAAAATCCGATGCACTAGAAAACTACACTATTTAGGAAGGATAGTTATTGTGAAGTAAGTTAACGCGCAGGGGGATTATAACTTTATAACATTCATCAAATTTTTAGACAATCCGCCGGGTAGACGGGAACACTAAGATAATATTAGCAATGGAGATTAAGGAGGCGCCACCAAAGGCGGGGATATAAAATCTTTATATCCTTTTGGATTATTTTTAATATTTCATCTTCGTATGAAAATATTTACAAGAGCACTACTTAGATAGCTACTTTATGTACATATTGTAGCATTAAAATTCCCAAAAAGGGCGTAAATTCCCTAGCTAGCTCACTAGGTCGTGGCCTCTTTAAAAAGTCTTACCAGTCCTCCCCAAATATGAAATTTAAGGGCGCCAGAGTACAAACTAAACAACTTGTACACAAACACCAGTTTAAATGATTTATTTTAAAATAATTATAAAATCAAATATTTAAATTAATACAACAATTTTGAGTTTCTCAGAAGATTAGTTTGGTTAATAATAGTTTTTAAATTGGTTTATCTCTCATCTGCTTCAAAGTTATCTGCCTCTTTTATCGCGATAGTTTCTCTAGGAAGGAATTTTTCCCAATTTTCCAAAATAGTCAAAACCAGGGTTTCCAATCTGTTCAGCTTTCTACACAAAATGGCGGAAATTTCACGAAGAAATCAGATAGTAAAATGAACTCTATTGTAGCGAAAAAGAAAGGACTAATATCATTAACACCACTAGCGGTACAATTTATAATTAAAATAAATCTCACCGAATATAGTCCCGGAAACAATAGTCTGGTAAATTCCATTCCTAAAACGATCCAATAGATCTTTACAATCTTCGTATAGCTCTAAAAGCATAGGTATTACTTGCCCCTTGTTGTATCCAGCATTATTAAGTTTTTTATTTCGTTTTATGCTAATAATATTATTTAAAGGTAATGTTTATGTTACTAATTAAATAAGGATATATTAATATGCAACTCCTTCCCGGTAGATTTTCCACTCAATAAAATCTCAGGGGTGTGGATTCAGCACCTTAAAGAAATTGAGTGCTACTACAAAAATATACAAACAAAAAATTTTTTTGTTGTTGTTGCTTTTCTTTCTGTTCCTTTGGATTCTTTGATTATTTTACTATTCTGTTCTACTCCTACTTCTTGGTCTGGATTTTATTTACTTTCTCTTTATTACCATTTTTTTATTCCAATTTATATAGTTGTTTAATTTTAACTACAATTATTTTATTAACATTTACTTCTTACTAGCTTTTAAACCCTATTCAAATTCATTTTTATTTCATAATTCTATTTAATGATATCTCTCAAACTAAAACAAACTATCTGCTTAAGAATTTAACAAAAACAAAACTTTTACAAAAAAACTTAGCAACCGATTTCCTTAAGAGCCATTCACATTCTCGGAGAGTTACCGACACAGTGCGCCCCTGGTGAAGATCCAACGTCTGTAAAGCTAGAAAGGTCAAGTCGGCAGAATCACTCGTATTATATCTCAAAATTTAGTGCTCATTTAGTGCTAATTTAGTGCTGATAACAGATATTTGGTGCTGTGATAGGGGGACTAAAAATGAGAACACTGCTAACTTTTCATTAAGCTAATAGTGTACCATTCGTGACCGCGCTAAAACGGAAACTAATGGAATTAAAAGACGTCACTATTTAGTGCTCAATTAGTGCTGCGAGTACAGCAAAAGATTTTTGAAAAATAATTTTTTTATACTTTTTTCAAATCAACTACGGCTAATATAACGACGCCAGCAGTCTTGAGAGCTAGAAGAAGACTCTAAAACGGAACTAATGGAATTAATCCACCATTTAGTGCTCAATAAGTGCTGCCAGTACAGCAAAAGATTTTCGAAATCTGTGTGACTCTTTTAAAAATTCAAAATGGCATATCCAATATAGCGGTTAAAAGCTAGAAAACTTTAGTAAACAACAAAAAAATGTTGCACAGATTAATATTCGCAACCAACCGGGTCATTTTTAAACTCAAATTATAGCTGATAGATGCCTCTTAAAAGCTGATGTGGTTAGATAAAAAAATCCAAAATGGCGGATCAAAAACAGATTCGTATTAAAATCGGTATATATGGGTTTCTGGGGTGGCTGATTACAAATCTGGATTTAGATTTGCAAACCCAAAATGGGGATATGGCAGACCTGATATGAAAAATTCAACCAATTCATACCAAAATGTAGTGAATTCTGGGGTGGCTGATACGAATCACATGACTTAAAAATATCAAAGGAAGCAAGAAGAAAAAGAAATATGTGAAAAAATCCTTTCTACAATATCCTTAAAAGGTTAAAAGGGAGAATTCAGATGGAAATAAATACTAAAAGTTTTAATCACCACTTATTCTAAAAACGACTATTTAAGAGTAACCCTACAGTGGGAAAAGTCACTGATGAATTCGCTTCCCAACTGTTCTGAAAAGAACAGTTAAAGAAAGCAGATGAAAATTAGCACTAAATCCAAATCAAATATCACGATGACCAGATAAATTAAAGCGACTTTTGTGTCTCGTTGGATGACTGATACAGTTTTCTCGCTGATAAATAAATTGCGTAGGTATACAACCACGTATTGGCGTTAATTGGAATTTAATATTATACTGAGTGTTAAAATAAAATGTCGTAATTTTCTGTAACTTACTCAAAGTTTTATGTCTAAAAAAATTAAAAGATAGGACCAATCGCGAAGTGAAAATCAAAACGGTGGCATAAATTAGATAAAAAATGATACCTTTTAAAATACCAACCGATTTTGACTAAAATTGGTATATGAGGGTTTTTCAAGTCGCATTTTTGATTTTTATTTAAAATAATATTTTTTCGTATTAAAAAAATAAGCTGATTGTTAGATTTTAAAATAAAATATTATGCATTTATATAAACTGCTATTATAAAAAGGCTCGTTGTTGTTTCCACATCGCAAGATTCCTTCGCATTTTCTTAAGATTAAAGCGAAATACTGGATTATTCATGGTTGGATTAGTGTAGTCATTAACGTTATCCATCTAAATTTGTTTTACCCAAGAGTACTTATGTATTTACAAAGGGTTTTCAATCGCGGAAGCGGCAACGACGGAGCACCGCCTGGGATAAAGTTGGTAAAGTCTACAAAGGCCTTGATGCCACTGTCTTATCTGTAGATAAACTACCAATATTATTAATAACTTATCAGCCTTTGTTTCCTTGTATTCAAAGCCATATTCTACTCTCCATTATGCTAGAAAACACTACATAACTAGTAGAGTTCACTAAAATTTTGTTCTTACTGCATATATAATCACTATAAGGATGAATACAGTAGGTAATTAAATTTTTTTAAACAAAATTAATAAAATTCGGATATATAGATAAATAATGCTGAATATTTTTATTGAAATAATTAATATCCAAAAACACAATAAATTACAAATTTATAATTATGACAATAACCAAGAGAAAATATTTATAAGGTTCCATGATGAAGCAAATGGCACATCGGTGTTTTAATAGTAAGGGTTTAGTGATGATATGTATTATTAGTTAAGTCCCGTCTATCTGGATCTACCCTCTCTTGTGATTCTTTCTAAAATTTTTGCCTATATGTCAAATTATTTTCTTGAAGCTTGTAACGTTCGTTTTCGAGCATTCCATCCGGACTATATATTTTTATTCTGTTCAATTTTTATCGCGCCGATGCGAAGGTCGATTGCTAATTTGGTGGGAAGAAATATTGTTTCGTCGACGGAATGATTTTTCAATTCGTGCATTTCGTTTGCGATTTTTTGAAAATTCAGATTTAATTTCTGAACTACCTTCGCCTTTCTTTCTGGATTAAATGCCAAATCTATAAAGGGCCCTATTGAGGATCCTGATAATTTTTACTGAGAATACCGCTGTTTGCCGGCGGCCATTTTGAAGCCGACCATCCATTCCCGGGATTATTGTTAAGGAAGTTCTCTTGAAGGAAGACGACTTCCTCCCGCTTGGGCAGTGCTAATCCACCACTATCGAAACTCCGACAGGAAGAGATCGAATTAAAGATAAGAGATTAAATTAATTAATTGATTAAAATTTTTACTAATTCTAAATTGAGAAATAAATTAATTTAAAACTGATTTTTCGAATTTTATTTGTGTGTCTGTACTTGGCGCCCTTTAATTAATGTTTGGAGGGAATTAAATAAAACTCAGAAGAAAGCCACGACCCTCAGGAGCTAGCCTAGGGTAATTTAAGGGTTACAAGCTCTTTATCCATTGTTCTCTTTCATGTGTGTAGTGGTCCTCCATGTTTTTTTTACCTGGCATATTGTAATGTAGAGCTTATTTGGCTAAGTTTTTTTGGAATTTCCCATTTTCTTTTTTTTTGTTTACTGTTTTTTTTCCTCATCTAATTTTCATAGGTTTTCATTTAATATTTTATTTGGTCAAAATACTTTCAATGTAAGTTAACATCTTTTAACAATGGCTTGCATTTTCTGGAAAAGTTTGTTAAATTTTCATGTTTGTTTTTTTTTTTGTTTTTCTGCTTTTCCATTGATGGATATAAAAAGATCACATGTCTCATTTCTTCCCTGTTTGTAATGTCACTGAACAAATCCCCTATTATTCTTAGCCCTGTCCATTATCTCACATTTTCTTTCTACCAACTCCTGTCTTTCCCTTAATCTTTACTTTACCAGTTCTTTTAATGAACAAATATTGCAAAATGCAGAATATTAGTTATTCTATCGCTGTACCAGTTTTGAAAAATATTTTCAAAAACATCGACCATTTAACTAAGAAGAAACAACTACTTCCCGGGCTATGTGGCCCGACGGATATTGAATTACACTTCAAAGTCAAATGGGGTTGGCATATCTAACAGATAATTTAAACCAACCATTTTAGTTTCAATTTGCTTTATTATTTAATCTACTGTTATTATAAACAACGTAAATGGCAAAAAAAATTTGTTTTTAACTATTTTTTTTTTGTTTATTTGGTTGTATAGTTTCCCGTCATCTTCGACTCTTAAAGTACAGTACCTGAATGACCGAGCTTTGCTCGTGTAATGTCAGTCAAATTTTGCAAGCATCTTACTTTAGCAACACGTGTGGGACGAGCAGAAACCTGATTATTTTTATGAGTCTTCACTGTGAGAAGTTTGAGAATCCTGATCAGTTTGATGACGATGCTCTTCTAGGTGTTCTTCAGACGAGTTGCTGTTCCGTGAAGTTAGATTGTTTATAAGCGTTTTTTTTTTCAAGATCGTTTAGGCATTTTTAAGTGAACACGTGCATTAAGAAGACACAAATAATATTAATAAACAATTGATTATCTTAGTCTTACCTCAAAGCAAACACTCATTGACTTCGTGTTACTTAACAACGCCATTTTCTGGAAAAGCTTTAGCTGTTGTTGTGTCGTTAAAGCAATTAGTTGCTCACAATTAAAAAAAATTATATTATTATTCGCCAATAGATGTCAGAAAGAGTAATATTTTTCATTTTTTCGATAAAACACGAATAAAATGACATTTTCTAACAATCATTCCTAGCTAGATCGATTTATCGCCCCCGAAACCCAAGATATACTAAATTTCATGAAAATCGTTGGAGCCGATTCCAAGATTCCAATTACAAGAATTGCTCGTTTAAATAAATATATTAGATTAGATTAGATAAAGTAGCCCCATTATCCGTATTTTGATATTCCATATTTTTTCAATATATTCCACATCAAAATGTTTTTTCTGTTGTTTCATATGAATCCTACTTGATTTCTCATTTATGTGTTCTTTGTTTCGTTCCAGTATAATTATTGTCAATATTATGCTGGCAATACTTGGCAGTGTCATTAGCCTCCAGATTTCGCATACGGTAATATTTCCTTTGATAACCAAGTGTATTGAATTGATATAATACTAATATTAGCAAGTTATTGATCAAATAATGAAGACTTATTGAAATTAATTTAATGAATGAAGTTAAACAGATTTGGAATTTTGAAGAGAAATATTTGAATTGTAAGCGACACGTGATTCGAAATGTAGTTTCTCTAAAACACGAAGTATAGATACCAGGAGTATACACGGTATAGGCATTTCCATAATATTTCTGATCACAATAATCAACCCAGATCATAGTTTTATTTTTTGCCACTGGCGGCGCGAGTAATCAGGAGAACCGATGTTTATGACATTTATGCCATTTAAATGTCGCGAAATTAAATTCAATATAGAATATTAATTTATTTATTTTAAATTAGTTGTCATAAAAGCTGTCAATAGCAACAAAACTTCCCGCGTAAGGATTTAAACGAGTACGTATTTCTTGAACACGGGCGCACTCTACCGGCAATAGTTCTGTCCCCTAAATTGAGACCATTTGTTTAACATTACGTTTAAACTCCTGGTATCTATACTTCGTGCTTTAAAACTTCAGAAATAATTATAATGTTACCTTTTTTTTAATATTGGTAATGATGTTAATTGTCTGTCAAAGGTTTAAGTATGCAAACGGCATACCTGTTTTGTGGAAAGCGAGTCGTGGGTTCGTTCGAGCTAAATAGAAATTTTTAAAAAAGATATTAACAAAAATAGAAGAAAAATGAAAATGGGCGTCACTAATTGTTTATCCAATGGATGGAAAAGATGAAAAACCCAAAAAAAAGCATTTTATAATTTAGTTAAAGTGACTCGGTACTTATTAAAAAATTTAAAATTCCCCACTTTACCTAGTGAGGGAAAAATAAGAATAATAAAGATAATATTTACTATTCGTAACTTATCCTTTGTGGTTGGAAAAAAACTTGTTTTACATAAAAATGTATGATAAATCCAAATTTAGTAACCTTTTTTTTATGAAAAGTTAATATTAATTCAGTTGGTAAATCAATAAAAAAAAATATTTACTATAAAATATAAATGAAATATTCCTATTAAGGAAATCTCAAAATACACAGTGTCACACATTTAATGATAACAGCTAAGGATAAAATATTGCTATCTATGTGTTCTCTAAAAAAATAAAAAAATAAAATATTATTATTAGAAGTTAACCCGTAACTGGTGACACCCCAAGAGAATAGTATCATCTGTCATATTGCATTCCGTGGTTTAGTTAGTAAAACGTTTAGTTATCCCAATTTGTGTTAGAGTGCAACAAAAACAACATCAAAATTAATTAAGAAAAAATTTCCAATTTTTTAGCTACTTACTTATCTATGTCCAATTTACCGTCTTATATACACTACTGACCTATCTTTTTGTTGGTTATATACACGACGAACCGATCTTTTTCTTGGTTATCTTTTAAAAGGAAGAATTGAATCACCCCACTGGTGCTAGTTTCTTAACTAATTCTTATCTAACCTTATTCGGTTGCACTTAAATAAGATTGCGTGATTCCGTGGCATGTCCCGAGCATCGCCATTGCCAGTGATGAAGTTACTGTCTTTAATCAGAAAACGGTTTTTATGTGATTGATGGTTACATGACGGACATTATATTACACATCACGATATGTCATTAGGTCGCTGCTACACACTATTCTGTCGCATCACAGCAGGTCTCCCATGAAAAATGATTTTTTCTAAATGTAACATAAACAGATAAATTATCACTTTTTAATTATTATTAATTATTTTACCAAGACGACAGTTCCCTGGTATCGTATATAGTTAGGTGAGTTTATGTTATTTTGTTGATTAATGAATACAATCAATCAATTCTCTAACGAACTCAAACAGAAAAGTAAATAAAATGTTACCTGCTAGTTGTTCTTTATTTTTATTATTAATTTAATGCTTTTCTGTGTCGCTTTTTTTCAGGTTTGTCACCTTATGGTATAATTTATTTTCCTTCATGGATATGTTACTTGGCCGAAACAAACTGTATCAATATTTAAAGATATACACAGCATAAACATATAATACTCTAGCTTTAGGGATTCTCAAAGTGGTCCAAGGGGTCCATGAGAGACTCCATTGGGTCTACCCAATTTAATACTTCACGAAACTGTATTATCGAATCATATGGAGTAACTCATTCTGCTCTCCCACACGCAAATTTTTTAGAATGTCTCTCATAAGGTCCTGGCTGGAATTTAGATCAATTTCTCTTAGTTTTTTAACAATTTGATGTCTATTTTTTTGTTTATCTCATCTTCAACATCCATAATAAACCTTCTTAGATAGATAAGTCCAACAGTCCTATATTAAGCGAGCCTGATGTGATAGGTTTCGAAAAAGAGCATGTAGTGCTGTCGAAGCCAGTTTCGGTTATCTCTTGAGTAATGGCATGATGCTAGGTCTGGCCAAAACATCATATCGTTATAAGCATGATATTCTTGGAAAAACTGAAAAAATTTGGAAAGGCTTTACTGAGTTAAAAAAAGTAGCTAATTGTTAATAGGTGCATAGATGGCGCTGGTTTATAGAGTGATTGATTTGATTTTCACGCGGTAGTTTGAAAATTACTGAACAATACTGTTTTAAATAATGCACCGTGATAATGAAATTAGTAATCTTAATAGTTATTTATGATATGAGTGTTAAAAGTGAGGTTTTATTTTGTGAGTGAAAACGTTTGTGAAATGAGCGAACCGAATTGAACAATTTCACGAACAAAATAAAATCACTTTTAACACAAATACCATACAATGTTTTTTGTACAACTTCCCTATTTTGATAATGAAACGAGCGAATTTGCAATGACGATAAACCAAACCGTGTTAAAAGTAAACTAAACCGTGTTAAAAGTAAACTTGTTTACATGGCAACGTGTTAAAAGTATTTTTAACACGCTGCTATGTAAACAATCGTTTTTAACATTGTTTGCTATCATTAAAAGTGTCACTTTTAATGACAGTTGTACAAAAAATAGTTTATAGAATCTAAATAAAAACACCAGCGCCATATTTTGAACGTGTCGTCCATAAGAGACTTTCCCACTTCTTTACCTTCATAAACTATAAACTCATGTGATAGTTTATACTATACTCGAGCCGTTCAAAAGATGGAATTCAAGGATGCGTGATCAGTGACTGGCCGGTGTAAGTGTACGATGCCACGCCTTCTAAACTGAAATAACGAAGGACAGTTTACACTGTACTCATACCAGACATAATATAAACTGTAAGCATCGGGGGTGGGTACTTTTTTGTTGAGTGGTGTAAATTGGACTTGTGACGTTGATTGGGGAGAGTAATATTCAAAGAGTGCGTGCCGTTCACGTGATCATTCCATCTTTTGAAAGGCTCGACTATAACGCTATTTCGGTAAAATTTTGAACAGTAATTTACAATTTACTACTGAACATTTTTTCTGCTGAATCTTCATATAAGGTACTGCTTTTTACGACTACCCTCCATAATAATAATATTTAATATTTTTTTAAAGTAAGTACTTGTGTGATTAACAATTAATTTCTCATACTTTTATCTATAATTTCTTTTGTTAAATAAATATTTTCCTGTAAATATTTTTTTTGTGAGAATTAGTGTCACAGTCACAGACCATATATGTTTTTATGTTTACCTTACTGGAACATCAGATTTTGGTAGAAATATTTTGCATACATAACTATTTACAAAGGGTAAAGATTACATGAACCCATTTGGATGTAGTCCGCAAAATACATAAGCCGATGTGGCATGTCCTTTTAGTGTTTTAGTGGTGTAATTCCACAATATTAATATCAAGAATGGAAGAAAAGCCGGACAAACATTTAGTGGCGCCTCGCTAATCTCCGCTCTAACAACATCAACAAACTTCTTCGGCGTGAAAAATGTTTTATGTTTACATAGAAAAACGAATTTACTACCAAAAAAAATCGATAAACTTTACTTTTTGGTATTGCATGGTAATCTTCATGTGGCTATTTTTAAACCGTTTCGTTGGTACCATTCTTTAATTTGAGTTTTGTCGATACAATCGTCTCCAACGGCCTTTTGCAACATTTGACTAGTTTTAAGTTTTTTCAAGTTTAACGCAAAACTTGATGCAAATTCGTTGCTCAACTTTCTCGGTTATTTTTAGCTACTTAAAAATCGGACTAACTTGGAAAATACTTTAAAAACAAACACACGCTGCTCATGAACCATACGTCCGGCAGGTATAAGCAAGTAAACAATAAAGTTTTGAGGCGTTACTGTTGACGTTCCTACCCGGTAGGGATCGCTAGAACACTTTGGCGCAAAGATTCAAATGCAGGTCGGATACTTTTAGGATAGACCTCGTATATAAAATTTTCGTCACAATCAACACTTCGAGCATTAAAATAGTATATTATACTACAAGGGACGAAAGTTGAATTTTTGGCCCTGCGCGTCATGATACCCGAGGCAAAGAAGGGCAACACGCGCAGGACCGAGATTTCAACTTTTGGCCCGTGTAGAGTATACGATTTTTGTTCATAGCCGGTCGAAAGCACGTTATTAATTATACTTTTTTTAACTTTAAATGTTGATAAGTATGTTTTTGATGCCTGCCCCGACATATGCGGTGCGAGCGAAGCGAGTGCTGCTGGTCGTAATACTTTAATATTCAATTAACAGACGACAAAACAACATTGATGATTATTTTTAAGGTTATTGATAGAAATAGAAATGACAGCGGTAAACAATTTGCTATAGTGACAGAATAAATAGTCCCTAGTTACAAGTGTAACTACGCATGAGAAATTTTTTTCTCCCGCCGTAAACAGGGAGTACCTAAATGTTAAACTTTCTTCCCTGCAATTAGGGACGAAAGTACGTACTTTGTACCGAAGTATGAAGAAAAAACATTTAAAAACATTAATTTTTAAATATCTTTATGTTTAACTATACTAAATTGATCATTTCCATTTTTTTGCAGTATTAAGTTTCAGAACGAGTATAGTTTTAAAGTTATCAGTTAATCGTTTTTTATATCTACTTAAAATCGAGTTTTGCTGGATACGATGATATTTCAAACCAAAGTGGATATTTTTAAAGAAAATAGAAACACTTTTACCACATTACAATAAAAATACTTTATTTGCTACTAAATTTGTTTTAACTATTCGTTTGAACCTTGCATCACGGAAGAATGTTTTTTTGTTAAATTTAAATTTGCATAAAAGTGGAATAAAACTTGGTAGAGACATAAAGATGTTTTACGAGTTTCCCTTCTATAAATCATAAAGAATGCTGTTTTAAACTATACCATTCGGTGCTTAATAATTCAAATAGTGTAATAGCTGAGCCATAAATTAGTGAATATCGGAACGATCTGGGTAAATCTAATATTCAGTAGCGCCACTTAAAGTAAATCGATTTATTATTAATTTTATTTGATACCATGTATTATCCTGGCTTTGTTCTGAGAGTTTTTTCTTATTTTTCTCTTGCTATATAATTTTCTCTTGAAATTCTGTATAGATTACTTTTAAATTTTTACAGAACAAAAGAAGCTTTTGTTTAAAATATATATCTCAATTCTGCATATTGATAATAAAATCGTATATATAGAAGTTTTTCGAAAGCTCACGGGTACCTACCCCATTTCTTTAGATGGCCTTCTCCATTGTTTTAAAGTGTCTTCCAGAAACACTTTAAACAAAGTTGGGGACGACGGGCATTCTTGGAGGAGCCCGTTTGTAGGATGAATTGTTGAAATCCGCCTATTCCCTACTTTTGTGGTTGCGGTACTTTCTCTTTATAATTTTTTTGTTGCATTTGCCTCATCGGTTTCCACAATTCTTTTCTCGGGCAGAGTTAAACGCTTTTTTATGTCTATAAAAGCAAAATACAGGTCTCTATTCTTAACTTTTTTCTTTTCGATCATCTGCCTAATTCTGTCAATCTGGCCAATATATGATCCTTCCGCCGTGATTTTGGGATATCTTGTTCTTTATATCCCCTTCTATCTTGTTTCTAAAGACTTTACACTTGACACGGATTTTTCGTCAAAACCTTGCTGTTTTATAGTCAAAACTCAATACAAAATTAGACACCACAAGTTAAAATATCAAGCAAATTCTCCTTACCATAGAGATTATACTGAGACAAAAGATCAAGTATGATTGTTTTCAATCTTCTGGTAGGTCCTCGCCGTTCATCTTCTGCTTATAGATTTTATGTACTCTTTTAAACAGTTTTTCTGATCCACCTTTAATCAGTTCAGGTGTCAACCATCCGCGTTTTTGTTTTTGGTAGTCCTTATAGCATGTTTTACTTTCTCTATAATAATAGGAATATTTGACTTCTATCTCCTTATTAAATTATAATAAGTGTTTTATTAAGTACATTGAGTAATTGTCGAGCGTTTATATAAGTGAAATAAGCATCGAAAACAATTTACGTTGTTGCAAACAAAAACATTAAAAAACTTTGAATAATCGTGAAGGTGACCAAGATAATTAGAACTCTAAAAAATGTTATCAACTAAATATATTTAGTAGCAATTTTTAGCGATATTCAGACACAATAAAGACGAAATTGTCTGTCTATATATATTACAATAGATGACTCACATTTCCATTACTACACCCCATACTCCAATTCACAGCAAACCGAGGGAGCTCAACGCAAAAACGACTCTATCCGTGGAAAATGTAGCAGTTTGTTGGCAAGGCTTTGTCGTTAGGATTTTGGGACATATAAAATAAAATATTCATCAATTACTTCAAAGAAGGTCACAACGTCAACAGCAATTATTGGAGCGTTTAAAGAATAAAATCACGAAAAAATGCCCCAACTTGATGATATGTTCTTTATCGGCCCAATAAAACTGTCACAAATCAATGAAAACAATTTCATATGCACCGAATATTCCAGCTCTGCTCCTCGGTGAGTTTTTCTGTTTGCTAACCTGAAAAGAATGCTTGGTTAGAAAAATTTTGTCCTTATGAAACGATAATCGCCAAAACTAAGGCCTTTTTAAGTGTAAAAAGAAACCAAAAAAATTATATAACCTCTATAATCATCGAATCATTTTTGAAGGCAACTATGTTTAATAAAAAAACTGAATTTTACAAAAAAAATGTGTTTAACTAAGTTAGCCTACGAAGTTTTGAAAGGTTTATTAGCAACAGAAATTTATACAAAAATGGTGAAAGTGATAAAAGTATCTGCTTCTTCATTTTCAACTATGCATCGATCGGTTTTATAGTTTTAAGTGCAACAACATCAAAAAGCATTGAACAAATTGGTAAATATCCAAGTTTGACTAAGCGTGAAATTACTGATACCATAGGCATCTCAGATGAACGAGTACACTATATGTTACACAAAGAATTACAGATGAAAAAGCTCTTCGAAAAGTTAGGGCTGCATTCGTTAACAGTTCAACAAAAACTAAATCGAAAACAAATTTCTCAGCGTAATTTGGAGCATTCTAAGCAAAGTAAAACGGATGTTGTGCGTCGTTTTATAACTATGGATGAGACTTGGATCTACCATCATAATCCTAAACTGAAACAAGAAGCTGGTTTTTTAGCACCAAAACAGGTGAAGTCAGAATGATCGGCAAAAAAGGTTATTGCATTATTTTTTTGGGAAACAAAAACGGTTTTGTTTGATTGATTATCTTGAAAAACGTTAAACAATTAACTCTGAATATTATTGAAAACTTTGGGATCAGTTGGTTAAAAAAAATCGTGAAAAAAGATCCGGTTTACAATAGATAACAATCATTTTTCATCAAGACAATGCACGTGTTCACCCAAGTTTGTTTGACGATGGCTAAATTAAACAAATTAAATTACGAATTGCTTAAACACCCACCCTATTCACCACATTTGTCTCCCTTCGACTATTACCTGTTCAGAAATTTGAAACCATTTCTTCGTTTTTCGTCGAATAAAGAAGCTATAAGAATTTGCATAGCTTCCGGAAAATCATTAGAGAGATGGTAGAAAATTACTAGAGGATCTTTGGAATAAATATGTTTCAGCTAAGGGAGATTATATTAAATAAAAAAAAGAGTGTGCGTGTAACCTTTACGCGCGATTGAAGTAAAACTTTTTGACGTACGTATCGGAAAATAAATATCTAATTACAATTCAATTATATTTATTGTCTATATACTTTACAAAAAATAAGATGTTATATTTATATTATTCATTAGAAATAGGAATTTGAAAGTTATCATTATTTTTTATATATGAAGTAATAGGTTTATAATAACTAAACTGTGAAACATAGATTTTACTCTCTAAATACCATTAATGTATTTGAAACCGTTTGAAAATTTTGAAAACTTCATAAATAAATTTTGAAAATTTAAGCTCCTCCCATAGCTGAAATCACACCGTTACTTCCATCAGAATCTTCCGTTAGAATCTAACGTTAGAGTTACCCCTAGTCGCGCCTAAAGAAGTTTTACTTCAATAATAGGTAAACAATATTAAAAATATACACACATTACGTTTAGAATGTGTGATTTTGTAGCTGTATCTACCTTATTGTAATACAACACAACACAAGATCCTTCGATAGTTAGATAACCATTTCATTTTGTAGCATTTTATAGCATCCTATCCTACTAATATTATATAGGCGAAAGTTTGTTTGGATGGATGTATGGATGTATGGATGTTTGTTCCTCTTTCACGCAAAAACTACTAAACGGATTTTAATGAAACTTTACAGTAATGTAGCTTATAGATCAGAATAACATATAGGCTATCCTACTAATATTATATAGGCGAAAGTTTGTTTGGATGGATGTATGGATGTTTGTTCCTCTTTCACGCAAAAACTACTAAACGGATTTTAATAAAACTTTACAGTAATGTAGCTTATAGATCAGAATAACATATAGGCTATCCTACTAATATTATATAGGCGAAAGTTTGTTTGGATGGATGTATGGATGTTTGTTCCTCTTTCACGCAAAAACTACTAAACGGATTTTAATAAAACTTTACAGTAATGTAGCTTATAGATCAGAATAACATATAGGCTATAATTTATAAAGATATTGTGTGAATTGTCCAAAATATAACGATAAATGTCATTTAAGTCTGAAAAAATTCTGCAATCTGCGAGCTACTCAGGCGTGTGCTTACATAAAGACCTTGATTTTATTCGAATTACACGCAGACGACGTCGCGGGCAACAGCTAGTAATTTATAAAGATATTGTGTGAATTGTCCAAAATATAACGATAAATGTCATTTAAGTCTGAAAAAATTCTGCAATCTGCGAGCTACTCAGGCGTGTGCTTACATAAAGACCTTGATTTTATTCGAATTACACGCAGACGACGTCGCGGGCAACAGCTAGTATTCCATAAAATTTAAAATCCTGAGTTGAGTTTGTTTTCTTCAGTTCTACGAAGGATCTGTTATTGCTGGTATAAGATCAGCCATCCTGACTAGTGGTTTTATGGCCTTTATGGCTACCTAACCAAACCTAAAATAAGTATAAGCAAGTGTTAAAACATTTCGAATATTATTATTTTTTTTATGAACAAAAACGTGCAACATGCTTCTTTACTAAACGTAAAGCTTCCCTATAAACAATTATTTACTATCATAATATGTATTTATGTTAAATAAACTTACTTAATCAAATCATAATCTTTTTTTCATTTTCATATTCCTTCAAATCTTTCTGGCGCTAATAATATGCCCTTTGACGTTCACAATTTCTTTTTCTTTTTAGCTCTTTAAGTCTATAAAACGAAAATAGCTAGGTATAAATAATAGTTATAAATAATTAGGTATAAATAGTGTAATTACACACCAAAAATAAAATGTATGCATATAGAGTACGTACTCACTCATTTTCATTCAATATTTTTTCATCACTTTCGTCATTAATAAATTGTTTATTCATATTTAAAACAAACACTTTATACACAAATTTAAACTATTTACCACCAATGTTTTTCGGTTGACAAGCTGTCAATTCATACAATTACAGATTTAATTTTATTTAATATAGTAGGCGGAATCGTGTTAGGTATTTTGTATCAGGTTTTGTTTCCGGTACGCGGTACATTAGAATGACGTCACGTCCGTTAGAATTACTGAGTTACCCCTAGTCGGGACTAAAGAAGTTTTACTTCAAAAAAACAATTTTATTAAAAAGTACATACTCTTTTATTTTCGCTTTTAAAACTTTTTAACCAACTTATAGATAAACCCAAAAAAATATCAAATTTTACGAAACCTTTTAACTTATTGGCAACCAAAGTTATGAAAGGTTATAAATTGATAATGGGTACTGCCACTGGAGAATTGTTACAGATAAATTCAACAATAATCCAACCATAAATATTTTGGGAGAAGTTCTGCGATGAAATTTATCTATAATAGTGATTACCTTTCCATTATGCATTTAGATCGGAAGATAAATTATTTGGATTGTAATTAATAGCAGTTAAACACGGTAACGTTATAGCCATAATAAGATGGTTTATTAGGGAAATTACTTAACAATATTAAATAATGTTCTCGCAAATACATTACGAAACAGAAAATGTTTGTTATAACTTAATATGTAGAGTATTTAAGTATTTAACAATTTCTATTATAGTTTAAAAACAACATTAACGAAATTGTTTGAGTAGCCACTGGCTAGACTTCGCCTGCAGCCCCATCTATCTAGCGGCCCAAATGGAGAAATTTGAGGTTTAAAACAGTGCTCCGAATTGGTCACTAATTGGTCATAATTGGTCACCAGGTCCAACTAATTGGTCAATTATACAGAAATTTTTGCAATGAGTTTAAAATATCAAGGTCATCCCAAAAATGTTAGCGGCTCTATTTGATCGTACAGAGCTCAATCAAATTGAATTTAATTGGTCACAAACTGGTCAACATTGGTCAGTATATGATGATAATTGGTCAGCGTTATTGACGGAGTTATTGACTAAATAATGACTTTCAGGGTCAGAACCATCTATCTAGCGGCCCAAATTAAGAAATTTGAGCTTTAAAACAGTGCTCCGAATTGGTCAGTAATTGGTTATAATTGGTCACTAGGTCCGACTAATTGGTCATTTATACAGAGATTTTTGCAATGAGTTTAAAATGTCTAGGTCATTCAACAAATTTTAGCGGTTCTATTTGATCGTACAGAGCTCAATAAAATTGAATTTAATTGGTCACAAATGGGTCAACATTGGTCACTATATGATGATAATTGGTCAGCGTTATTGACGGAGTTATTAATTAAATAATGACTTTCAAGGACAAGCAAATTTTGTAAGCGACCCAAAATCAAAAACTTGCGATTCAAAAAAAAGATTCCTAAAGCTAAGAACAGTTGAAAAATTGGTCAAAAGTTTTTAACATTTGGTCATGGACACAAAAAATATATAAAGAGTTTAAAATTTCAAGGTTATCAATTAAGACAAATAAATATTTAGCACATTAAGTACCTACGTTCAACAAATATTTTTTTAATTTTTCAATTTTCAACAAAAATTTTATTCAAATGTTTATATGTTATATGGTGCACTTGGTGTTTTTATTTATTTCAAATCTTTTTGTACAGAATTAATGTCATTAAAATGGGTCTTCTGAACGTGTACTCTTTGCAATGAAACTCTTTGGATTTCATACCTTTCTGTAAAGAACAATTTTTTATTTTTCTCATATTTTTGAGAACGTACTAAATGCAATTTTTAATATTGAAACTCTTCTAGTGAAAGTAGGTACTGATATTAATTGATATTATTATCGATTTATTTTTAATTTTCTGAAAGTTAAATAAAGTCATTGAAAAATTTAAGAAAATTTCTAATATTTTAATATAAAAAAATTTTGACTCGAAATTTTTTATTTTGGGTCGCGTGAAAGTCATTATATAGTTAATAACTCCGTCAATAACGCTGACCAATTATCATCATATACTGACCAATGTTGACCAGTTTGTGACCAATTAAATTCAATTTGATTGAGCTCTGTACGATCAAATAGAGCCGCTAAAATTTTGGGATGACATTGATATTTTAAACTCATTGCAAAAATTTCTGTATAAATGACCAATTAGTCGGACCTAATGACCAATTATGACTAATTAGTAACCAATTCGGAGCACTTTTTTAAACCTTAAATTTCTCAATTTGGGCCGCTAGGTAGATGGGGCTGACCTTGAAAGTCATTATTTAGTTAATAACTCTGTCAATAACGCTGACCAATTATCATCATATACTGACCAATGTTGACCAGTTTGTGACCAATTAAATTCAATTTGATTAAGCTCTGTACGATCAAATAGAGCCGCTAACATTTTTTGGATGACCTTGATATTTTAAACCCATTGCAAAATTTTTTGTATAAATGACCAATTAGTCGGACCTAGTGACCAATTATGACCAATTAGTGACCAATTCGGAGCACTGTTTTAAACCTCAAATTTCTCAATTTGGGCCGCTAGATAGATGCGGCTTTCGCGTGCTTATTTAGAAATTGAAAGCTGATCAATTATGTATTCATTAATAGCAAAATAAAGTCATATTATTATTATTATTATTAAATCTCAAATTCCTCTTCACTCTGTGCTTGCTAAGTGGAAATATATTTAACACATAGAGTACCTGGTACAAAAAACCTAATAGTTATGTTAAATAAGCACAACTTACAAAAAGAACTTTTTATAATAGAAAGTTTTTTACTGATTTATAGGTCATATTTTGTGTCATCTCAACAATGCACAGCATCCCTGACATTGTAAAAAGATTAAGTCATACAACGCTGTGATTGATCATAGAGAAGATTGTTTCCTTGTTAACAAAATCAAGGGTAGTTGTATCTAAAAACTTTCTAAAACAGTTTATTTTATTACCAGTTAAAATAATAATTACTGTTTTCACATGTATAAACAAAAAAAAAAAGAAAAAAAACTTCTCTCTCGCGAGTTCGATCCTATTACAATAACCCAACAGAATTGTCACAATCTACCGCTTCACCCCTTATCCAAATAGGCCACCGCAAACTTATATGAAGTCTTTCAAAATGATAATATGTATACATATTTAATTTAATAACAATTCAGTATAAATTTCGAAATCTGTGTATATGCCTAAACACACTTGAAACATGCATTGTCATCCAGTTCTTAGCTATCCTGAAAATTTCAGAGCTCTAGGTAGTCGGGAAATAGGTTTAAATTCGATTGCAAATTCCACGGAATGACACAGAGACACAGAACACGGCGAAAATATAAAAAACTTTCTAAAAATTGATGAGATAATTAAAATAAAAATGATATGAATAATAACAAATTATGGAAACCCGTATTAACTTTAAAACAAATAAAAACGTGTAAAATATTATAACAAACAATAGAATCGATAAAGAAAGAAAAGTTAGGAGCAAGTAGGTTTTAAAAAATGAAACGGAAACCCAACGTACTTATGTACGATCGTAGGAATTTATACTTCTTTGGTTAAACAAGATAAAAACCTTTATAAAAATTTTATCCTTCCCGGTATCCTGTGTTTGTAGAGAAAAAGGCACTAATAATAGAAAAACGTATTTTAAAAATGAAAAGAAAGTTTAACGCAATCAATAGTTGGATAAAATTTAAATAAAAATAATAAAAACATTATTTGAACATAATTAAAAAATATTTTATACATAAATTTATTAAAACCGATTTTTATTATCATCAATTCTTTACTAATCACATTTATGGTCTTTTACTGTTGTTGTATCTATTCAGAGGTGAAACTGTAATTTCGAGTAGAAGTTAATATTAAGCACGATGCTAATTTTATTACTAAAAGTTGTTGTATTCAATTAAAATATTTTAATGCTAATTATAATTTAATTACCAATATTGATTTAGACCGAATATTAATGTGATTTCCTATAAGTTTATGTTTGACAACAAAAGATAATTATTTTCGTATAAATATATCTTTTAAAATTTAAAAAACACAAAAATCAAGCTCGGAAAAATAACAGATTATATAATTGACAAACTTTATTATAATTCTTAATAGAAGTTTATGTAACAAGTCCCAAAAGTGGTCTTTTACTGGACGAGTCGGCAAATTGCAAGCCTGCGAGTCCAGTAAAAGCACTTTTGGGACGTATTACGTACAATATTTTTTTTAAAACGGGCATTGTTGTACCAAAAACTTCATATTATTCAGTTTACATTTTTATAACTCTTTATTAACTAATTTTAACATTTTTTTTTAACAAACCTTGCTTGGGTGGCCGCCTTAACAATTTCATCTGGTATAATTTCATCTTCCATTAATTCACAATCAAATGCATCATTTTAAATATCCATTTTATAATAAACTAGCGGACTCGGCGAACTTCGCACCGCCTAACACTAATGTTTTTTTCCAATTTTTTTTTATTTTTACGATTAATTTTTTGTATTTTTTATCATATTTTCTCGTTAGTTACCAGTTTTTACTATTATTTATAGTACTTTGTAACTTATCGGTTAGGTATATTCTATATTAACTGCGCCACCTGACGGTGGCGTCGTAGTTCTTAGGTTAGTAAGTTTTGCTTTTTTAAATATATGAGATATCAACTGCGCCACCTTACGGTGGCGTCATAGTACTTAGTTATGTAAGAATTACTGGTGTAAATTTATAACATCTCAACTGCGCCACCATAGGGTAGCGTCATAATGATTAATTTCGTAATAAACGCGTCCGATCGCTGCAAAATTCAAAGTGCTATAAGAAAATCGCCGCCTCCGATGCGCTATTTATAGGCACGCTACCGCCGGCGCCGCCCCGGCCGGCCAGTACCACCGCAAGCGCTACGTCCCGCAATTTTAAATCTGTAATATCTTCGAAAATATTCATTTAAATCTTGTGCTGTAAACGACCATATAGATCTATATTAAATCAACAATGTATTTAAGCTATTTAATTGGATAAGGATTAATGCTGTAGTGGTTAAAATCGCTTCGAAAATTAGCCATTATTTGTCGTAAAAAGTAAATGACAAAAAAATGTTATTGTGGGATATCCATAAGAGATAGACATATACCATCACGGAGTTTTCTGTAGACCTTTTCAATGTGTACAAATAATTAATACATTATTTTGATAAATCTCGTAGGGTTCAGCCTGCGTTTGCAATGTAAGCGGAAAAAAATTGATAATTAACGACATCACATTAGAAACCTCAAAAATAACAGTATTTCTCCACTATTTAATGGATGCTATTATACATATAAACCTTTCTCTTGAATCACTCTATCTATTAAAAAAAACCGCATCAAAATCCGTTGCGTACTTTTAAAGATTTAAGCATACAAAGGGAAATAGGGACAGAAAAAGCGACTTTGTTTTATACTATGTATTGATATTGATATTGATTTCACGTTTTCAACTAAACGTTAAAATATGTCAAGTTATTTTATAGTTTTAAATATATACAAAATTTAATTATAGTATAACAAGAACCACTTGGATAGGAATTATTTTTACGATTTTACCAGGGGAAACTCAAAAGAACGTCATTATATGAACGAACCCAGTAAAATATCTATTTAATGTTGCTTTTAACTTCCCGACTCACACCTGTACGCCCGCCCATGAAGAGAATTCTTGGAAATTCGAAAAGAGCGTTGACCGCGCCTATTCAAGTGCCTTTGGATAAACTATACCATAGAAACCAATTGACCGATATCTTAGACTAACCATTTTATTGTTTTTTCATTAAAGATAGGCCGGAAAGTAAATAAAAATGAGTCCGGTAAAAGCTTTTACCGGACTCATTTTTATTTTCCGGCCTTGTCCGACAAAATCAGATTTTCTGACCTAAAAATAAACCGGAAAGTATTAATTTCTGGTCGGTTTAAAAAAAAATATTTAAAAAGTTATGACTTTTATGATAGTAGTATTAGAAACAGTATATAGTTTAACTCGTTATAAAATTAGTATATTACATTAAATAAATGAGTGTTGTCTATTCCTTTTGGTGGATAAATTAGACCCTGGAGTGACGTAACTCGTAACCAATGCGCGTAACATAAAGCTAATCCCAATAATTATGGTTTTTCGTCCCTGCATGTGTATATGGTGAAAACATCGACTTTCGACGGAAGTATATAGACAGGGAAGTCAAATTTTCGACCAGAGAAGGAAGGCGTAATACATACGTAATTCGACTTACTTTTTCCTCCTATTCAGTACAAAGTAGTTATTTACGAACCGCAGAGGACTATAATCATTTGATTCCCAGCAGAAAATCACCATAGGGTGCTTCCAGAATCTTTCTGGTAGCAAAGAATAAAATTATCTTGAATTCAATCAGTTCTCGACCAAGATCTCCTTTATTAATTGAATAAGAACTGCTCTGGTAAAACAACTATTTTATTTAATTTCTTTTGAATCACATGGCAAAATATGAAAAAACTAAATTTGACAATGTTTTCTTTTTCTTAGATTCAAGAACTTATTTACATGCAACGTCAAGCAATAAGGAAGAATTTGAGTCTAGTTTTTAAACAGTAACTAGTATTAAATGCGTTGTGCAAATGCCAGGTAAAATTTTCATCACTGCTTGCGTATGCACATCCACTGTAACCCTTAAATTACCCTAGGCTAGCTCCTAAGGGTCGTGGCTTCCTCCTGAGTTTTATTTATTTCCTTCCAAAGATTAATTATAGGGCGCAAAGTACAGACACACAAATAAAATACGAAAAATCAGTTTTAAGTTGATTTATTACTTAGTAAAGATTTTAGTAAAAATTGAAATTAATTAATTAATTTAATCTCTTATCTTTGTTATTCGAAGTCTTCCTGTCGGAGTTCGTTAGAGGTGGATCGTAACTACCGATGTGGATGGAAGTGATCTCCCTTCAAGGGAACTTCCTTGGGGCCAATTCTGGGAATGGTTACACCTGGTGTCGGCTTCAAAATGGCTGTCGGTAGACAGCGAAATTTTTCTGATTAATTTAGCTGGTTCCTTAATAGAGCCCTTCTCAGATTTGGCAATAACCCAGAATGAAGGGCGAAGGTAGTCAGAAACTAATTCTGAATTTCTTAAGAATCGCAGATGAAAAAAAAAAATCGAAAAATTATTCCGTCGAAGAAACAATAATTTCTCCTACCAAGTCGGCAATCGACCTTCGCATCGGCGCGATAAAAATTGAACAGAATAAAAATATATAGTCCGGATTGTATGCGCGAAAACGAACACCACTTTTGGTAGAAGTACATTTAGAGGAAAGTTGTTTTTTTGACGATGTTAGGAAAAAATAATATTCTATATATGGTTGGAAAAAATTTCAATTTTGTTAAAAAATAAAAAGCAGTTGTTAATAGTTTTTTTTTTAATTATTTAGGTTTTGCTTGCATTTGACTTCTAGGAATCACAAAAGAATTATTATACACCTTAGAAACCAAAATTTTATTTTATTTTTAATAATTGAATTAACAAAAGACTTTTAATGGATTAAAAGTTACAATTAATCGTATTTCAATAAACACGGTACTAGAGAAGTCTTTTTAACATCCTCAACATAAAGTTTTATTTTTTCACCTTGCTTCGTACATTCCTTGCTGATAGTATCAGTTAAACAATCAGATTCTGCTTTGGTAATTCTAAAATAAAACAGATAAATTTCAATAAAAAACTCTACAAAAATGCACAATTTCATAAATTTTTACTAAATAACTAAAGTGTCATTCATATTTATTTATTCGTAAGTAAGTGCGACGTTCTCCTAAATTTGCTTTATTATATTTTTTTAAATAAAGTAAAATTCGGGCTTTTAGTGATTTTAGCACTTCCTACTTGTTGGGGGATGGAATCTGTTTTACGATTTTCATAAGACTTGGTCTTCTATATCACTATACGTCGTATTTCTATATTTTTTGCTTTTCTACAGGTTGGTTCAATAATATTGAAAGCCACAATGAAAGAATGTGTAAGTAAAGGGGCTGCACCGGTTACCGGTTCCAGCACAAAATCGGTATTTTTTACATGTAAATCTCCAAAAGAAAATCTAAGGTCCATTCTGCTCATTTTTGGACCATTTAGCAACGCCTCCCAATCACGTGACCTGGCGTATAACTGACATATGACTAACGTACGACTAACGTATGACTAACGTATGACTAACGTATGACTAACGTATGACTAACGTATGACTAAGTTATGACTGACGTATGATTGATGTATGACTGACGTATGACTGACATATGACTGACCTATGACTGGTTTATGACTGGTCACGTGAATGGGAGGCTTGGCTAAATGGTCCAAAAATGAGCAGAATGGACCTTAGATTATCATATGGAGATTTACATGTAAAAAAGACCAATTTTGTGCTAGAACCGGTGCAGGCCCTTTACTTGTGTATTTTTTTAATGATTTAATATTTAATTTTATTTAATAGTTCCCTCAGATTAAACACACTTATTCCAATGATCCTCCAGAAAATTTATACCATCTATTTAATGATTTTCCGAATGCTCTGCAAAATATTGTTTCATGGCTACAAAAGCTTCCTCATTTAAAGAAAAACGGTTTCCACGAAGGAATTGGTTTAAGTTTCTAAAGAGGTAATAGTCGGAGGAAACCAAATCTGGTGGGTGATCAAGCAATCCGTAGTTTAACTTGTTCAATTTAGCCATATTCTTAACCAACCTGTGTGAACACCTGCATTCTCTTTATAAAAAATGATTGTTTTCTTCAGTAAACCGGATCTTTTTAATGTTCTTGTTTTAGTTTAGGATCATAATGATATATACAAGTCTCATCCATAGTTATAAAACGACGCAAAAAGTCGGCTTTATTCGGCTTAAAACGCCCCAAATTACGCTAAGAAGTTTTCGCTTTTGTTTTAGTGTTAACGAATGTAGCACTAACTTTTCGAAGTATGAACTATTCGTTCATCTAAGATATCCATGGTATCAGCAGTTTCACGCTTAGTGAAACTTGAATTTTTACAAACAATATCATATACTTTGGTCATTGATTTCTGATAATGTTGCACTTTTTGGACGTCCACTACGTGGTTCATCTTCAAGGCTTATACGAACTTGTTTAAACTCTAAGCCTCTTCGATGCACAGTTGGAAATAAAGAAGCAAATTCCGTTAACACTATCACCAGTTTTGTATCAATTTTTGTTGCTGATTTTTACTTTCAAAACAAATAAATTTATCACTGCACAATATTCGATTTTTTCCATGAATTAACACATCAAAATTGAATTTTTTGTGTATTCACATGGAAGATGATATTCTTCTACTACATATTAATATTTTGCTGTCTTAATATCTACATATTGACATATTACTAAATTAATTAGTGACAATAACCACTAAGGTATTTGAGGCCTAATGGTTAAAATCGTTACGGGCTATTTATAGGTATATAGATCACAGGTTCGATTTGTCTTTTTATTTGTTTTATCCTAGAGTTTAATTTAGTATTATTATTTTTGTCTACTGCTTTGACAGTAAATGTTATTTAAACTCATTGTCACCCATGCAGGGTAAGTAAGCTATAACGCACAGTCGTGCGTAATGAAACGTCATGTTGGAATGACGTTTCATTACGCACAACTGTTTGTTATAGCTTACTTACCCTGCATGGTGACAATGAGTATAAATGAGATTTACTGTCCAAGGAGTAGATAACAGTACAGTACGTACGTCATATATTTTTTAGAGATGTCAAATATTTAGAATTGAAATTAAAATATTGAGTCGTAGATAAAGCATAGAACGTAACTCGAGTGGTAAGAGGTATTACGTACTCGTGTAATTAAGCACTAGCCGCTACGCAGCTTCGTGCGTAACTTTTCCACTCATACGTAATGTCCTACTTACCACTCTTGTTACGTAATATACTATAATTAAATGTTTATATCTATTAAAAAATTTTATGCATTATTTGGACACTACTGATTTCTGCTTCTTTGCCTAATATAATAGTTCAAATTAATTAAAATTTTAGAACTTAATAGGTAAGACACCTTTTGAAATCAGAATTTACAAACTATTATTTACAAAATAAACCAATTCACACAACTAACAAATGTTAATGAATAATTTGGTTACTTACTGACAATAAATCTGTTGAGATGGAACATCGTCAGCTGTCATAATAGTATTACTAGCTTTATCGATACAGACTAAATACTGTTGATTTATATCAGGTTTTTCAAATATCCGTAGACAAGGATTAATTGTATCTAAAATTTAGAATAATTAAAATCTATTAAATAATACAACTATTATTATTACTTACCATTTATAACATTTAGATATTTGTAGTACAAATCTATTTGGGCTTTTGCTGTGTTAAGTAATAATTCCGGAAAATATTTTTGTTCCGGTTTTAAACAGTTTTTAACTTCTGTAAGTGATTTTTGACTGCATTCTTTCACATTTAAAAAATACTCCTCTTTTGGGTCTGTATGTACATTCTTCTGGAAAATGCAGTCTAGCAAATCGTCAAAAGTCTTCTACAGAAACAAATACGCTAAATTACTTAATATAAAAACGATTAACAAACCGTCTATTTACTACGGACTTCGATTTTATTTGAACATAATAATCGTTCCAAGTTCGAACTGACTTCTCTTTACAGCTACCTTAGCCGACACCTTAAAGTTCAGGGTCGTAATAGGATGTATATTATAACAGCAGGTACCGACTGGTCTTTTATCATTTTACTAAACCGCGAGATGTAAGCAAACATGTTTTTTTACGTAAACCCTATAAAAAACTAATTTCTTTCATCACTTTCGATACAGTCATTGTCTTTCACATTTAGATCATTATCAGTCACATCCAAAATATTATTGTCCTGAATTTCAGTTTGTGGTGTGTGTCACGGCTGCATTATATTGATCGAAAATAATGATTAATATTAAATAACAGTAATTATAAAACAAAAACATTACACCAATAAATAAAAATAACATATGAAAAAGAATAAATATCATCAATAAATAAAAGAAATTTTTAAAAGTTCTGTTGTTAACACTTGGAGAACACTAGGATCTGTAACTTCATAAAAATATGAAACTTAAACCTATAAAGATAAAAACCACCTAATATAATACAATAGCAGCGATAACCAGCCCTCGCTATACAGTCATTAAGATAAGATAGGTCAATCCGCACAAATTGGAATGAATAATACTATAATCGGTGAGCTTGAATGTCTCCAATGTCGGATTTTATTGCTTGTCATTTCTAAAGGTATGGCTAGTTTAGATAAAGTTTAAATCCCATAATATTAAAAATTAAATAAAAAATATAAATATATATATAAATGGCATATTCGTTTTTAAAAAAATAGCTACTTCGTCTTGGCAAATTGTTTGTAGCTTTTTAAATAATAATCCTATTTTTATAAAACGTAGCTAAGAACCACTGCGGTGAACACGGTTTTCGATTAAAAACCGCATTCAACTCGGTTTATTTATTCATAGAATTTTCTACAAGGCCGAGAACTGATTAGCTGTGGTAGGAGTTAGATGTTTAGAGCCGAGGCTGGAATTTCTAAACGAGTACCGTAATGACAGTTCACGGATGTGTATCGTACAATGTTTTATTTTATAGTGTTGTGTAATAAAAATTAAATTTTAATGTTTTAGTTTAGATTACCTACCTGTATGTAGGTGCGGCGTGGTTTTGATTTGTTTATTAAGCCATTAGTAAATTGGTGCTGATTGAGTCTTCTGCTTGGTATGACAAAGAGTACCAGCTCTTCAACGAAGGAAAAAATTGTGTTGATGAGGCCTTAATAGTGACTCAATTGACAAATATATTTTTTGTACTATTTAGAAATTGGTTGGGTTAAATACATTTATGATATAAAATATACTTTTTTTAAATCATGGTTATCATCGGATTTACGCGCCGCGAGATGTTGTTATTATCGACATACACTCCTCTTAGGAATTGTCAGCCGAGCGTACATTTTCAAAATTTTACTAAACCAGCTAGCTTACTAGCCAGAACGATTGTGATACTGTTACGTATAATGGTGGTTAAAATTTTTTATTTGTTAAAAACTATTATAAGTGCTGCAAAGCAGTACTTTATAAAAATAATGTAGATATAATTTTTACCCAAAGAGCATCCACTTTGTCTTCCGGGAGTCCATTATTTTGACAACTGATAACAATAGAATATTTCATAGCTTCAGCAAAGTTTTGATACATTTCGTCAAGAGTAAAAGCTGAAACAATCAACATGTAATGTAATGTAATTATATAAGAATGTTTAAATGAGTTCTCCGAGGCAAAACGTCCACAGTAAAGGTTCACGATCGGTATGGTACAATTTATTTCCTTTACAAGACATTAAATGAACTGATTTAAATGAATTTTTGCAATGATGCAGAAGGCTTTTAGGAACGCTTGCATCGTTTTAAAAGTGACCGCACATATGTTGATAGTTGATAGTGAAGCTAGTTCTGGCCGACCTTTCACCATAACACCAAATTTTTTATAAATGTATTGTACTTCGAATAAACAACAATTGGTAAGCCTACAAAGCAGAAAACCTACCAATTATTTGCAGTAAGTTGGATTTATATAATTTTTGTTGCATTCGATTTCTAAGAGCATTAGGAAATTTTGTGAACCAATGCGATAATGAAAAAATGAATAATTACATTTAAAGTACGTCCAATTCTGCTACTTGGAATTCGCTGAACACGAAAACCGTGTTGATGAAGGTCTTTAATTACCTGGTGTCCAGAACGGACGCTATCTACCTTGTCGTCATATAAAATCATACGAAACTTGTTTCTCGGGTGTTTTTGAGGTCGCGGAAAACGAATATCATGTTGGAGAAGGTCTCTGAGGTACCTGTTGCAGGGCATTATCGTGTTCACCTCGTCTATGGAAGTTTTGTGCAGATTCCCATAAAAACATTCAAAACTCGTTTCTTGTGGTTTTCGACGTCGCTGAACACTAATATCAAATTGGCAAAGGTCTTCGATGTAGCTGTTGTACCGGGCGGACAGTTTATACAAATTTAAGTAAAGTCTTAACTACAGTAGACGCATATTTTTATTTCTTTATGATCGTATTAGTTCACAAAATTTCCAGATGCTCGTACGAATCGAATGCAATAAGAATCATCATTTAAATCCAATTTACTGCAAAAAAATTAGTAGATTTTCTGCTTTGTTGCCTCGCCTATAATTGGTTACCCATACATAAAAAACGAAGGCATTTTTTTGGTCAACGACTAATTTCTTGATCAAGATAATACTAGAGAACACTCATCGAATCTTCTGCAGCGTGCAACAGTTTTTAAGAAACACAATATCGGGCCTAATATTGCAAACGTTTTATTCAATCAAATAGAAACCAATTTAACGATTGTCACTCGTTCGATAAACAAAAACAAAAGCTCCAACGCCAGATATAACAGTTATAATATTATGTAGATTATCTGTCATACAATCGCAACTTATTATCTCAATTTCTAGAAAAAGTAATCGTGTTTTGTTTTCTGAGAAAAATCGCTGTATTCTGGTTGTTTCTTAAAACATTTGCAAAATTTAAAGACATTTGTTATTGTATTAAAAATATCTATTATATAAAAAAACGCAACTCCCTATCTTCATAATAAAAAAAGTTGATCGTGTTTTGTATTTTCAATAAATCTCTGTATCCTGGTTGTTTATTGAGATATTTACATATAACAAAATATTTGTGATTTCACTAAAATATCCATTCCATAAAAAAACCGCAACTCGATCTGTTAATTAATAAAAAATTGATGGTGTTTTATTTTTTGAAGTAAAACTTCTTTAGGCGCGCCTATGGTTAACTCAGATATTCTAACGGACGTGACGTCATATTCTAATGTAACGCGAAAAACCTGATACAAAAAACCTAACACGATTCCGCCTACTATATTAAATGAAAGTTAAATCTGTAATATACATATTTTGCTGACCTGTCAAATTGACAGCTTGTCAACCAAAATACATTGTTGGTGAATAGTTTTACGCCTAAAATTTGTGTATAAAGTGTTTATTTTAAATATGAATAAACAAAGTGGATTTATTAATGAAGAAAGTGATGAAAAAATATTGGATGAAAATGAGTGAGTATTTTATATGCATACAGACCTAAAAAGAAAAAGGAAATATGCACTTCAAAGGGCATATTATCAGCGCCAGAAAGATTTGAAGGAAAAAAAATGTAAAAATAAAAAAAAAATCGTTCATACTGAATATTATAATTTATGTAAGCATCTAATTTCTGTTAACTTACTGTAGCTACATGTTAATAAACATATTTTGAATTTGAATTTATTTTGCGATAATACGTACGTCAAATAAGTTTTACTTCAATCGCGCGTAAAGGTTACATGCACACTCTTTTTTTTAAATCGCTGTATCTCAGTTGTTAATTGAGATGTTTAAACTGATTTTTATCACGATAATTATTACTTTTTGGACGGTTTGGTGTAAACAAATTATTATTAACAAAATGTGTTACTTACGTACCTACTGTTTCTGCTATTTCATCTGCATTGCAGAGACCTAAAAATTAAAATACTGATTTACAAAAATAGTAACTTAACATAAAAGTTCAGAAAAGTTTATAATTGGAAAAACTTATTTTATCTTATCATATCAGAAAGATATGATTAAAATTTTTAAAGTATATTTAACTTTTTCTTTTATAATTTCGATTCAAATTACGATACAAATCTTTTTCTGATGTATTGGATAATTGGATAATTTTTTATTCACAGTTCTTAAAATATCAACAAATATTTACCTGTGCCTGTAATAAATAAAATCACTGCAAGAACGTTCATAGTTGCCAATCGTTAATACTACTATTATTTTTTAAATACATGTCATTAGTTTTAATACTTTTAGAAATTCAATCATTAGGAAAACTTAACGTATAATCGACTTATAACCACTAACAGGAATTATTAACAATTAATTATTTGGAAATGTACCTACACAAGAAATATTTTAATACCACATTATTTGGCCACAAACGTTTTTTAAAATATTTGTAAATGTTTGCAGTATTTTATTAAAAAAATGTTGTTATTAATTACTTAGTATGCTATCGAATATGAAGTATTTACTGTTTTATTTTTTAAATAATATATGTTATATGAATGTATGTATGTGCGTAATCAGGGGTGATAGATATACCTGCGACCTATAAGATCTATTGTGTCCCCCTTTTCTTGCTATAGTTCTGATTTTTCCGCAGACTTATAGCAGCACTTTTAATCCTTTGTTTCTTAGAAAGCTTAGGATATTAAAGTATTATTACAGAAAACTGTAATAGTGTCTTACTTAATAAAGCGAGTTATTAATGAACAAATGTTGCAATCAGAGGTGAAGATGTCACTACTATCACGGCGTTTACACTTTCGTTACTGAAAGTAATATATCGTTCGTGATTTTAGTTGAATCTTCAGTCAGCGATTATGCCTTAAGCTCGCTGACGGATAACATATACCTTGTACTGATGAGGCCCAATAGGCCGAAACCGGTCTACAAATTATGTTGTCCCATCTAACTGCAAACTAAAATGGTTGGTTTAAATTATCTGTTAGATATGCCAACCCCATTTGATTTTGAAGTGTAATTCAATATCCGTCGGGGCACATACCCCGGGAAGTTGTTGTTTCTTCTCAGTTAAATGGTAAATGTTTTTGAAAATATTTTTCAAAACTCGTAAAGCGATAGAATAACTAATATTCTGCATTTTGTAACATTGGTTTATTAATAACTCGCTTTATTAAGTAATACACTATTACAGTTTTCTGTAATAATACTTTAATAGTATCAAGACCAGGGTCTTGTTGTCAAATCGAATTTTGGTTTGCAATTAGAGGTGAAGATGTCACTACTATCACGGCGTTTACACTTTCGTTACTGAGAGTAATATATCGTTCGTGATTTTAGTTGAATCTTTAATCAGCGATTATACCTTAAGCTCGCTGACGGATAACATATACCTTGTACTGATGAGGCCCAATAGGCCGAAACCGTTCTACACGTTATGCTGTCCCTTCTAACTGCAAACTAAAATGGTTGGTTTAAATTATCTGTTAGATATGCCAACCCCATTTGACTTTGAAGTGTAATTCAATATCCGTTGGGACACATAGCCCGGGAAGTAGTTGTTTCTTCTTAGTTAAATGGTCAATGTTTTTAAAAATATTTTTCAAAACTCATAAAGCGATAGAATAACTAATATTCTGCATTTTGCTGATTTGTTCAGTTTAGGATATCGTTGGGCTTCAAGTTAGGTAAATCTTTTTCTTCTATATCGTATGATCCTAGGTATCTTACTTTAGACTTACGTAATGCAATGCAATCTGAGAGTATGTGTACTTAGGTTTCGTCCTCTTCCTTACAGAATCTTCACTTTACTTCATCTACCAATCCTAGTTTTTTCAGTTATTCTCTTAATCAGCAGTGCAGGGTTAATATTCGGAGTTTGTGTTTACTGAGGTTTAGAAAGCTAAAAGATCTTTTATGGTTATAGTTTCCCAGGAGCGTCTTCGTTGTTTTAGTCCTAGATCACTACTGTATTCCAGTATTTGAATTTTTCTCTATTCACTTCTTTTCTTAGTTTTTCTACGACTGTACTACTGCTGCTTCGACAAGATGGTTTTCGGCCCAAATATGGGGTTTCAGCTCATTATTTTCTTAAGTGTTTATACATCCAGAAAAGTGAGTTTCTAACAAGAGCATTGGTTGAAATTTTTTCGCTTTTTGTGAATCGTTCATCTGGCGTTTTCAATGCCATTAGGTACTGGGCCTACTCTTCCGTTTCACAACACTTTGTGCAGCCTTGTAGCAGAAGGTGCAAAATGTATTTTTTCTAGGAAGCTATTACTTTTAGCTTTTCTGATCTCTTTATTGTAGATTGTGAGATTCTTGGTGTAGCTCTGCCAACCTCTTTTACGTTTGGCTCTATTAATGATCATCCGTGTTTTGGATCTTAAGTTTTACAGATAAATGTTCCATGATATTGCTCAGTTTAACTTTCTAGTTCTTTGAAAGGGACAACTTGATTTGTAGGCATTGACTATTGCCTTGTTTAACTCTATGAGATCATTCTTCTATACTAGATGGTTTCTGGCTTTTCCTGTCGCTCGGAAGCCTGCAAGTAAAAAGTAATAACAAACAGAATTCATTCCGGTATATTAAATCTGTTCCGAATTGTATGTAATTTAACAATTGAAAACCATAGTTAAGACTTAAAACCAAACAGTTTTTTTTAAATAAATCGTCACTTTTGTTAGCTGAATTTTGAATAATAAATATAGTTAAATTTTAATGAAGAAAATTTCCTGAAGCTATAAACACGAAACGATTCTTAAACGGTAGAAAAGCCGATAAGTATTTCAAATGATGGTTTAAACAAGCAAGTGAACATTTGTTTCCATTGAAAATACTGTAAATACCGTCAAAATTACAATCGTGTAACACGCAAGAGTAAAATGAAAAATTAAGGTCATTTTTCCAAACAAAAATGTTAACACTAAGATTAATGGGCATTTTTCTAAAAATAGTTATTAAACTTTATATACCAATTGTGGAAGTAAATTAAGAAATTATTCGATAAAAATAGCAACATATATATATATATATATAGGTATATCGTGGTGTGGCATTTAAATTTTGTAGGCTTAAGAAAACCTCTTTGACTTGTTTTTCAAATTCTTTCTCAAAGAATCTGTTTTAAAAAAGAACATTAGTTGATTTTAATTATAAAGTATTATTACAGAAAACTGTAACATTGTCGTATTTAATAAAGCGTGTTATCAATAGATATCAAAGAAATAATAAAATTATTCTACAAGTTATGTTGTCCCTTCTAACTGTAAACCAGAATGATTGGTTTAAATTATCTATTAGATATGCCAACCCCGTTTGACTTTGAAGTGTACTCCATTATCCGTTGGGGCATATAGCCCAGGAAGTAGTTGTTTCTTCTTAGTTGAACGGTCATTGTCTTTATAAATGTTTTTCAAAGCTTGCAAAGCGTTTTCTGTAATAATACTTTATAGTTTCAAGACCAGCGTTTTGTTGTCAAAATCCGAATTTTGGTTTGCGATTAGAGGTGAAGATGTCGCTACTATCACATTGATTACACTTTCGTTATTGTATATATATATCGAGCGTGATTTAAGTGGGATTTTCAGTCAGCGATTACGCTTTAAGCTCGCTGACGGATAGCATATACATTGTACTGACGAGGCCCAATAGGCCGAAACCGGTCTACAAATTATGTTGTCCCTTCTAACTGCAAACCAGAATGGTTGGTTTAAATTATCTATTAGATATGCCAACCCCGTTTGACTTTGAAGTGTAATCCAATATCCGTTGGGGCATATAGCCCAGGAAGTAGTTGTTTCTTCTTAGTTAAACGGTCATTGTCTTTGAAAATGTTTTTCAAAGCTTGTAAAGCGTTAGAATAATTTTATTATTTCTTTGATATCTATTGATTTAAATTATCTTAATTTGTTTAAACTTACTGGTTGTGAGGTTATGTTGGTAAACCATTAAACGTAGACTTATTAATAAGATTAAACACATTAATTTTTTTAAAGCTGGATCTTAAAATTATAGGTACCGTGCTTGCCAAAAGTCCCGTCTTGTCGTCGTATCTTTTAAATGGTTATACTTATAACAGTGAACTTCGAAGAAAGGAAATAAACGCACTTAGGCTTCTCAACTAGTCATAACAGGTGACCTAATAGTCATAGATGACGTTACAGAGCCACTATGACTGATAATTTTAAATGAGGTGTTATGACAAGTGATATCCCATTTGACAGGTATTAAATATACCTAGGTATTCAATAAATTTAACAAATACTACAATTTTAGTTTCGCATTTAATAAATAAAGATATAACAATGAGTTCTTATATTAAGTGTTCGAAATGTGCTAATCTACTTCCTGACAGTAATGTATTCTATCGCTAAAATCTTGTAGTACTCGTTTAAATGTGTCGGGAGAAATTGCCCTACATTTTTCACCAATTCGTTGTGTCAATACTTTCGGGTGCTGTAGCGTAAACCTTAGATTTTAAGTATCCCCAAAGAAAATCTCTAATGGTGTGAGGTACGGTGACCGAGCTGGTCATTCTACCGAACCTCGTCGTCCAATCCATCTACCACGATATTCCTCATTTAGGTTACGTTTTACCGCACCATAATAGTTTGAAGGCGCACCTTTTTTTGAAAAGTTGTTTCCAAATTCATCTGGATTATCTTCGTGACTTTTAAGAATTAATGCCTCACTCGATATACTGCCCTTTGACTGATTTCAGAGCCAGACGCAACTTGGGCTGTGGAAGAATTAGGGTTAACTACCATTCCTGCAATTATGTCCATTTTTTATCATCACTGATGGTCAGTTAGTAACATTGCAATCCTTACAAGGGATTCGAAGATGCAAAACTTAAATTTTCATTTTCGCAATTTTTATTTGTTATGTTTGTTCTAACTTTAAAGATAGGATAGTTTTTATCTAGATTAATAAGCGTAATTTTTTTTTATTGCGAATGTAAGGTTTTATACTTAAAGGGTTAAATTCTACAAGTTTTTAATAGATAGCGGCAGGAGTTACAAAATTTTCCTCAAACAATCATATTTTTAGGTTGTGTAAGTAAGCAGTAGATAAAACTGTGTAAATTTTAATTTAACAATCTCAATAATTATCCGCATTATCTGAGTCATATTTAATGGTTAGTTCCAAACAATTCCAGAAGATGGCGGTATCTTTTGACTGGATTGACTAAGTATTCCATAGACGGTACTATGTTATAAGAATAAACATTATGACGTTGTGTTTTGATTTCTAAAAACTTACTAAATTAAGCACGGTGACGCCACCGTAAGGTGCTGCAGTTGATAACTTAGATACTTAAACGAGCAATTCATAATTAAGTACAATAACGCCACCGCAAAGTGGCGCAGTTGACCTCTCATATATATAAACTAGTTATTTTTAATAAAGATAACGCCACGGTAAGGTGATACAGTTGATATCGCATCTATTTAAACAGCAATTCTTACATGCTTAAATACTATGACGCCACCGTAAGAGGGCGTAGTTGATATCTCATATATTTAAAAAAACAATTCTTACTTAATTAACTACTAGGACGCCACGACAGGTAGCGCAGCTGACATCTAATATATTTAATTGAAAAATTACAAAATAAAACGAAAAAAAAATAGTAAAAACCTGAAAATTAACGTGAACAATGAAAAACAAAAATTGAAAACATAAGATTATTTAGCCGTAAAAAATTTTAGAATTGAAATTGTCAAATTTATATTTCAGTGCGTAAAGAAAAACAGTCTAACAGTATTATTTTCTCTCGTTCACTCTGAAAGAGGAAATTCAATGTATAAACTTGTCAATTTGGATCTTGCAGGTCGGAATGTAATAAATGTGAACAATCCAATAAAGAAGAGCCCACCGGTGGAATAGAAAAGAGAAACAAGACGATATCGACAACGACAGAGCCAGATGGTACACAAACACACACACATCATTTTTTTAAGAAAACGAACCTTTGTGTCAAGTTTCCGTTCAAAATAAGCAATAAACTTTTTTCTACTTATTCGGAATCGTATTTTATTGCAAGACGAACTCAAAAAAACTTGTAAGCGAGACGTGCTGGGTTGTTATTGGAGTGTAATTGGAAAATTAAATTTATTATTACGAAAGGAACAATAGTCTTGAGTTTATATTATATGATTGTAAAGACTGCAATAAAATTATCATTAAACAACGATCTAAAATTACACTTGTTTTAACCTTAAAGATTAACGATTGTACCTATATAATTTCATATTAATATTAAAAATTAAGAACGATATAATATGTAGTAAAATTTAATTGCTTCTTGAGACTATCACTGTTAAAACATGCAGTTAAAAGTTATTTTTATCTTAGAAATATTGAAATAGTTACATTTCACATATTTTTACAATTTTATCAACCCAAATTAAGACGCGTGATAGACAGATACTTACTGGTGAAAGGGTGCATATAATGAAGGAAAATTGCCTACTACTTATGTCATGTCCTATGTTGCCATTCTCCATACATTCAAAAAAATATATACAATACATATGTACATATTTTTTTTAAGCCATCTGTTAAATAGTCACCGGTCGTAATGCACCCTAGTTACCCTTACTATACTTCTTCTATTGGCTTATTTTACCCACTCTAGGGTCTTGGTACCCTCTACTAGTTTGTACAGGATACCATATATTTGTAAAAGCGCCTGAGAGTAGTGATGAGACAATTCGAATGCTAGGAATCGAAAGTATTCGATTCTTAAAAGTTTTCGAGTGGTCTCCAGAACAAAGTAACAAACATTCGAATACCTGAGTTCTCGAACGGATCATTCATTCATAATTCAATAATTTGATCGTATCGAATGTGGTGTCGAACTACAATTAAAATCGTAGACTGGAATATTCAAGGGTAATATAACAAGACCTTGATTATAGTCGGCTATTTTTGTGGTATCTAGATTTTGAGAATATTTTAGTATCAATTTGTTGAGACATAATTTGACATTAATAATCTGATTAAAGCCCGCGAGCTTTAGCTCGAGAGCTTTAATCTTTGATTATTAATGTCAAATTATGTCGAAACAAATTGTAAAATATTCGAGAAATTTAGCAACAACAAAAATAGCAGACTATTAATCAAGGTCGCGTTATATTTAGGAAGATTATTTGCTGAGAAGACAAATTTTTGTCATTTATATTTGACGTGGATAATGAATTATCTCAGTTTGATTCAAATTCAAAATCTCAGTTCTCGAGTTGGATCTCGCAATAAATTTTGATGACACTCAAACACAGTTTTATGCAAAAATAAAAAATAACAAATAATCCCACACTAACGATTTTTTTTAACCAGGCTTTATTTTTAAATTTTTATTAAGTAGAGAAACAAAGTTAGTAGGTAGATATAAACATGCAATTCTTGAACTAACAATTAACAACGCAATATTATAAAACCGCACAAAGCTCACGCACACTATCAAATCGACTTCAAACGAATGACTACAATCGAGACCGTTCAAGTTTCTTTTTTTTTTGTTCTCGATTCTGTGTTCTGTATATTCTTGAAACCATTCGAGATCAAAGGTTTCGATTCTCAAAAGTATTCGATTCTGCCCATCACTACCTGAGAGCCTTCAAAAATTGACTGTCTCCTGCAATCCAGTATCTTACAATGGTACAATAAAAATTACAAATCTTTAATTAAACTCTCTCCCTATTTGTCTCTCTCTCTCTCTCTCTCTTCGTTCTCCATTTGTTTGTCTTTATTTTCTCAATAGTTTTTCATACTTAGCACCAAAAAATTCTTTCTCTTACTCTTTTCCTCCTCTTCTTGCTGTTCTTTTTTACTTTATCCCTTTTTTTCATATTCAGCATCAATAAAGTCTCTTTCTCTTCGTCCTCTTCTTGCTGTTCTTTTTAATTTTCTCCACTTCTCATATTCAGCATCATCATTTTCTAAAATGGTATCTATTTCATCAAATTAGTTTCATTGGTGACTATACAGATTATTAAATTATTATACCTTTACCAGTAAGATGTTAACTGTTGATTACTTTTATAACGCTATCAGTTCTGTGATCTTGCATTTAAATATATAAATTAACAGAATGTTTTTTTTTGCAGGTATGTACCTAACTTTTGCTGGCAGCTGCTGGAATCATATCTACATGGTAAAGATCTATAGAAACAAATTAAGGAAAAGATTATTACTATTTTTATAATTTTAAAAGTTAGATTTTGTTAGAATTCTGAATGCCTCGTTCTGGATCTCTGACAGATGACAACTGACAAATACACTATAGGTGTGAGGTTAATATCTCTTTCATACTCTTACACACGAAGACTAGATACTGGAGGAGTCTACACGGTATAGGCTTTTCCATAATATTTCTGGTCTCAATAATCAACTCAGATCATAGTTCTATTTTTTGCCACTGGCGGCGCGAGTACCCATAAGAACTTATAGAGCCTTGTAAGAACCGATGTTTATGACATTTAAATTTCGCGAAATTAAATTCAATATATAATATTAATTTATTTATTTAAAATTAGTTCTCATAAAAGCTGTCAATAGTAACAAAACTTCCCGCGTAAGGATTTAAACGAGTATCTTAGGAACACGAGCGCACTCTACCGGCAATAGTTCTGTCCCCTAAATTGAGACCATTTTTTTAACATTACGTTTAAACTCCTGCTATCTATACTTCGTGGTCTTACAATTCGTTTGTACCTACATGGATATATGCTGATTTTTTAATAGTTCGTTACTCACTTTTGAGTTGATTTTTTTTGGCAACACACGTAACATATGAAGCTTCGTATCATGGCAAATAAACTGATAATTTTACGATTTTTTATATTTTTTTATAATCCAAACAGTTCTTAACAGATAATTTAATTTTCAAATGTCATATATTTCTTGTGGTTTAATTACTCTAAAAGTATAGTAGGTATATAATAAGAGTGCTAAAAAACATTTTACAAACAAAATGAACAACTATTGTTGTGTGTGTAAAATGCTTTATCACTGTATATAGACAGGAATAGTAGGATCACTTTGTAGCTTAATTAAACCTTTAAAGGTTAAATTGGCGTTAGACACCAAATTTGTAACCCTTAAATTACCCTAGGCCTAGGCTAGCTCCTGGGTTCGTGGCTTCCTTCTGAGTCTTTATCAATCCTTCCCAAACATTAATTTAGGGCGCCAAGTACAGACACACAAATAAAAAACGATAAACTCAGTTTTAAGTTGATTTATTTAATCTATCAAAAGTTAAGTGAAAATTTTTAAAAAATAATTAACTAATTTAATCTCTTATCTTTGGTTTATTTGGATTCTTCCTGTTGGAGCTTGATTTATGGTGGATTGGATCTGCTTTAAATCCAAACGTGGATGGAAGTGATTTTTCTTTAAAGGAAAACTTCCTTCGTATCCAAACCCGGAAATGGTTTCACCTTGTGTCGCCTTCTATGAACAAAATGGCTGTCAGTAGTCAGCGAATCTTTTCTGTTTTACGGTAATCCTTAATAGGGCCCTTCTTTGATGTGGTAATAACCCTAATAATAAAATTATAATCAAAACTCCAACCTTTAAGTAATTTACTATCAAATACATTCGCTATCTGGTTCTCCAAATTTCGAGAAAAAATTAATTACATTCCATGTTTATATATTTTCTCACCACAAAAAACTGACCTTTCGCAATAGCATATGTATTTAATATTAAGTGTTAAGTAAAATTTTTAAAATAATAAATTCACCGCAATTTGGATAATTTATACTGAAGCAAAAATGTACTTACTAAATGAAGGGCCAAGGTATTTAGAAAATAATTCTGCTTTTATTAAGAATCAAAGATAACATGAAAGAATTGAAATAATTTTCCAACGAAGTAACAAACTTTCTCCTACCAAATCGACGCGAACAGACCATCCGCACCAGCACGATAAAATTGAAATAAATAAAAATATAGTCCGGAGGATATACTCAAAACGAACGTTACAACTTCGCGTTCTTTGTACCACCTTTTGCTCCGGTTTGCCGACGTTTTTTTGCAGTTTTGTGAGAACTGGTTAGCAGCGATTCCAATTCTACCGTTGTTTTGGTAGATCTACTGATTTAGAAATTAATCTACCGATATACCGTTTTTTTTTACTTTTTCATTAGGTTATAGTACCTACTTCAATTTCTACTTTTTTTTAGAAAGTGATCCTACTATTCTTGTCTATATACAGTCCAGAGGTGTATAGGAGATATACTGTATCTACACCGTGTATTATAACGATCAAACGTGTTACCAACATAATTAATAAATAAACTTATTTTGTTATTATTGTATATTTTTTGGTTTTATAAATTCTTGTCAAATTTTAACAACTTTACATATTAACATGATATTAAACATAAATAAAAATCCTGAGTGTACTGAGTGTACTTCGCGCTTCCTTCACTTGAATGTCGCGAAAAATTTTAACCTTATTTTTTTGCTTTTATGTCACAAGACATTGTTATTACCTACACATTTGTTTAAATGTTTTAAAAATGCAAATGAGCTATTAATGAAGTAAATTGTATTATAATTTTCGATAAAATTACAAACTAAATGGTTAATTAAATCACCTTACTTAATAGCAAATTTAAATGCGACTGTAGTTCATGTGCACTTTCAAGCTTATATTAAACATGAAAAGTCTTAATTTACATTAGATAATTCGAAAACCATTATGATAAAACAAAGCAGGTACGGTAATTTAGATAATAACTTAGAACTTGATGTATGGACTTTATTCTTGAAACTTATCTAAACTAGCACTTAATTCAGTTTTAGTATGCTTTGTAATTTTCTTTGCGGCATTTTATCGGTATTTTAGGTAATAATTTACATTTTTAAAGAATTATACAGGTTGTGCAGAAGGGAAATGCCAGATTATAGACGAGATTTTGTCTCGATTTACTTAAAATATGTCAAAACAACAATGCTTTTTCATGGAAGTAGAATTTTCTGAAGAATGCATTGATAAGTCAATTCTCTTATATTTTTGGTACATTTTGCATACAATTTGAATATTTTTTTCAATAATAAAATGCTTTTGTTTAATGTTGCTCTTAATTTTGTATACAAAACGTACTTTTTATTGGGCATGTATCACTGCGACTTATAAAGATCTATTGTGAAGACCCCTCATCTCTAGAATAGGATTAGAGCACCTTGTCTAGCCCTGTCCTCTTAATGAGACTTAATAGTCTTGATAGTGGCTTCTACACGTAACTTGGAGCAGTCTGTTTTCCTCTCCGAAAACTAGATACCGCGTTCTTTCAAGGCTTTTACATTGGCATAGGACATGAAAGGCGGATTCGTCATCCTCTTCGCACTATCGACAGATATTTTCATCTGCCAAGTTCAACTCACTAATGTGTTTTCTGAACCAACAATGTCCTGTCAAGAGACTGAAAATTATTGTGACATTATTTCTCCTCTATGATAATAGCCAAGAACGTATTTAAGAAGGATGCTCCACTCCCTATGTTAAACTATGAGCTGCCGTGTGCAATGAAAACGGAAGCAATGTGAGCAAGGCGAGAGACTGGACTGGCGCAAAGAGCTACTGCACATTAGCGCTGTCTCTGTTCAAGAGTGAGAAAGTCAGTAGCGTGCTGGTGTTTGGTTTAGAAAGAGACGTCGCTAGATGCGCAGTAGCCGTTTGCTCCAGTCCAGTCTCTCGCCTTGCCCACATTGCTTCCATCAGGCACGCATACCCCTACCAAGCAAGTGGAGCATCCTTCTTAAATACGTTCTTTATAACAGCTCTGTAGTATATTTTGCCGAAATTTCTTTTATAAAGCCTTTGTCTTATCGCTTGTCCGGAGATTTTTTACCCCACTCCTGTGTCTTCTCTAGCTTCCATTTCTCAATGGCTGCCTTAGGTAATAGGTAGTTGTAATAACAATATGAGAACAATTATCACACCTTTGAATGTAATACTCGGAGTACAAACAAGCAATTTAAAAAAGGCCTTTCAATTAAAAGAATAATGACTAACGATTTCTGGCCGTACCAAATCAAAAGTGAAACAAAAAATGAGTGGTTTGGATATTTATAAAGGAAAATTATCAAATACCTTAACAGGGGTAATAACGCCGCGAGTAATGACTCTGATTGGTCAATTATAGAGTTCCACCCGAAAAGCACATGATAAGTCTAATGTGTCTTTTTTTACTTTGGCATAGGTACTCCGTTGTTTTAAGAAATTTTAAAAAAATTCAAGAAAGAAGGCCGTATTGTAAGTGTTTATTTAAATGCTACAATACCGATTTATAAACTTATACCTCTATGGTAGTAAATCAGATAGATTTTTTTCTACATTTTCTGTCTTTTTGTATCTTTTTGTATTTATAACCTAAATCTATACTAATATTATAAAGCTGAAGAGTTTGTTTGTTTGTTTGTTTGAACGCGCTAATCTCAGGAACTACTGGTTCGAATTGAAAAATTCTTTTTGTGTTGAATAGACCATTTATCGAGGAAGGCTTTAGGCTATATAACATCACGATGCAATTATTAGGAGCGAAGAAGTAATGGAAAAAACCGGGGAAAATTATTGATCCTTGCGGGCTTCCATTGCGTGCGCTGCGAAAACGGTTCAAGATACCAAAAATTTATGTATTATTCCTCTTGAAATGATCTAAAAAAATGTCCGCGACAGTATATATCTATCTTTTAAGATTAACTCACTAGAACCGTTTTTATGGTAGTAATCAAATTTGGTCGAAATTAATGCATTATTTGTTAAGAGTTGTATCAACGTAATAATATTAATCTTTATCCAAATAAATGTGGTGTTGATTAAGAGTATTTGACGTCACTTAATTTCAATGAACATCTTAGAAGATATTACAATTTTAAAATAACTAGGACGCCACCGTAAGGTGGCGCAGTTATTATCTCATATATTTTTTTTATATAACACCTGTACGATGTTTGTTTACTGCTATCTGGTCACAAATGAACAATTATCAGTTATTTTCTGACCTAACTTAATAACAACAAATACTTAAATCTAAGGGCATACCCTATGGCTTACTCTTATTATATCTATCAACTAATGCACTACAACTAACATGCAATAACACCACAGCACTATGCTCTGCTTTTTACACTAAACTGTTACACATTTACACTAACTCAAATGGTTTTGTCCTCATGAGTCTTCTCTTTAGTTCAGTGTTGTCAAGAAGCTGGATTGCCTCGACATTCACATGACTATGCAGCCTCTGCTCGTGACTTGCTGCTGTTCTCTTGATCACTTCGGTCACAGTTTCCATACCCAGGTCCTGGTGGAGGTTGCTGTTACGGATATACCAAGGAGCATCAACAATGTTCCTCAGTACTTTGTTTTGAAATCTCTGGATAATATGTAGGTTACTAGCTTTGGTACAGCCCCAGAGTTGGCACCCATATACCCATACTGGCCTCAGTACTTGTTTGTAAATGGATAATTTAGTATGAATGAATAATGTAGAATTTTTTCCAATCATCCAATACAATTTCTTATACCTCATATCTAGCTCCCCTATTTTCTTTTTGACATGGACTTTCCAGCGCAGCCGCGCGTCTAGGGTGATGCCCAAGTATTTTGCTGATGTCGCATAAGGAACTTGGGTATCATTTATTCTAAATGGGAAATTTTCTATTTTTTTATTTGTGAAGTTAATGTGTGCCGATTTAGACTCATTTAATTTTATTCGCCATTTTCTGGTCCAGGTATGTATTGTATTTACTGAGAGTTGCAACTTATCAGTCGCTTCTTCACTAGTGTCTCCTATCGCTAGTATAGCTGTATCATTAGCGAAGGTAGCAATAGTGTTCTGCTCTAGTTCTGGAATGTCACACGTATACAATAGGTACAGGACCGGACCTACTACGCTCCCTTGTGGCACGCCAGCTTTGATTTCCTTTAAATCGGTGTACACTTCTTCTTGTTTAACTGTGAAATATCTATTCGCAATGTATGATTCTAGGATTTCCGAGTACTGTTTAGGCAAGAACGTTCTTAGTTTATAGTTTAAACCCTCATGCCAGACTTTATCAAATGCCTGTGCTACGTCCAAGAAGATTGTAGAGCAGACTTTCTTTTCTTCTAATGTTTGTTCTATTATATTTGTTATTCGGTGAACTTGATCTATAGTGGAATGTTTATTTCTGAAACCAAATTGATGATTTGGTATAAGATTTTTTCTTTCTATTATTGGTTTTAATCTTTTCAATAGGAGTTTTTCAAATAATTTTGACATCACTGGAAGGAGTGATATACGATGTCACTTCATTAGGAGGTTTACCTGGTTTAGCGATCATAATGACTTCGACTACTTTCCAGAGTCTCGGAACATATCTCAATCTAAAAGCAACATTTATTAGGTTTGTCAGCTTAACTATGGCTTTTCTTGGGAGATTTTTTAATAGTTCTCCTGTTATGAGATCATATCCTGGAGCTTTTTTAGGATTTATATTCTCTTTTATCTCTGTTTATACTTCTCTAACTGATGTCAACGTTATTCTTTCTTCCGTTTGGAATGGTTCTTCCCATCTCAGTTCTTCACCATCATTGTCGTTGGATTTGAACGTGCTTTCTAAATGATTTGCAAATCTTTCTGCTTTCTGTTCGTTACTTCTAGCCCAGTTGCCGTTTTCCAACTTGATAGGAGGAGAATGAATAATCGGTCTCTTCATCCTTTTTGTTGCCTTCCATAACGAATAATCTGTGTTCTGGTCAGCTGTTAAATTACTTAAAAAAGAATCAATTGTTGAATTTTTTATATTCTGTATCTCCCTTTTTAGTTTCTGTGTAGCATTATTTAGACTAGTTTTGTCTCGTAGAACTCTGTATTGCTGCCATTTTTTTCTTAACTTTCTTTTTTCTAATATCAGTTCTCTGATTTCTTTTGGATAATTGTTCCCTTTTGTTCATATATTTAAACGAGAATTTCTAACTAAATTAGGTAGGTACTATAAAGCCACCGTACGGTGGTGCAGTGGATATCTTATATAAAATATCTAATATAAAAAAAATCATTGAAAACAAAAAAGGAAGCAAAATGGTAAAAATGTGAAAAAATGAAAAATGGAAAAAAACACACGAAAGTGTTATGCGGTACAAAGTCCGCCGGAACAGCTAGTATCAAATAAATAAACTTATATTGCCACCTATTAAAAATTTAAAAATCAGTTTAATTTGATTTAAATAACATTTTATTTAAATAGCCAGATGTTTTTTATAAATTTGAAAATATAAACAAACATTTGAAATGTTAGATTTTCACAAACTAACTATTTTTATGGTAAAAATTTAATCCTAAATCTATAACAAAACTATAATTCAAAAAATGGATTTATTGTAAATTAATAGCAGTATCAAGTTTAAATAAAAAGAAAACAATTATTTCAGCTATCCATTAAATTTTTTAATATTAATAAACGTAAATACAAGTTGTTTTTATCCAAATAAAATAATAATTCAATATTCTGTACAATATTTAATAATAATTCAATATTGTGTGTTAAATAAACTAATAGTTTAACTTTTCCTAAGAGAAAAATTAAAACTGACTGTTTTATAAAATACTGTTGACGTAAAACATAAATCTTAAGTTATAAAATAGTTTTATAAGACATTTGCCAACATTAGATTGTGTTTGTATTCTAATAACGAAAATGCCAACCATAACAATATATTTGGCTTCAAATATATAAAAAAATATAATAAATTGTAGTGCATAACAATTCCGAAAATGATGTAGATCGTTATTTTCCAGTTCCTTTTGAAGCGCTTAATCGTTTATTTGGGGGTATTGTAAAAATATCGTCTAAGAGAAATAAAAGGGGGTGGAGATCTAGATCGTATTTTTTCCGTTCCGCCCATGTTCTCGCTTAAGGGATAAAAAGAAGTAGGCAATAAATGTCAGGCTGGTTTGGCTTCCAGAGCCGACCACAAAAGAGGATGTGTAAAATGCTGAACTTTCAGATCCTTATACAATGCTCATCGGATTTTTGTAGCTGACAATGTTGCTGAAATTTGAGGTTCAAATATAAAAGTTATCAAAAAAATAGTTAACGAACAATGCTATTTTAAAAGCGAGATTTTTCTTTATGATTTTCTTTATATAGAAACAGTGATGTCCGTAAAACGTTTAACTACTTTAATTAAGATATTTCTATATAATTTGTATTAAACTTAAGTAAGTTTAATACTAAATCCCCCGGGACCTAAAGGAATACACGGAGATATGCTTTAGAAGCTTAATAAGGAAAACATATCTCTCCTAATTGAATCATTCAATGGAGAACTGTACAAAATTGGATCAAATCTGATTCTGGTGTGTTTAGTTATACACAGCAATAATACCGAAAGCACAAATGAAAAAATGTGTATGTTTTTATTGAATACTAGCTTTTACCCGCGGCTTTGCTGGCGTGGAATTTGGACATTCACAAATGATTTAATGACTGTCTATTTTACATATAAAAATTTAATTTTAATCATTCTGTAGGTATATCCTTAGCAAAATAAGTCTGGCCTAACTACTTTTATTATTATTTTTTTTATTAAAAATTTCATGTTTGTCAATCAATCACGCTGCAACCACTGAACAGATTTCGATAATAATAAATCATACAACACCGATTATGACTATCTTATAATATTGATCTCTGACAGTTCTACATTGGACCTAATTATCTGTAAGATATAGCAGTTTGTGTGTCGTTTGTATATGTACTTGCGATAAAAAACAACGATAGCGGGTTTTAATAACCTCTTGCGTCATCTAGTTTCGAATATCAAAACTAAATTATAACACGTATGTATACATGTTGTGTATTATTTTAGTGGTATTTTTAAATGTATTAATGGGATACTTTCATACAAAATCTGACCCCCTCAATTGTCCGGTTAAAGGGGTGGGGAAGAAATTTTTATACACCAGATGTTCAGTTGAAAGAAGACAAATACATCTGTGAAAACCGCATTCAAATCGAATTAGTAGTTTTCATGTGATGCACGCACAAACAGCCAGACAGACAGAAAATAAAAAGTCTAACCACATTTTTGATTGTGGATTGTTGTATAAAAAGTAACCTATTTCACTCTTCATGCTTTCAACTATTCCGATACAAAAATCATTCCAAAATTTTTATACACCAGATTCTAAACGACTCAGTAGTTTTTATGTAATGCGCGCACAAACATCCAGACAGACAGACAAAAAAAATTCTAAGTACATTTTTGGGTTCTAAACCGATGTACCCGCAACGTCGTTCACGTGGCGTGTTGATTGTTGTATAAAAAGTATCCGATCCCCGTTCAACCCTTATGAAGGGGGTTGATTTCTAAAAATACAATATAAATACACTTCCGCAACCTCTAAAGAACACACATTTTAATTCAGTCCCTTATTTCAATAGGACTTTGTTACAAATTTCCAACCCCCGTTTGACCCCCTTAGTGGTAGATATTCGTAAAATCCTTTCTTAGCGTACGTCTGGACCCTATAAGGAACCTACCTGCCAAATTTCAAGTTTGTAGGCCTTATAGTTTCTGAGATATGGTGATGAGTGACCTTTCGCTTTTATAATTAGCAGAAATCAATACGTCAAAATGTCCTTCGTTAAAATGTCCGTTAAAACGCATTCTTTTTATCCCTTGTATCGACTCTCTAAATCTGGCAATAAGTCTGCTACCTGGAAACAGTTGGAATTCAAATGGAAATATTTCTCCGGCTGCTTTCAGTTCGAAAGTTGTGCCATAAGTATACAACCTACAGTACCCATATTGGCTACATAAAGGCGTTTTGTATCGTAAGGGGTTCCGGATCGGTCCATAGTAACACACCTAAATCTTTGCTAATCGTTGGACACGTGGCTTACTATATTAGCTCTAACTTGAGCAGCCATTGAAATATTTCCATAAAGCAAATAAGACAGAAATGAAAATAAACACGCTCCATCGCCAGGTATCTCTTTTACACTACATCGGATTGCTAATCCTTCAACTGTGACTGTTACAATTTCTCCATCTATTTTTCAATAAACGTAAGTTTACTTAACGAAAAATACAAACTTCTTTAAGTAAGTAATCGATATGACACTTTGATACAAACGTCAGTATAATCAATGAAAAATAAACAAATCTAAGCTAGCACCTAATTGGCATAAAACTTTGAAATAAACATAATTTTAATCAACGAAGAAATCAACAAATATTACTAACTAATTTGAAACGAAACTTTTACACCTCCACAACTTCTAAAGAAAACATTTTAATTTTCAAGTCCCTTATTTCAAAAACATAGGACTTTCATACAAACTTCCAACCCCCGTTTTACCCCCTTAAGGGTATAGTTTTGTAAAATCCTTTCTTAGCGGACGTCTAGACCCTATAAGGAACCTACCTGCCAAATTTCAAGTTTGTATGTCTTATAGTTTCTGAGATACGGTGATGAGTGAACTTTCGCTTTTATATATATAGATAATCTCCCTAAGCTTCAACACACTGATTCTAATGATCATCCAGTAATGGTATTTCATCTTTGTTATGATTTTCCGGAAGCTCGGCAAAATATTGTTCCACGGCTGCTTTGTAAAGAGGTAATAGTAGGGGGAAAAGTTATTGTGTTCTTCTGTAAGCCAGATCTTTTTTCACAATTTTTTTTTAACCAACTTATGCCATAAACTTCACCTGTTTTGTCCTCTGTAAATGTTCTTGTTTTGGATTGGGATTATAATGGTAGAACCATAGTTATAAAATGACGCACAAAATCGGTTTTATTCTGCTTAAAACGGTCAGAACTACTCGGAGAAACTTGTTTTTGATTCAGTTTTGGTGAATTGTGAACGAATGCGTCACTAACTTTCCGTACAGCTTTTTCATATGTAATTCTTTTCTTGTAAAATATGAAGAACCTATTTACCTGAGATGCCTATGGTATCAGCAATTTAATCCTTAGTCAAAATTGGATCTTTACAAACAATATCAGAGATATGGTCAATGATTTATGGTGTTGTTGCACTTTTTGTACGTCCACTACGTGGTCCATATTCAACGCTTGTACCACCATGTTAAAACCCATTGATGCATAGTTGAAAGTGATGGAGCAGATTCAGCAATTTTGTATGAATTTCTGTTGCTTATAAACCTTCCAGAACAAAGAATTTTATCACTGCACGATATTCAGTTTTTTCCATTGTAACGGCTTGTAAACAAAGAATGAATTTAAAAATCAAAATAGAATTTTTTGGTTATTTTAATGGAAAATATACAAAAAGCGCATAAGTTTTGATTCCTTCACTGGTTAATAGGTATCGCTTTCAATATCTAAAGGCCGGACACAATCGCAGAAATCTACTAAGAGAAGGTATTCTTATATAACAAGATGTAAGAGATAATATTTACAAAACGTATCTAGTGCCGTGCTGTCAATAATAAATCCAGTTTTAAACTGGATTGGTGTTTGGTTAGATTTTCTAACTCAAAACACCGGTAGATGTTGCGACATAAGTATAAGGATATAAATCAGCTTATACAAGGGCAAAACCAACTACAGACACCGTGTTTCGCTCTTTTTAGAGCTCATCAACGTAGCATAGCTTACGTCTCTTCAGTCACTAATGAAGAGACATCCACTGTATGAATCGACCAAATCCTTATAGATGTAAACTTGAGAAAGTAGAAACCATTCGCAAGTGGCCCCATCTTTACTCCAAAAATGGTACTACGACAGTCGCTTTGCAGCTTGAAAGTAACCTTAGGCAAGGTAAAAACATAAAACGAGCAGAGCGTTTGTGACAGTCTGATATAACATCTTGTTGAAAATGAAATTAAGCAGAAATTGAAAAATATAGTTTTTTTGGTCTGTTTTTTACTACAAAAACAAAAGTTTTTTGGATACGAAATATATTTTTCTTATTGAAATTAAAACAATATACCCAAATTTCAGTCGTCAAAATTAAATAAAAATCAATACTCCCATTTGTGATAAAAAAAATAAAATAAAAAAGTTTTTATTTAAATTATTTTTAATGTGTAGAAAAGTGATATTTTTCGGAAAATTTACGAGAATACTTTTTTATTACGAATCAGTTTTTCCGCAGCACTCCAATTAGCATGTTTTTTTTGGTTTATGCGTTTTAAATTTAATAAATTTAGATGCGTTTCTTGATCAGTAATCTCTACATCAAGACAACTAAGACTCAATTTATATTTAAAATATTAAAAAAACATTACGCAATATTAATTAATAATTGTAGTAGTAGAAAAAAATTCTTAATAAGTTATCGCGTATCAAATATGAAATAAAAGTGTAGAAATTTTTCGAGTTTGCAATTGGAAACCGCATGTCTCACCCGATGTGATTTAGTGGACGGAGTCGTAGCGAAGGAGAAAATTTCCTTGCACATTTTTTCGTCATAAAGAAAAATTACGGCTGGCAGAAATACCCCATTAAGGTTTGAAATTTTTGTTGGAGCTTTATGAATTGTCGCCCATTTCGTATTACCAAAAGAAGCCCTTGTTTCTCGATGACGGAGAACGAGTTTTGTTTTACACTCCAGCAGAAAAGTATTTTGATCTTTTTTTTCATGATAATGCGCACTTCTGTTTCCACTTTTTGTGTTTTTAAGGACATCAAAGAATATTTAATAATAGTAGTTTTTTTTAATATTTCAACAAACCAGCCTTACCTTTTCAAATAAAGTGTGAATACTACCCTGAGCTCTACGAAATCCAGTTTTTTCCATTCTTTATTTTTTTAATAAAAATCTGCAGTTTTTAAAAAAATTCTTAATAACTATTAAAATCGACATCTTTTTAAAATATATTGGACTAGCAGCCCGCCCCGGCTTTGCACGGGGATTAAAGAAAAATAACAAAAGCCATTAAATTTATTGGGTCAACGCTTCCCTGTAAACAATATAACATGTTGTTTTATTTTCTGGCAGCAAAATAAATTGATTTTCAGGTGCTCCGACCCGCCTTAGGCGGTTGGCCATGAGGAAAACCGATCCCTACTATTTGGAAGGTTTGAACTTGAGACTTATTATTAGTAAAAGCGAAAGATGTTTTGATAGGAAATTGAAGCGGTTTAAATGGATTTGGTAGATCAGTTAGGATCATCGGTATCCTCAGTGTATGAGCTAGTTGACCAGCTGGTGGTTCAGTTATATTGGTTGGTACAACTAAATTGTCCTTTAATTCCTTTATAAGTAGCCTCGTCCCATTGCACATGCTTAATTTGTGATATCTGTCGTGATTATGAAATAAGTTATTTTGATAAGGATTAATACCAAAATAAAAACTTATAAAAAATTAAAAATTATTTATTGTGACGTAACTATAACAGTTAGACATATGCTGTCCCTACAATTTTTGTAGATATTTATATATTCTTCAAAATCGTAGTACATTATTTTATTTTATAATCAATAGTATTCTCAGCGCACGCGATGTTAGGATTTTAAGGTCATTTTTGGTTACATTAGTGGCATTTTAGTAAGGATCCCTATTTTTTTGAAAACGAAACATAGCCTATGTCACTCGGGAATAGTGTAGCTTGCCAACGGTGAAAGAATTTTTGAAATCGGTCCAGTAGTTTCGGAGCCCATTCATTTCAAACAAACAAACAAACAAAAAATTAAACCTTTACTCTTTATAATATTAGTATAGATAAACGCGAAACTAAACTAAACTAAAATGTTAAATTGTAAAAAAACAGAAGAAATTGACGAAAGAAGAAAGCCAAGAAAATACCTTTCTAAATTAAGTAAAATAAAGAATATAATAAAAGAGGCAATACAACCTGCATTTGCAATAAATGAAAACAAGACAAAACATATGGTAAAGGGTGAAATAAAAAAAGAAGACAACATATTACAAATAGACGGAGACAAAACATATATGTTCAAATAAGTTAAACAAGTTACTTACCTGGGAGTTCAAATAAATGAAAAGGGGCACGAGGAGCAGGAAATAAAGGCAAGAATAGCAAAAGCAAACAAAAAGTATGGAGCATTTCGAAAACTAATGGTATTCAAATACGTGTCAAGAAAAGTAAAAACTAGAATTTATAAGAAAGTTATTAGGACCACAGCTACATATGCCAGAGAAACATGGGTGCTCAACAAATCAGAAATAAACCTTCTAGACAGATGGAAAAGCAAAATATAGAGATGATCAGTAAAGAAGAAGAAATAACAAAGATCTAGAAGAATTATATAAGAATCTAAAAATAACGACTGTAATTAAACCTAAAATCCAAAAATAATACAAAAAAGAAGGAAAGGTAGACCAAGAAAGAGATGAAAATACAAATATGAATACTTACAAAGAAGTAACATTGAGAACTGGAAAGAAATAGCATTGGACAGAAGTGAATCGAAGGAAATGGTTGAATGCATAAAAAGACTTTAATAAAACAAATTGTTACTAAAATAAGTAGGTAATGTATTGTAATATAATGTAATCTTTTTAGCCCTAGGCCTTCAAGGACGTTCAGCTTTAAAAAAAATAATTAAAAGAACGCTATCGTAAGGTGGCGCAGTTATTATCTTATATATTTAACCGAGTAACACTTACTAAATTAAGTACTATAACGCCACCGTGGGGTGGCGCAGTTAATACCACATATATTTAAACGAGCAATTCTTACTTAAGTACCATGGTGCCACCGGAAGGTGGCGCAGTTAATGTCTAAATATATTTAAACAAAGAATTCTTACTAAATTAAGTACTATGACGTCACTGTGAGGTGGCACAGTTGATATCCAGTAGTTTCGGAGCCTATTCATTTCAAACAAACAAAAAATCAAACCTTTCCTCTTTATAATATTAAGTATAGATGACAATAAAATTGAAATAAAAAATATCACATCCGAAGTCTCGAATCTGCGATCGTTATTTACAGCCGTTAGCGTCTTTAACCAGAATAAAAATATACGACAGGTCACAAAAAGTAATTTGAGTTTGATGTTTTAAATTAACAAATAATTTCTCAGTAATTAATGTAATATGTGCTTAAACATGCGACATGAGTTAAATGTGTTCAAAAAAACCGACTACTGACTACACAAGATACAAGATAAGATAAGCCAATGGGTAGATAAGAGAAAGTTCAAAACAGTGTTGGATTTAAGGTCTCTGTTGTAGGAATTATGTCCTTTTCAGGGAGTGGATAGGAATGATTGGATAATGTTAGTATTGATCGTCTTCCCCGCACTCACAAACTCTCCCACGTGTAGTTGGTGCTGTTTCTTCCGTAGCTCCTGTGAATTCTTCTGATTTCAAAGTTCTTCGAACGTGCCTAAACCGTCATTCCTTTTTTGGTGTCAGTGTAGCTGTGTGTGGAAGTGTAACCCACGTGGGGTTGGGAGATTAACGCTGTAGCGTGCCTCCTTCGTCGTGAGGCCTTCCATTTGGCGAGGACGAAGGGAACAACAGAAAGGGCTCATTTTTTTGTATCCAGTCGTCCATGATGTGGGCCTGTAACGGAGTTGGGATTCGTCTAGGAGGGCTTCCAGGTCTTAAGGAAGGTCCCTCTGTCTACGTTTGTAGGAGTCTCAGGTTGGGATGGGGGATCTTGTTTTTCGGGACTCTGGTGGAAGGGCACGGCTTTATAATCGACCAGAGGTCTAATAAAGGTTTTGTAAGTATGGAGTAGGGTTTTGGTGTCACATCTTCCGAGTCTACCGCCCAGTGCACCTAGGAGGGACGCTCGTCTTCTCATTGCGGTGATAGTAAGTTCAACATCGGCGTCCCACATGAACGTTCGAGTAAATCGAACGCCCAGGAAGGTCACCTGATTCTGAGGGACGAGCTGTTCCCCCTATAGTGACCGTTTGATATGGTCACAAGAGAGATTTTCTCGTCGACGTAGGTTTGGAATTTGGATGTCTAAAGTTGGTTGGTTGTGATTGAGAACGAATCTCCATCTGATGCACCAGTTGGAGCAGTCATTGGGTTTTTTTGGTTGAGAGTTTCAGTCGACGCCGTGTCTTCGGGGGAATATTGCTGGCGTAGATATGGTGTATAAAATTGGGGCTAGGATAGGTGCTTGTGGAACTCTTTAAAGGGGGTTAATTGGTGTAACCGAATGGTGCTATTAGTAATATATACTTCCATCAAGATATGATCAAAAACTTACCACTAAGCATTCATGACCAAATGGGTGATTTTTTTTTACGTTTGATTGTTTTTCGAAAGTTTTTTGGTTGATTTAGTACATATTTCTGTAATTATTAGAGTTTTAAACTTTAATAGAATTCATTTTAAAAATAATAACTCTTTGGAATTATTTTGTGTATTAAAAATTATTATTATATTTTTCTCATATTTTAAGCACTAAGATTTTTATTTTTTTTTATTTAAATTTTTTGATTTTATAGGTATATACATATACAGGGTGTCCCAGAATTAACTACGGAAACTTCGTATACGTATTCCTTGATGACAAATAAGTAGGGTCTTTTCTATAAAAAAAATTTTTTTAGAGACTCCTGTCAGAGTTATAACCCTTTTGAAAAGGGGTTGTAAAATACGGTTTTAATTTAATATCTTCTGATTGGTCCAAGATAAAAAATTAAAAATTTGGGTGAACATCATTTTTATAAAGACGCATTTCTCCTGCCACTTTTTACCTGCCCTACCCCATTCTAAGGGTGCAAATCAAGGAACCCCTCTTAATATTTTTTTTGTAACTTTCTTAGCAATTAATAATTGCAATAACAAAAAATTATTTTAGGAAGTTTTGATTATTTAGAAACTTTTTTGTTCCTTGTCGTTTTTTGCGAAATCGTTTCGGTTTGGAGTAAAAAAATAAAAAGTAGGACCATGTCAATTGAGTATCGTGTATCGCGATCAAGTAGCGCACATTTGAAAAGTAGGTTATAACTCTGACAGGAGTCTCTAAAAAAATTTTTTTTATAGGAAAGACCCTACTTATTTGTCATCAAGGAATACGTATACGAAGTTTCCGTAGTTAATTCTGGTAATTATTAATTATTTAAATATAAAATATAATTTAATTTTTACTTAAAATCATTTGAAAAATATATTAAAATGTTTAGTAAACATTGCATATTTTATATGTCCCTTTATCTTGAATTGTTGCTTATGGTCTGATCGAATTTTATAGGAATCGTAAAGAATCGCTTCATCTAAATCACGTAAAAATATTATGTAAGTTTTTAGCATCAATAAAAATATATACAAAGTTGTGTGTCCTTTTGCAATGTTTCATATTTGTCCGTTACCTATAATTTTTAAGTTTGTAACTTTTTAGTGAAATTATTATTATCATATCTTAAAAACTAACCAACAGTAAAAATGACATCCTTATGCTTTTTAATTGCCAAAAATCCTAGGAACGAGTGACATTATGCTTTCTTGCAAAGATGAAAATTAGATTTCATGGATTAAGGCACTGTCAGACAGGACGATCTGGTTCTTTAGAAATAATTTATCAAGCTAAAGAGCCTTTAATACTTTTTAGTTTGATACTATATTATATCTCAGGGTTATTATTAATTTTAATAGATACAAGTATTTTTATAGGTAATATACATATATTTTTAAAGGAAGTCTTAAAAAGCACATAATAATTTATGGCTCAAAGATTTATGTCTTTAATACTTATATTATAGGCATAACCATAGTTGCAAAAGAATTAATCAATAGGAACATCACAGGCAGATATGTAAATATTTACACGGACTGCCAACAAGCACTACTGACCTTAAAAGACCCCCTATCACTTCAAGTTTAGTACTAGAATGTCAGCAAACTCTTACTGAGGTCCGCCAAAATAACGTAGTCACTGTGAACTGGATCAAAGGACCTGGGAACTATAAAGGTAACTGCATTGCGGACAAATTAGCAAGGAGGACTATAAATATGTTAGCTCTTGCCCATCTACCAAGCTAACAATGTCCGCTGTCATGGACCTTATCAAACAGTACTCTCACCAAAACCTTATACAGTGCTGGAAATGAAACAACAAATTGTAGACTGGCCAGAGAGTTACTACCTTACCCTGGCGAGGAAACCGCAAGAAAATTTAAGGCATTGACCAGACAAAAACTCCGAACAGCTTTGGGAATCTTAGTAGGTCTTTAGGATAAAATTGCAGAGGTTGCAAACAAGAAGAAAAAACAGTAGAGCATATAATGTATGACTGCTCTGCTTTTTCTGAAATCAGAAGATCCGTGTTGGCGGGTACTGCCTTACACAAGCCGATGTCAAGGAGATCACCCTCGGAAGCCTCATCACAGGCTTTAAATCTCTAGGCTTAATGACAGTATAAGGTGTGGATATCCCTACACACGGAGTATGCACAATGGGCCATATGTGGCCTTAGTGCTGGCAAAGCACCTGCTCGCACCTCCTCAAATTTCCATATCCATATCCAGATATCTGCTTCTGCTTGGCGCGATTTTTAAGACAGCGCGACGTTGCCATCTCTGTACTCACAAGCAGTTCATCACAATAAAGCAGACTCAAAAACATTTCTAGAACCACGGTGGCCGATTTAAATTATCAATATACAGAATTTATTTCTTCACTACATATTCAATTTTCGTTAAATTCTCTGTTCTAACCTTTATTTTAATCAGTGAATAATATTATTTGTATCTCATCATATCATAAGAAACTGTTATGAGACACGAAATAAGACCACCGCTCTTCCAGCCCCAAAAATTTCTTTAAAAAAAAATTGTTTATACCTATTAAAAGAACTTAATTTGCACCTTTCAAAAATGTATTTTTCATAATTTGCACCCTCGTACTTTTTTTGATAAATTTAATTAAAAATTTGCTTTACTTAAACCAGATTTAAATACTCATTTCTCACTCCCTAAAGAGTATTTCGATATCCGCCATTTACCAAAAATTTGCAATTTTAATTTTCTAATTTGCACCATCGTAAAATTTGCGAAAAACGGTAACAATTATTATAAAAATTAATAAAATTAGTTTCGGACTGCTGTCAGAAATAAGTAACTGTGGGTAGTGAACGCATGCGCAGCTATTTATTTCTGAACGTACATCAGCCAGGAAATGATTTTATTAATTTTTATAATAATTGTTACCGTTTTTCGCAAATTTTACGATGGTGCAAATTAGAAAATTAAAATTGCAAATTTTTGGTAAAAGGTGCATATCGAAATACACTTTAGGGAGTGAGATATATATGAGCATTTGAATCTGGTTTAAATAAAGCAAAATAAAAAAAAAAGTACGAGGGTGCAATTTATAAAAAATACGTTTTTGAAAGGTGCAAATTAAGCTCTTTCATTAGGTATAAACAATTTTTTTTTAAAGAAATTTTTGGGACTGGAAGAGCGGTGGTCGAAATAAGAACATTTATATTTTGAAACAGTACGGTCAAAAAATTTGAATTAAATTAAATAGTTTTAGTGTAACATAAAGAACATTATACAAAATTTTTGAAAAGAACCCTCAATTTTGATGAAACCATAGAACGCCCTTAAGAATAAAATTACCTAATTTTTTTGCACTTTAATATATATCAGTATTTGAAAGTTCTTCTGCTGCAGCGCCAGAAAACGTTGTGAGGAATTTTTAGCATAGGTACAATTTCTTAATATGGTGCATTAGTTTACTTTTAATACTATTACTTAACAACAGTTCTTACTTACTCTGATTAGAAACGCTATTAGCCAGTTTATATTATAAAGAAGTAAGAAAGACGTTTAGCAAACAAAAGCGTTTTTGCAGCTAGATATCATTGTTATTATGTCTGAAATGGTTGAGTCAAATGAGATTCTTCAAAGTCATTACCATAACAGAGTATATATATGCTACTTTCCTTTCTTATTAAAGTTTAAAATTAGGTAGTAGTAGCGGTGGAGTAGGTACATTGTTGTAACTGACACCATTAGTTCGGGCACCAAGTTTAAACGCGGAACACAGCAAAATGCTATCATTTTATGTGCTCTCAAATTATTCTATGCGGCAAATAACAATTTGCCGTGGGGCGAATGTACTTTGAATACGCGTTGAATAGTCGCTAATTTTACTACTTTGTTGCAGAGCCAAGCGACGTAACACATGACATTATTCAAATTTTGCAGGCTGTCGTTATGATTTATATCTAAAAGCGCACACCCAACGTTCGAAGTACGAAGTAGGGTTCTTGTAAATTACACACTAACAACATGCTGCCCGATGTTCAAACACCAAAAAGAGCCTTCCTACAGTTTATACGTGTATGATGAATAACGAATATAACGATGTAAAACGGGTGTATTCAATCTTCTTCATGTTTGCGGTTTCCTTTCCCTCTGCATAATTACAAAAACAAACTTCCATGAGTTTCTATCAACTAAGTAGGGTTAACTGAAAGGTGGATTTGGAAAAGGGGAAGAATATTGACTCTATTGTATTTCCTTCATGTTTATAATGAAAAATAAACACAACACAAATAAAAAACTTTATTTTAATGACTTGTCAATGCTTTTAAGTCCTCAAGAAATTTTAACCAAAAATTAGCAAACTATCTTAAAATATGAATGTTTTAAAAAATGAAAGCAACAGAAATTAAATATATATATATATATATATATATATATATATATATATATATATATATATATATATATTTTGAGATGATATGAGTTAAATCTATAATATATAAAATTTTAATGATCATGTATTAGATAGATAATAAAAGTAAATATTTAAAAGTTTATAAAGTTTACAATACTTTGGTAATTAAAAATAATCTTAAATCAGTTAGAATAGAATTAAATTAAAAAATTAAATGACGAAATATGAGAATTCATAAAAGAAATATTAAAAAATTTTTACTTACTTTAAAAACAAACAAGTTTGTTTTTCAAGCCATATTGTAATTTATTATAGTTTAACTTCCAAATGAAAAATTCTGAAAATAAAAAAAAATATTAGTTTATAGTTATAACAAATTTAGAAAAAAAGAATGATTATTGTGTTCAATTTGAATAATGAATTAAGAATTAGATTGTTTGTAATTTCATTTGAAATAATTAGTAGGCGATTAGGTAATATGAATGTATAGTTTAAGTCTGTTTAAAAATTCAGTTGTTTAATTGTTGATTTTGGAAGTTCTCTCTTGTTTTCGACCTTCTGAAGAGGAAAGATGTAATAAAGTTTGCTCCGTTAAAATTTAGATTTTTTTTTCAAAATACTTATAAAAGAAAGTTTAAAAGTAGTCAAAAGTGTTAACAAAACTACAAGGAAGTTCCTGATAGCATCTGGTAAGAAGTAAAGTCTATTTTTATGAAGAAATAAATGTTAGAAATTGTATGCTGAGCAGTTCATTGATATAAACGCTTCCTGAATTAATTTAAAGAAAGTAAAACCAGTTTCTAACAAGAAAGAAGATTATTAGTTTACTTACCATTTGATGTAAGTGCTGATTGTTTCCTGATTAGAAGAAATTTTATTAGTCAAAATCTCTAAAGTGTCCGTATATCATTGTTGTCCTGGGAAATGGAGGATTCTTATTGAAAAGGAGATCCTGAGCCTTAGCTGTCCAAAGAGAATACAAGATCTTCATAACACGGTATCAATTTCCAATTTTTAAAAATAAAGAACTTTTCTGTGTTTGATTTTTTTTACGTATTTAATGAACATTTAATTTCACTTGTACACTGTTTAAATAAGTTATTTTTCATTATTAGATAAGTTTAATTTGATTTATTAGTTACAAAATTCAGAATTTTTCATAACACTTGATTTAACTACATTTGGTTTTTGAAAATAGTGTGTAAAAGCTCACAACACTATAAGAAAAAGTAAGGTTAAGGTTAAGATAGAATCATCGTTCAGAAAACATAATTTGGTATATGATTTTTGAATTTTATAATCGTTTTTGTTGAAATTTTCAATATTAGTTGAATTTGAATCTATTTATTATTTGAAATTTTTAAACTCTGACCCTAAGAAAGAGAATAGCCAGGAGCATATTTTAAAATAATAATATTTAAAATAAAAGAAATTAATTTGAGTCTTACCTTCTTCATATTTATATTAAAATTAAAAAAAAATTCAAGGTAAGGATTACTTTATAGCATGGTAACTTATAGAATTCTATAGTCTGTTATCATATGTTATAATATATATATATATATATATATATATATATATATATATATATATATATATATATATATATATATATATATATATATATATATGTTATGATGTAGTGTTTCACGGATGGTAGAATGAACAGTAGTGGTGTTCCGGGTTTCAATCCGTTGGTTGTTTGTGTCTTCACGACGTTTCGCCAACATCTCAGCTGGCATTTTCAAGTGATGCTTCCTTTGCGGCTGCTCAACTTGGAATGAGCTGCGTGGTCCTGTGTTGCTGCTTTTATACGCGTCGGCGGCGGCGCAGGTTATATCGCTGTTCTGTGATTGGTGGGCGGTGCGGTTCAGGTGTTGACGTTTCCTCCACCCGAGGTCGTTGACCGCGCCGATTATTTCCTGACTGTATTTGGGCCTGGATGGGTACGGCTGTCCTTGTTGCGTTTGTGTTTCTTATTGGTTCTGCCCGTGTCTGAGTATTCTCCAAGGATTTTTGTTCTTCTTGGGTAATTGGATTGGATTGTCTTTTGAGGAGACTTTTCCAAGTGTTGGAGATGTTTTGTGCATCGTCTCTTTTGTTGAGGCTGTTGGTTCTCTCTATTTCGAGGGCTTCTCTAACTATGCGGGTTCTGTAGTGTTTGATAGGTGCAATCTGTTTTGTTTCTGGGAAGTTTATTGTGTGGCCCGTTTCCTGGTGGTGTTGAAAAAGGGCTGATGTCGTTTGCTTATTTCTGATGTTGTTCTGGTGTTCCTGTACTCTGGCTGAGATTCTTCTATTTGTTTGTCCGATGTATTCTTTGTCGCAGTTACTGCACGGGATGCTGTATACGCCTTGGTTTTCTAAAGGTATTTTGTCTTTTGGATTGCCTATTATTTTGTGTAAGGTAGTCTGCGGCTTGTAGATTGTGGAAATGTCATGCCTTCTTAGAATCCTTCCAATCACGTCTGTTACACCTTTTATATATGGCAGTTTAGTTTTTGGTTTGGACATGTCGTATTCTTCCTTATTTGTTGTTGGTCTCGTGGCTTGTTTTTGTGCTTTTTTGATTGTGTGTTCATGGTATCCGTTTTGTCTTAGGGCGGTTGTGATGTTATGAAGTTCTTCTTGTCGGTTCGTTGTTTTTGTTAGGCGTATAGATCTGGATATCAGTGTACTGGCTACCGATTGCAATTGGGAAGGGTGATGATGAGATCTAGCATTCAGATATCTATTAGTGTGTGTAGGTTTCCTGTATACCGTGTAATCAATTGTGAGGTCATTGTTTCTTGTAATAAGTAGGTCAAGAAAAGGCAATTGGCCATTCTCTTCAACTTCTAACGTGAACTGTATTCGGTGGTGGATGTTGTTTAGTTCATCAAGGAAATTGTCAAGATTGGGTCTTCCATGAGGCCATATGATAAAGATGTCGTCCACGTAGCGTTTCCAAAAAGTCGGCTTCATTTTAGCTTTACTTAGTGCATTGGTTTCGAAATACTTCATGTAGAGATTGGCAATTACTGGTGATAGTGAGGATCCCATGGGGGCGCCTTCTGTTTGTCTATACAAGTTGTTCTCATACGAGAAATACGTATTCTTCAGACAGTGTCTTGCAAGTTCGATAATGTGTCTTGGGAAATCTTCATTTGTAGCTATTTGGTCTAGAGCCTCGTCAATTGGTACGCTTGGGTAAAGTGACTTTATATCTAGGCTAGCTAGGAGGTCATCTTTGTGCAGTTTAAGGTTTTTAATTATATTTGTCAGGTGTTCTGAGTTCTTGACGTAGGAATCTGCTTCTTCGCTGGTTGGCTGCATGATCTCTGCAAGATATTTCTCGAGTTGTTGAGTTGGTGAGTCTATAGCGCTAACGATTGGTCTTAATGGCACTCCCTCCTTGTGAATTTTTGGCAACCCGTATAGTTTAGGGCATCTGCTAGCTTTTTCCCGAGGAATTATGCGAGCCTCGATTTCTGCCCCAAGCTTGGCGGCTTTGATTTTATCTTTTGTTGTCTTCTCAAGGTATGTTGTTGGGTCTCTTGCGACTTTTTTATATGTGTCGTCTTGGAGTATGTCTGCCATTTTTGTTCTATATTCTTCCGTATTCATCACCACTGTGACATTTCCCTTGTCTGCTTTCAATATAGTGATGTCTTTGTTTGCCTTTAGATTGTTGAGGGCTCTCATTTCGGACGGTTTTATGTTTGGTTTTGGTGGTTTGCTGGTCCTGAGAATACGTGCTACGTCTTGACGTATTATTTCAGCCTCATCGTCCGGCTTTTGGTCTAGGGCTGCTTCGATGTTCGCGATTATGTCCTCTGTTGGAATCGTCTTCGGTGTCACTGCAAAGTTAAAACCCTTGCTAAGGATGTGTTTCTCTTCCTCTGAGAGTTGGTAGTCAGAGAGGTTTTTAACCACTTTATTGATATCGAGTGGCTCTACTTTTGGTTCGGTTTTCCTCAGAAGTCGGGCAAATTTATTTTTCTGTTTGTCGGTTCTGTTCTTGAAGTCTGTTTCCGTCCTCCAGGTTGATAACTCATCTACTTTTTGCCAGAGTAACGGGTGAATTTCTTTGCTCAGTTGCAGATGTAGATCGTAGGCTGCTTTTTCTGTTTGGGCAACTTGTCTCCGTTTTTCTCGAATTTGTTCTCTTAGAAGCGATTTGCTCGTGTTTCTTAGGATATTTTCCAAGTTGAGCAGCCGCAAAGGAAGCATCACTTGAAAATGCCAGCTGAGATGTTGGCGAAACGTCGTGAAGACACAAACAACCAACGGATTGAAACCCGGAACACCACTACTGTTCATTCTACCATCCGTGAAACACTACATCATAACATATATATATATATATATATAATCAAAAATTTCTGATAATTAAAAAAAAGTAACGGTTAAAAAGTCTTTGAAGTCAACTCTTACTTGGGAACAGTGGGCGGTCTATAAATGAGACCCTTTTCTCAAGCATGCCCAGTTTCGTAAAAGTCTTTAAACATTGGAAGTCGACCTTCCATTTCTGTATTGTCCTCTTTGTGTCTTTCTAGCAGAAGTTCTGCTTCGTTGCAGTAATCAGGTAGATCTGGAGCGGTGATTTTGGCAATCATTTCATTTATTTACGCCCTAAAACCATATATAAGTACATTAAAAACCTTTCACAATACGAAATATGTTTTATACTCACAATAAATGATGATATTCTTCAAAATATGACTATAGCTGTTCACTCTGCTGCAAGAAATATTTCTGTCTTTCAACCTTAGCTTGTAAATCTTCCAAAGCACTAACAGTATCTTCACTTTTATCATCGATATGTTCTCTAGTATCTGGAAATTCGGCAATTAATCTAACACCCTCCTGTTCAATAAAATCAACTTTATCTTTGATGGCTTTCATTTCAGTTATTAAACTTTGATGTTTTTTCTTCATATTTTCAATAACTTCCACGTCAGGAATATATACACCGTAAAAAACATCCGTGTCTTTTTCTTTTATCCAGGATATGATTTCATCTGCAGTTTGGTCAAACAGATGGACTTGTTTTGTACCTGCGAGAGCTTCTTTACGGGCGTTTGCTAACTCCAGAAGATCATCCCATGTATTTTGAAGTTCAATTATTTTTTGTTGAATATCGGTCCAGCATGTGGTTGTATCATTTATAACTTTACAATCTATTGTTTAAATCTATGAATAAAAAAAATACTAGAAACGTAAAAATATTTTTTCTGATTTCAACCATATAAAATACTTACGCAAAATTTTTGATACAAAAAGATTCACAACGAAAAAAAGAAGTACTAGCTCCTTCTTCTGCTAGAGTATTAACAATCCTGATTCCGGCAATCTGTTTTTGCCCTGAGACCCACAGCAAAGTTACTTTGTTTTGTTTAGCTTGTTGTTTAAAGGACTGTTTGCAGTTCAATCTCTTTTGGACTTGAACGTTGTAGATTGTAAAGCCTTCAAAGCAGCTTAACTATCGAAGGCAATAATTATTCTGACTTAAATCATGCGTTTGTTAATGCACCCTTAAGTACAGAAATCTATTGCTAACAGCATCGCTTGCAAGATCGTTTTCTGGTGCTATTGAGAGCCTAATAGGTACTACGACTAGTAACACCTGTACATTTTTTTGAGCCCTTCTTGTCCTTCCTGCCTGGGACCATTTTGAACCTAACATCTGTACAGGAGGCGGCAAGAGAAGAAATACATTATGAACACCTAGAACGAGATTTTTTCCTATCCAGGTAGGAGTTTATCGACCGCCCGCTGTTCTTAGGTAAAAGACTCTTTAAACAAAGTAACAAATATGAGAAATAATAATAAAAATAAAACTTAAAACGTGGACACTTTTAATTGTTTAAAAAATTAGAAAGTTTGCGAAAAACTAAAAAATAAAAAATAAAAATTGATAAATGTATTAACAAAATATTTATTTAGTTCTATGACTTTTTAATAGATGGCGGTGTAAGTTTATTGATACAAAAATTCAAATTTAGTGCGTAGACACCCGTTAGATGGCGGTGTATTTCTATTTAAAAATAATACCACGAAGTATAAACAATACAATTAAATTTAGATTTTTCTTTGTAGGTGATAGAAAAATCTTATAATATTAAGCATACAACTGTCTGAATATATTGCCAAAGGTTCTCGAAAACGGCATGAACGATTTCGTTGAAATTTGAAATATAGGTGCACACGCAGGAAAAAAATTAATCTAGCTTGGTACCACGTTTGGGAAAATTCGTTTTTTCCATTTTTTTTACCCAATATCATTTTCCCATATAAAATAGTTGTTAAGGTACGGTAACCTGTGAAATACTGCATAGCAGCTTAGGTAGCACAGTCGACAAAGCATTGATCTATTAACCACTTTAAGAACCTTTATTATTAACAGTATGTTGTAATCTAGGCAAGAATTTTAAAAATATAAAAAATGCTTTAAGCTAGTGTATAATAGAAACTTTTTTTGTATTTTAGTAGATACTCAATATCCGAATTCACTCTATAAATAAAATTTTATTTTTTTCTTTAGATTCAAGTTACCGCCTTCTTTCTGCAAATGTAAATTCAGGTTCCCGAAGTTACAGCGATTTTTTCTCAAGTCCACCGTATTTTCCGATTATGTTCTACTGGAATTTTGATGAGTAGAAAGAAAACAAGCTTTTCCTTTCAAAGTGAAACTGCTTATGTGAAAATGCTTGAAAATACGACATGCAGAAGTGACGGAACTACGGCAGACAGATTTCCATTTCCTTTTACAAGCACTTCACTATTAATTTACATGTAGAAGTAGTTTGCAGGAATAATCGAGTGCCCCATGCTTACAACAGATTCTTTTCTTTTCATAGCAATCACAATTTCAAAAGGACGAACAACAAAAAAATTAAAGATTTAATTTTGTACATTAATGGATCTTAGTTAAGGAAAAAGAAAAGAATTATAACTAATCTGTGCAATATTAAATATGTAAGTTATTATCAAGAATTATCCGCAACTATGAGTAACCACACAGAACAGGTTAGGAGGTCAATATTTTTTTGAAATTGCTACATAGCGACAAAAATGTTAAAACGCTTACAAACTAAAGAAAGTCACTCTTACAGGCAGTCACGGATGCCGTCGCACCAAGATTTGTCTTCGACAAACCCTACAAAATATTAACAAACAAGACAGCAGACCCCAACGTAGTGAACGCTCTGAGCGTATATACGGATGGATCAAAACAAAGCAAGGTGTGGGATGTGATATTTACTCTAGATCCTTAAGCCTAAAAATAAAATGGGCTATGGATGGCTTGTCAAGTGTGGTTCAGTCAGAACTCAAAGGCATAACCATAGCTGCAAAAGAATTAACCAATAGGAACATCACAGGCAGGAATATAAATATATATAATATACAGACTGCCGACAAGCACTTCAAGTTTAGTACTAGAATGTCACCAATCTCTAACTAAGGCCAGCCAGAATAACGTGGTCACTTTCAGCTGGATCAAAGGACATGGAAACTCTAAAGGCAACCGCATTGCGAACAATTTAGCAAGGAGGGCTGCGGGCTACAAATATGTTAGCCCTCGCCCATCTACCAAGCTAACATTGTCCGCAGTCGTGGACCTTATTAAACAGCACTCTCACCAAAAATTTATACAGTGCTGGGATGAAACTACGAACTGTAGACTGGCCAGAGAGTTATTACCTCATCCTGGCGAGGAAACAGCAAACAAATTTAAGGCATTGACCAGACAAAATCTCCGAACAGCTGTAGGAATCCTGACAGGTCACTGCCAATTGCGACATCTCTTTAGGATGAAACTAACAGAATCGCCGCTATGCAGAGGCTGCGAACAAGAAGAGGAAACAGTAGAACACATTATGTATGACTGCTATGCTTTTTCTGAAATCAGAAGATCCGTGCTGGGCGAGTATTGGCTTACATCAGCCGATGTCAGAGAGATCCCTCTCGGGAACCTCATCACCTATTTTAAATCAATACCTGGTGACATCCTGAGGTGAGGATATCCCTACATACGGGAGGATGCACAATGGGTCATATGTGGCCTCAGTGCTGGCTGAGCACTAGCTCACCCCTCCCAAATTTCCAGATCCAGATCCAAAAACTAAAGAAAGTAAAGAAAGTACCTATACTTAGAATTCCCTTCTTAAAATTCTTAAAATTCCCTTCTTAAACTGTTACCAAATTTACATTATGGAAACATCTTGATCTACACATTCGTTTTGAAAGCAAAAATGCAAAGAATGTATATTTTTTAATAAAATTGTTTAGTTTAATATATCTCCCTCAGCTTAAACACACTTATTTTAATAATTCTCCAGTTATTTTATACAATCTTTGTAATAATTTTTCAGAAGCTCTACAGAAAATTGTTCCCCGACTGGGATAGCAGTCATCTATTAAGATTATAAAACTAAATAATAATCCCTGAAATTTTAAGCTTTTCGTCTATACTAAAATTTAATTTACCTTAATTTAATCTAATTTTGTATTGCACTAAACAAGAGTTAATTGTCTTTTGATTTTTTTTTCCAAATTTTTATTATTTTTGTCTTTTATTCTAACAATAAAGAAAACATAGTTGAACAAATTTATTTCTACAAACACAAATTCACTACGTGACAGAATGTCCATTATATTGACATCCAATTTAACATTAAAATTTTATCTATCACTGCAAACAAATTTAAAAAACTAGGAATTTATTTTTACATAGACTTTTTGCCTTTGAAACACTTTAATACCGCTATCTATCTTTTTCAGTTCCTCTTCAATTTCCATCTTTTTTTTCTTTACTCGCAATGTATCACTTCGTACTGGTAATCCGTTCAGTTCTTGAATTCTATCAGCATAGCTTTGTCGGAGTACTTTTAAAGTCTCTTTTCTTTCTGATTCCGGTAGAAGAACATGACCTGGGGGACATTCGTCGTCATCTGGAACAGTATTTTCAGCTTTCCTTTCTTGGAGGTACTTGGGTAACACACCTTTTTGATAAGTTGGAGGAGGTTCTGCAAGAACCTTGGGAGCAGAAGATTTAACTGTTTTAGGTTTAAAATTTTGCATATTTTCCTTGATATAATCTTTTCTTATACCATCACTTTCGTCCATTTGCGTATCCCCGTCAACACCAATGATTACAGAAGGTTGCTTAAGGGTCTTCGCAGTCAATTTAGATTTTCCAGAAGTAGAATTGGTTGAAGCATATTTTATGACACCAGTTTCATACAATTTAACAGGATCGTCAGTGCGTTCGGTTTGAATGGACCGATGTGAAAAGCGACTTGGAACAGATTCTTCACTTTTTTTATCTCCACCTTTTTTAACTTCAGTTTTCGCTTTTAGATTACCTTCGTTTATTATTTTCGCATCTTGGCTTTTTTTTCCAGCAAACTGTTTCTTTATTCCATTCTCATGGGCTTTTTCCGCGCGTGTTGGTGTATCACCTTGAGAATCCGGAGCCCATTGGGGTACACTTTGGAATTTGTCGGCGCCTTTTACAAACTTCAATTTATTTGATTTGTTCATGTGGATAACACCTTGAATTTGTTTAATATTATTCACGTTTTCTTTAACAAAATTTCTGGAGGGTCTTCTTTCGAAGTCGTGTTGGGTATATTCATAATTTTTCATTTATTTTGTAGGCGAAAGAACCTTAGCTAGGATTAAAACATGTCCCGCAGTTGAAACCTAAAATGACAGTGACAATTATTCAAATACATGGGGATTTCAATATATTTTATAAAGTATACGCAATTTTATGAGTATAATGCTTTAAACGATTAAAAACTTACCAAAATTTTGAAACCAAACAAAGCGAGTTAACTGAAAATAATATATTACTACAAACTGCTATCAGCTAACATCAACACTTTCAAACGGAAACACTTCAATATAAGGCAACTTGATAAGAGGGTTTTTTTATGTAAATCTTTAAAATGTTTAGACGGAATATGACGTCACACTAGTATTTTTTTGTTAGGAAGGTCAGTGTTTAGTTTCAATTAAATGTCACAAATCCAAAATCTAAAGAATACTTAGATATACCTTTTTTCTCCTAAAGATATTTTATTATTTCTAAAACCCTGCAAAATTAAAGCAAAAAAGACAAAGGACTTTAAGCACACTCAACCCTATTAAAAATATTAAGAATTGTAATTTAAGATGTCATGCAGTTCAAAAAAAATCATAGACGTAGGCGTCTTACCACTGGTAAAGAGAAAATAGATTAAAGAAACAATTGCTTCTCTTTCTAATGAGCGAAGCATATAGACTAGGTACGTTACTTTTAAATAAAATTTAATTGGAGTCACACTTTAAACATAAAAACATTGTAGCATTTTAAAAAACCTACCTATAATTTCCCGTCAATCTAGAAATTTATTTTTGTTATTCTTCTTTTGAACCCGACTAGTAGGCAACCATATTTGGATAGCTGAAGATACGTAGCAGGATTGAGCAAGCCAGAACAGCATTTACTAATATGAGAACCTTGCTAAGCAACAGTGGCCTCAACTTAACGCTTCGATATCGCTTTGTAAAGTGTTACATTTACTCCATACTGCTATATGGTGTAGAAACCTGGACCATAAAGGCCAACGTGATGAAGCGATTGGAGGCCTTTGAAATGTGGGTATTTAGAAGATAACTTAAAATTCCCTGGACAGATCACACAACAAATGTTGAAGTATTAAATCGAACGGGCAGAGAAAGAGAGTTGTTGCCAATAAAAAAAAGAAGAAAAACTGTTTATCTGGGGCATATATTTCGAAATTCCAAGTACCAGTTCTTAAAGCTTATAATAGAAGGGAAGAAGAAGAAAAACAGGGCATCGGAAGAAAAAAACACTCATGGCTTAAAAACATAAGGGGTTGGACAAACCTCGATGCCCATGCACTCTTTAGAGCCACACAAAATCGAGAGGAGTTTCCCAGAATTGTCGCCAACATCCACTAATTGGGTTAGTCACCTTAAGAAGAAGAAGGTATATATATTTTTTGGTTCACTGTTGACAATACAGGCACTGTTTGTTCTATATGATTCCAAGATTCAAAATTACGGTCTCTGATTGGTTAGTCGTTTCGATACAACTCAAAAATGGCGCTGTGTAATTTAGCTTTGTGAAAATTTGGTTGAATTTGTGTTTGACAAGTTTTAAAGTTTAGTAAATTTCATTTTGGTTCCACTGCGCTAATTTTTAAATTGAAGCACAATCTACGTAAGTTGTAATAAGATTAAATTTTACTTGCCACCAAACATTTTGTCCCGTTGAGAACCGACGTCATTTTGGGCACTTTGGAAATTTATATCTTTGAGAGGCCAAAAAAGACCTGTGTTGTCCTGAAAACTTCTACAGTATTGTTCCAGAGGAGTTCCTATGGTTTGGTGAAATATTTCACAATTCTCCTGTCCTGTTTTGGTACGGTTAATGAATTAATTTTCAAGTTAGAAGCGTGTCTCCACCATTAACTGTTTTTAAACTACTTTTGATATTGAAGGTAAACTTTTAATTAAACCTAATAGTTGTTGTTTTGTGTATAATTGTCATTTAGACACTGAATATTTCCAGTAACTGTTACATTTTGGAACTTTCGCCATAAGGTATTTGGCTTTATGGGTTTATTAATAATTTACTAATTTTTTTGTCTTGATTATATTAGATGTTAGATTACCTTCAAGGTAAATGTAATGAATTAAACTTTTATGAGTATATTTTATTGATACCTAGATAGTAATTAAGAACCTCTAGAAGCGAACGTCTAAGATTTCGTTATGTTTTTTTCTAAAATTTATATATTTATTACATTGACCATAACAAAGTTCTCTTCTTTTTGTAGATTTACCATTCAATTTTAATTAGAGTGTACAATCACTAATTTATTAATTTACTTTTCATATCTTTTGTAATTTCTTTTTGGGTAGAAATTTTTTTAGAAAATACATTTTTAGTTACATTGTTACATTTTCATTTGTGAGTGATTTCAATTTTAAAAATATTATAAATTGAATATTAAGGAATTAAGGATTCAATAAATTTTAAAGATTTTAATTATAAGATATATTGTTGATAATTTTTGGTAAGGTTAAGTGTGTTCCCTAACTGTTCTTAATCTAATAGATTCTTTCTAAATGGGTTTCTTATTTTTTCTCCTAATTATTTCTAAAAAGATAAGTGGGGAGTGGGGCCCTTTACCGATTTCCGTTTATTATAGCTTTAGCTTGTCTTTGAATATATCATTTTTTTAATACTTGCCCAACTGCTCTACCAGTCCACGACTCGCTCTCCTCCTACCCCCTGAGTGCCATTCGCATTCTGATAACACCTGGTGAGCTTTCAACATCCGGAAGAAGGTGGTTACAACATTAAAGAGAAAAGTAAACACTACTTCGATCTTTTTTTCTAGGGTAGGTACTAGAAGAACGGGCTTGAATCGGGACGCACATTTTAGAAATTATAAGCCTACAAAAAAATCCGTAGTGCTATATATTTGAAAATATGGTTAAAAAATGCGGTTTTTATATTTTAGTTTAGAACATTTATAGTATAGTAAGTATCAAGAACGGTAAGGACATTTTACCGATCGAAGACAATTGTTTGGAGAGGAGCAGAGCGTAGCGGAGCGACGACTCCAATTTTTGTCTGAGATCGGTAGTCCTTAACGTTCGTGATGCTTATAAAGTTTTTTGCACGATAGAAATATTTTTTCTTTGTACTATGCCGAAAGTAAGTCGTTCCAGCTTCAATATTACGGCAGAAAGCCTAACTTTTATGCCGTGATAATGTCGCGCAGACAGCGGACAGAAAGAAATTATTCCTGCACTGATGTCACTGTCAGTGATACTAGAAGGCAATTTCCTTCGTACTTTCGGCATAGTACAAAGAAAAATAGTATACACTACATGGGAAGAAAGTTCTCAAACTTTCTGCCCTTGTAGTGTAATATACTATTCCGTATTAGACATTAGACAGAGCACTTTTGACATTTTAATAACGTTAAAATGTCAAAAGTGCTCTGTATACATCACATCTGCAATTATGTACTTACTGTTCTAGAACAGTAAGTAAATTACTTACCGTTCTGTTTCAGTAAACACAACATACTGATCGTTCTATCGTGCAAATAAAATATGACGTAAAAGAACAATTATTCTGCTGCCATATTTTAACTTGTCATTTGCATTTGCTACAATAATTAAAAGTATACAAAGTTTGAAGGCTATTCTGTTTATGGGAGGTTTTAGCAGATATAGTAAACGTTGAAAGAGTGATAGGAAAAATTGTTACATGGAATATGCCCCACTAACGAGGTAAAAGTAAAACGCGAACGCGTACAGTCTCAGAATTTTTTTAAAATAGTGCTTTACATTGGCATTTAAAAAAATGTAGTCTAAGGCTACGGTTACTATAGATGCGAATTCTGACGAAATTTTGTTCTGACAAGTTCTGACGAATTCGTGTGAATAAAAAAACGCCTGTTTCCCAATTAGCGTGTTTACATGCCATCGACCAGCACGTCAGAACATGCACGACGTCGTCAGAACCATTCAAACAGATTTGATATTTTCTTACGACCTGCGTCTGTTTTTGCGTAGTTACTTAGTTATTCCATCATGGACAACGATAAATTAATTACTTTTGTGTACGAGAACAGCTTATTGTGGGATATGAGAGAAAAAATTATCATAACAGAGATATTTGTCGGCAAAAGTGGGAGGATATTCTTCAAATAACATTTTAAACTCTCCTTTGTCGTCTCTACTAGAAAACAAAGGATTGATATGCTCTGTTTTCCTCCATTTAACTTGATTTCAAGAAAATAAAATTCGTCAACTTCGTCCATATTTACTGAGCCGTAGAAGCGTACTATCAAAATGTCAGAAAACGCGGATAGTGTAACCGCCTTGTTCTGACGAGCATCTCGGACGTACTCGTCAGAACAAAATTTCGTCAGAATTAGAATCCATAGTAACCTTAGCCTAAGAAAACTTTAAATTAAACGTATATTTAGCACAAATCCTTATCAAGAGTAAAATATTGCTACACACGAGTCTAAGTGGTCGTCGATACTTCGCCTATTGAACAGAACATTCTTTTATAATAAATTCATGTATCTACTGGTTTACTTAATTTATTACAAGTTTAGCACACCTAAAACAACATCCGGTGCATTACACAAGAACTTTAGCGTTACTAAATTTACGTAAATGTTAATGTTATTTGATTCCGTTAAAAATTAACGAACCACCTCAAATTTTACAGCTAGTATACAACTTTTATAGAACATTGTTTAATTTGCATAACAAACTTGTCTGTATGTTGCATAAATAATGCATATTTTTACTTAAAGGTGCATGTAAAGTATGAACACGAATTTTATATTACATAATGTGGATAAATTGGTTAGAATTAATATAAAAAAATTAACATTTATCTACCCATATTTTAAAACGATAAAATTACTATTTTAATAAATGTTCCATTAATCCGAGAAAATTGAATTTATTCAATAAAAAATCAAGATCAGTATCAACTTCGAAATCAACACTTTAGAATTGGGTTATTATTATGTTAACTAATTTTAGATCGCAAGAAATATGTAGATAATACAAACAAAACCGGTAGATTAAGAATATTTTTTTAATATATGTTTGAACAATAAAATCAAAAAGTTTTATTATCTACAAGTATAGGTAATAGATTAAAATCTTGCAGTACAAGAAGTTGTCACGGATTTTCGTAAAGAAGAGGATGACAAGGATATTCGTAAAGAAGGTACATCCAAACCAAAAAGAAACAAGGAAGTTTTGAAAAGGAATTAGATACTTGAAAATATTAGACAACAACAAAAAAAAAATGTTACCCAAGAAAGAAAACGCATGAAAAGACTTACCCCAAACGAAATCATCGAACTGTTTTAATCGTACCGGCTGATCAGAAAAGAATACCAACTGTTGTTCGTACACCCAACTAACAGTCACAGACTTTTAATCAGTCTTGTTCGAACATTCATCTTTTATTTGTGTCTGCTCTGTTCTATCACGTACTAATTGTGATTCTTGTTCGCTTGACAATTTCATTTAATGAAATATAATTCAAACACATTGTCCGAACAACTAGGGATGCTTCAATCCTATCCATAATACCTAATACGAGTATCGATATTCGTTGCAATCGTTACCAGAGGCCAGAGAATAATTGTCATGTCCCTTTCTTGCGTTCGTATTGTCGTTTCTCACTTTATTGTAAAAGAAAAATACGAAAAAGGGACAAGTGACAAGTGTTTAGTGCATTTTAATATTTCGTTTTAAATTTTACTTGTTACGATTAAGGTCGGGACACACATAACCGCACCGTACCGATCCGTGTGTCGACCGTAACTTGGCCGAGTCAGGGCTCGTCCGTGTAGACACCACACTTGTCCGTAGCTTATCCGTTTTTCTACTGACGTTTGAAAACTGTTTCAGTCTGTTTTAATATTTTCAGTACGTAAGTTGCGAAAACAATGTTTAAAATTTTTTAATAATAGTGATTTGGAAGTTATTGCTCTAGCGTTAGAAGAAGAAGACAGGATTTGGCAAAATCAACAAGTAAAGAAACGAAAATGGGTACATAATGCTTGGAAATCAAGAACTGTCGAAGGCGAGTTTTATACGTTGTTTCCTCATTTAATGGATGATGAAACAAAGTTTTATGAATATTTTAGAATGACACAATATACATTCCATGATATTTTGATTAAGCTGGAAAAGAGGTTGAAGAAAGAAGATACTTTTTGCAGGCTTTCTACAACACCAAAGCAACATGAGAGAGCATACACGAAAGTGTTTACAAAGAGCTTTTGGTACCGCAACGTCACCGTTAAAATATAAAATATTTTAATCGTGCTCGGTCCGGTCTCGGTGCGTTGATAACGCTCGGCCGTAATACGGTGATGTGTGAACTATTTGTATTACATACCATTGCGTAACTCTTCCACCGAGTGATGGTCAACACTTGGCCGACATACGGATCGGGTACGGTGCGGTTATGTGTGTCCCGACCTTTACTGTTTACCGTGTTGATTACCAGTTTACAGCGTACAAAATACTTCTTAAATTTCTGACAAAGATATTTGATCATATGCGTGTACATGTGGTGTGATTTTTAGTTGTTTACTGTTTGTATATTGTATGTAAATCACTTTTTTATTCTAAACGTCGTGTAGTACAGTTTACCCAAATCAATATATAAATTTCCTTCTTCTCCATGATTTGAGTATCGATAGTAACAGCACCGTTAAACCGGTATCGATACTTTTGTTCCAATACTCTTTCTGAGACTGCTATCGATACTTTTGTTTCAATTCCCTTTCCAATACCAGTATCAATACTTCAGTGGTATTGCAACATCCCTACGAACATTTTAATATATAGGTATATACCTACATGAGTCTGATATAAGTATTCCAGAGAAGATAGCTATCAAAATAATCCTTATTTTTTAATATAGTGAAATTCACAAACTAAATTGGAATTTTGTCGATATTAGAATCTAGTTTGGTTAAATTGTACAGTTATATAAGATTCTTGTGAGTTTTAATTTGATTTTATTACCAACTTGTCAATTCAAAGCTTCATCAACTTTGAATAGAGAAAACTAAAGCAAAAATCCAATACGGAATAATACATTTTGTTCTTTAAAACATAATTTTTTATTCTGTTCCTGTTCAAAGAACCGCAGATCTAAAATTATATCCATCACGTGTCTTATAACGTGTAGATATTCGCAGTAAAGGTGCTAGTTCAATAGTTGAATATATATTGGAAAATTTTGTTAGTTTGAAGAAAAGAATATGTATGTAGACTGTACATACATATCTTAATGCATACATCGGGAATTCTCTTAGGATTTGATCAGTCTGTGAAGCTGAATAAATGCACAGTAAAGAGCTGCATAAAAATTTAAATTTTTATATTATACAAATTTATGAATTCAGTACATATAACACAAATTTAAAAGATACGAAACAGGCGATTTGGGCTCATTGATCTTGAAAGTAGCGATGGTCTGATTGGTCAAGATTCAAATGCAAAATGACAGCTTCTACTACGAATTTAAAATATGCTTAGTACGTGACCATTCGTTAATATTTGAATGTGGTGACATTTCTAAAACCAATCATTATTTTTCTTATATTAAATTATTTTATAATATAAATTTATCCAATAAAATCCCTTAATCGACATCGATTAACTGAAATGAAATTGTATTTAAATAATGGATAATTTCTGACATGAAGTATTGGGACGTGAACGGATATCTGATGAGATGATGAGAAATCGGAAATGTAAAACGTTAAAATAGGTACATTTAAAATTCATTCGTTGGTAATAAAATTAACATGAATCGTTCGCAGCGTGACAGTCAGTCAGTCCATCTCGAAAATTCCGAGATCAACGAGATGCAAAATGACAGAGTGAAGGACAGTTTAATGTAATCAGGCTTGGCTGTGGAAATTGCATCGGTGAAATGGGCAATTTTGTCAAATATTTAAGTGAATCTAGGGACAATTTTAGAAGAGATCCCTATCTCGGAACTGTCGTGTACCTCGTTAAGGAAAATAACTTGATGTAGATGATGAAATCGAGTTGAGCGAAACGAAATTCTTCATATCTTGCATAAAAAAATCGATTTATAACTACAATATATTTGATATTTTCCTTTAAACATTAACTTTATACAATTCCACAGCAAATAAACGCTAATACGACCTCTGCAGATATATGATAAAAATAAGAAAATAAGGTCAGTTACTTATTAAAAAAATATCCCAAGCCACGTTATTAATATTAAAAAAAAAGACAAAGCATCTACACGACAAAACTCTGGGCTCAGGGATCTGAAACAGGTTATTAATATTTAATTATTACAAACTGTAAGCATATACAAGAAAAAAATCAGAGTTCAGGGATCAAAAACAGGTATATAAACAAACTTGTATGAAAAATATTGATTTTTACGGTAGCAACTTTATTTCGTATAAAAAAGGTTATTTCCCAAGTCCTTCCTAAAAAAATATGTTTGCACAGGTTGAACAGGTCAAGGGGAACCACAGAAAACCTACTTAGTAAACCAGTTCTTAATTTGTTAACACAGATGTTATTAAGCTTATGTTTTTTTACCATTCTTAAGAAATAAACATTGTTTGTACGGGCCCATCTATTGATCTGACCAGGACCGTTAACTTTAAATCGATTAATATCAAAACGGCATAACGAATTTTGACGTAAATCAGTTTTGGAGTAGGAAGGAGTTTCAGAAGGATCCTAATAAAAAATGCCAAAAAGGCATTGCTATACGAAGGTTGTCTTTTTAGTATTGCATATATCCACTTAGAAGGCGCCACTAATAGAACCTTCTTACACAAAACTGACCTCAATCTTTTGTTGACATAAATCCAGAGTTTCATAGCGATACAACAAGTCGTGTAGGTACAGTACATTTTTGAAATTAGCAAGTCGGTAGAAAAATAGATCTTAGCCAAGAACATTTTAAAGCAATAATGTTTTACAATTTTCGGAGAGAATAATCCCAACAGCAATGTCTCGCTGAAATGGTTTCTGTGTTTGGGAATGCAGCACCACACCAGTCAACTATTTCCCGCTGGTAATGCGAATTATTTCAACGAGGTTGATTCAGTTTCAGCGACGAATCCAGACCAAAAACAGTAGTCATACAGTAAAAAATTGATGCTGTTCGTTAGCTAATTAAGAATGACCGCCGTATGAGATACCAGGCATCTTTGGGCAATTCAAAGAACTCGTTCCAAAAGACCCTACATGAAGAACAGGGTGTTAAGAAGTTGGTTTTCCGTTGGATCCCTCATTTGATCAAAGAAAAGCAAAAGCGGTTTGCGTCAATTGGTGTCGAAAAACATTGGAACTGTTTAACAAAGGAAGCTAAAAAACCTTTATGGCGATAAATCTTGGATAACTTTTGTGTCAAAATCTGGTCATGTAGCAACAACTGCTTTAGAGGATCGAAAAACAGTTGCTTCCGAATTGTATATAAACGCCTGTTTACCAGAACTTATCGCGAAACTACGACAAAGCAACACACAACAGCGAATCATCCTACATCAGGACAATGCAAGTGCTCACACTGCCCAAAAGTCAATCAAGTTTTTGGAGCTTCAAAACATCGAAATGTTAGACCATCCACCGTATAGTGCCAAGCTAAGTCCAAACGACTTCTTCACGTTCCTAAAGATCATGAATTCAGTGCTTGGGCTGGAATAACTATTTTATCAATTGATTTGAACGTATGCAAAAGTGTGTTGATCTTGGTGCGACATATATTATTAAGCAATAGATTACTTTCAGTCTATAATTATTTATTTTGATTGCAATATGTAAAACTAAAAAGACAACCCTCATATATCACGTATAGTCCGTATTGTAAAGTAAAGGAGATGAGCTGTAGAGTGGAAAGAGTCTCAAAAAAGCTTAAAAAAAGCGCTAAGTGGGTCTGGATCTGGATCTGGAAATTTGGGAGGGGTGAGCTAGTGCTCAGCCAGCACTGAGGCCACATATGACCCATTGTGCATCCTCCCATATTGTAGGGATATCCTCACCTCAGGCTGTCACCAGGCCTAGTAATTTAAAATAGGTGATAAGGCTCCCGAGGGGGATCTCCCTAACATCGGCTGGTGTAAGCCAATACTCGCCCAACACGGATCTTCTGATTTCAGAAAAAGCAGAGCAGTCATACATAATGTGTTCTACTGTTTCCTCTTCTTGTTCGCAGCCTCTGCATAGCGGCGATTCTGTTAATTTCATCCTAAACAGATGTTGTCGCAATTGGCAGTGACCTGTCAAGATTCCCACAGCTGTTCGGAGATTTTGTCTGGTCAATGCCTTAAATTTTTTTGCTGTTTCCTCGCCAGGATGAGTTAATAACTCTCTGGCCAGTCTACAGTTCGTAGTTTTATCCCAGCACTGTATGAATTTTTTGTGAGAGTGCTGTTTGATAAGGTTCACGACTGCGGACAATGTTAGCTTGGTAGATGGACGGGGGCTAACATATTTGTAGCCCGCAGCCCTCCTTGCTGAACCGTTCGCAATGCGGTTGCCTTTAGAGTTCCCATGTCCTTTGATCCAGCTGAGAGTGACCACGTTATTCTGGCTGGCCTCAGTTAGAGATTGGTGACATTCTAGTACTAAACTTGAAGTGAAACGTGGTCTATTCAAGGTCAGTAGTGCTTGTTGGCAGTCTGTATATATATTTATATTCCTGCCTGTGCGCTAAGTGGGTGGTAGAGCTATATTACGTAAATGAATAAACAGGTTTCGACGTTAAGGAGATGAGTTGAAGAATGGTAAAAAGTGTGTCAAAAGCTTAAGAAATTGCAAAGGAATTTGGGCTATATCACTTAAATTTACTGATTTTAACGTATGAGTGTCATTGTGAAAGGGATAAACTGTAGAATGGTATTGAGTGTACTAGGACTAGAACCTCAGTAAGAAGTACCAAAAGGGCATTAATGCTATATCATGTAAACAGCCAAACCGATTGAGACATATAATGTTTCGTTGTAAAGAATCGTAAAAAGTGTTAAAAGAACTAGAAGTGTAAAAAGGGCGTTACAACTTTATCTCGTAAATAGTCAAACGAATTTCGACTTTGATGTACCAATGTAAAGAGAATGAGCTGTACAGTTCCAAAAAAACCTGAGAGAGTTCTCAGTTGTTATAATTTCTAGACCTGATTTTAAATTTTTAAAGTATACATACCCAAAAAAAACGTGAATCGCACTGTGGTGGTAAGCTAGACAGGGGAAATCGTTCGACCGAGCGTTCCTTAAAGATACACCACCTGAGACCTGAGTTAGTATGAGCTGTTCAGCCTTGAGAATTGTTTTAGTTAAAAAAAACTTTTTCTATTTTGGCAAAAAACGTGATGTTGGATACTCAAGAGCAACGCGTTGCAGTGAAATTTTGTTTTATGTTAGGAAAATCAGCCGCGGAGACTACTGTGATACTTAAGAGTGCTTAAGGAGAAGCTGCTTTAAGTAAAACCCAAGTTACGAATGGTTTACTCATTTTAAAAATGAAGAAATGTCAATTGAAGACCATCCTCGTTTAGGATAGCCTTCGACTTATGTCTGGAGTGTCATGGAATTGCAACCCAATTCGTTTTTCGCCTTCTCATAGTCCACTTCAGGCATGTTAAGAGCTTAAACATAAGCTCGAAGGGGAACCCTAATTTATTTTTTATGGTGATTACTGATAATGGATCATGGTACTATAATTGCGATTCCAAAACAAAGCAGCAATCAAGCCAGTAGAAGACAGCCGACTCATCTCGTCCCAAAAGAAGCTCGTCAAGTGAAATCAAAAATTAAGACAATGCTTTTAATTTGTGGAGGTATATTACACTCGGTCCACCAGGTTAAACTGTTATATCTGGTGGTTTTAAACGGATTGAAGGAGAGTACCTGGAAGAGAAGATCAGATCTTCAGCGCACAGGCTCACACCGCCCTCTGCATGTCGCAATTTTCAAACGGAAACGGCGTGATACCAATTGTTCATCCCCCCTTACCTGATCTAGTTTTTGTTGTTTCTCAGATTCTTCGTGGCAGAGGTAAAACAAAAATCGTCTAAAAGTCATCCCGATAATTCAATTTACGAAATGTTTCAAACAATGGAGGCATCGATGGAAAAGTGCATTGTAACCAATTGTGAATACTTGAAGGTGATCAAAATTTAATATAAAAATAGTGAGAAATAAATAAATTATACACAAATTCCCGTGTTTTTTTTTGGGTACTCCCTCGTAATCTCTCCTTTCTATACGATATGATCCTAAATGAAAATGAACTCTATCGGTTATTGATAGAAATACTGCAGATATGACATATTTTCAATTTCTTCCTTATATTTGATTACTTGTTTGTCTAATATCTAAATTTTAAAAATCTCATTGAATATGTATATATCTCAACAAATTATGAGACTTAAAATATATACCTAAGGTGTCAACATTTCAATTTCAAATAAAATAATCCAAAACACTAAATAGAGATTCAAATGCAAATACCATATTAACACAAATAGGGAAATGTCTAGAGTTTACAAAGTATCGTCGGTATAGTATGGTGGTCTTATATTAATGGGATTTGAAATATTTAAATGAAACCACACAAATGTTAATTGCATTTGCCAGTGTTGCAGGCGCATATAAATTCTGTTCGCACCTAGATTTAAAGCTAAATACTACGTTTAATTCAAATCTTTAAAAAATACACTCTGGAATTGCGGAATACATACAAACCACCATGTATCCAGAGCTTTAATTAAGAATTTCTCAATTTAATATATAGCTCTTAATAAAGCCTTTTTATACATATTAAGCAATAGACTTTTATATAAATATTGGTTACTGTACTATAAAAATCTCATATTCAATTTGAGTGATATTTTGATAGGGATGTTCCTCAGGGGTGCACTCTATCGGTGACTCAGCGGGAGTAAGAATCGTCCTTAAGGAAATTGGTTGCAAAGATTAGAGGAGTTTTTATTAGAATATAATTGAGATAAAGAATTAAAATAAAAAGAAGTAAATCACTTAAAAAAGCATAATATACAAAAGAAAAAATTAAGACAAGAAGATGAATCAGATAAAGACAACCAAATGGGAACCAAAACCAGAAGTCGAAGCAGAAGAGTACGACTATAACCAAAATTCAGAACTACATCTAGAGTAGACCAAAACAGAATTCCAGACCAAAAAAAGCAAACCTTAGCAGAAGAAACCATAATAATATTAATTGATATGGACCACCTTTGCGATATTACCTTCCAATCAATATAATTTCTGGGTTGTGGATTTTAGCACTTTTGGAACTGATTGCTATTACAAAAATATGAAAAAAAAATCTTTTTTAGTTTTTGTTTTCTCCTTGTTTTCTTTCTGCTCCTCTCTATGTGTGTTAGCTCCTTATTTTTGTTGCTTGTACTTTCTTCTGGTCTGTTCTGGGTTCATTTCCAAATACTATCCTTTTATATGTTTTGTTTACTCTTTACTTTTTTATCATCATTATATTTTTAAATTATATTTTGGTTTTACTTTTTAAAAATCTATTCAAATAAATTATATTTACTGTTTTAACTTTTAAAGGGATTTTGTTAAAATCACTATACTTGACAATCTCCATCAATAAACATTCAACCAATATCGTAAAGCCCGGATCAAACTTAGAGAACGAGTCCCCGAAGAAAAATCCACATCAATATATATAGTCCAAAAAGTCCTGCGGAGTGTAAGCCTCCAATTATGAGCTTGTTTGATCATGCTTCCGCGGGGGAATAGCCCGCATATTCTCAGTTTGCAGTTCTCCTTCACAGATTGTTGTGTGTTTTCGCTTGATTGATAACTAAGTTCCATTCTTTTCTGTTTTCTTCCGTCCCCACTTTGAATCTTTCTAATAAGCTGGTCTTCAAATTTACACTTTGGTCTTTCTCTGTGTCTCGCGTCTAGTGGTTTTCACTTTAGCAATTTCTTTATTGGTTCTTTTTCTTCTCTTCTTAATACGTGATGCCTGCATCATTTAAGCTTTTATATGTCATAAAATGTCTTCTCCGTTCATCATAAATAGCCGTATGAATTCTTCTTTTTGGCTTTAATTTTGTTATTCAGGCACATTGTTGTAGATTTTATCATTGGTCTGATACCTTATTTTTAGTTTTTTACGGATTTTTCTTTCTTTAATAATTTGGTGGTATTTACAGGACATTGTGTAACTTGCTTTATTTTTTTTACTTGCTCCTATTGTTTAAGCCTTCGACCATTATATTTGCAAGTATCTATTTTCTGTAATTTTAGTCGATTTTGATCTTATTTCTGTTATTAGATTTTCTTGAAACAAGCATATACATCGTCTTGTTTACGTTTATTTTTGGACCTCTGTTTTTGTTTCTTCTGCTGAGGTCCTTAACGCATGTTCTAAGCTTATTTTATTTTCTACCGCTAGTGCACAACAGTTATGTTTTAGAGAAAATCTCAAAGAGTAATTGGGAGCTATTCCATACAATTCCTAGTTACTTCTTAGCAAATAATGAACACACAATTTCAGTGACACTACATTCAACATGTACTTAGTATTTTATAAGTATTACTAACGAGTTTCTAAAAAATTATATGTTTAAATTTCCAATATACAAATAAATTTTAAGTATATATCATTACGATTTAGTAGATAAAAAATATGGCATAGTCTTTTAAAAGTGTGAGATATTTCTCCATCTTTAACAAACATAACGACTTAACAGAACTTTTGTATTTAATAAAGTGAAGATTCCTGGAGAAAACAATAAATAGCTAAAAGCAAACCGTTGGTAAAAACTCAGGAGAATACAAGTTTCTTCCCAATGAGGTAGCGTTGGTTTGCTTTCCATTAACCAGTTTACCCAGCACACGGAAATAACCTTAGCTTTACGCGAAGTAACTACAAGAACTGATTTTTTGACGCACTACATTTTCTTATCAATAACAAATTTTTTGTATGTGTTTAAATGGATTCGAAAATGGTTTAGATTTACTATTTCTCCAAATATTTTTTTTTACTTATTGTTTATTTCGACGTTAAAATAGCAATTATTTCTAACTGACATTTATTGTTTAGTTCCACAAATTCCTAATAAATGGCAGTTTAAGTTAATTAATGTAACTCTAGAAACCTTTGACATCTAGGTGAGATAGATATCCGGTAGATGGGACTGCGTTTTAATTTCTAGATTATTCAACATATTTTTTGTGTAAAAAAACAGATAATAATGTTGTATTTTGATTTATAAAAAAATATGTGTTTCTCTAAGTTTGTAGGACATGTTAATGTATGTATGTTTTTATAAGTATGTATCTGTGTGAGTGTGTGCAATTCGACAAGACTGATAAGATTTTATAGTCTAAACTATTGTAAGTCTTTTTAAAGTTAAATAAATATTTTTATTATTATTATAATTATTATTATACTAGCAGCCCTCCCCGGCTTTGCACGGGGCTTAAAGAAAAATAACCAAAGCCATTAAATTTATTGGGTCAACGCTTCCCTGTAAACAATATTACATGTTATTTTATTTTCTGGCAGCAAAATAAATTGATTTTCAAGTGCTCCGACCCACCTTAGGCGGTTGGCCATGAGGAAAACCGATCCCTACTAATTGAAAGGTTTGACCTTGAGACTTATTATTAGTAAAAGCGAAAGATGTTTTGATAGGAAATTGAAGCGGTTTAAATGGATTTGGTAGATCAGTTGGGATCATCGGTATCCTCAGTGTATGAGCTAGTTGACCAGCTGGTGGTTCAGTTATAATGGTGGCTACAACTTAATTGTTATTTAATGCCTTTACAAGTAGCCTCGTCCCATTGCACATGCTAAATTCGTGATATCTGTCGTAATTATGAAATAAGTTATTTTGATAAGGATTAATACCAAGATAAAAACTTTTAAAAAATTAAAAAATAGTTATTGTGACGTAACTATAACAGTTAGACATATGCTGTCGCGGCATTTTTTGTAGATATTTATATATTCTTCGAAATTGTAGTACATTATTTTATTCTATAATCAATAGTATTCTCAGTGCACGCGATGTAAGGATTTTAAGGTCATTTTTGGTTACATTAGTGGCATTTTAGTAAGGATCCCTATTTTTTTGAAAACGAAACATAGCCTATGTCACTCGGGAATAGTGTAGCTTGCCAACGGTGAAAGAATTTTTGAAATCGGTCCAGTAGTTTCGGGGCCCATTCATTTCAAACAAACAAACAAACAAAAAATTAAACCTTTACTCTTTATAATATTAGTATAGATAAACACGAAACTAAACTAAACTAAAATGTTAAATTGTAAAAAAACAGAAGAAATTGACGAAAGAAGAAAGCCAAGAAAATACCTTTCTAAATTAAGTAAAATAAAGAATATAATAAAAGAGGCAATACAACTTGCATTTGCAATAAATGAAAACAAGACAAAACATATGGTAAAGGGTGAAATAAAAAAAGAAGACAACATATTACAAATAGACGGCGACAAAACATATATGTTCAAATAAGTTAAACAAGTTACTTACCTGGGAGTTCAAATAAATGAAAAGGGGCACGAGGAGCAGGAAATAAAGGCAAGAATAGCAAAAGCAAACAAAAAGTATGGAGCATTACGAAAACTAATGGTATTCAAATACGTGTCAAGAAAAGTAAAAACTAGAATTTATAAGAAAGTTATTAGGACCACAGCTACATATGCCAGAGAAACATGGGTGCTCAACAAATCAGAAATAAACCTTCTAGACAGATGGAAAAGCAAAATATAGAGATGATCAGTAAAGAAGAAGAAATAACAAAGATCTAGAAGAATTATATAAGAATCTAAAAATAACGACTGTAATTAAACCTAAAATCCAAAAATAATACAAAAAAGAAGGAAAGGTAGACCAAGAAAGAGATGAAAATACAAATATGAATACTTACAAAGAAGTAACATTGAAAACTGGAAAGAAATAGCATTGGACAGAAGTGAATCGAAGGAAATGGTTAAATGCGTAAAAAGACTTTAATAAAACAAATTGTTACTAAAATAAGTAGGTAATGTATTGTAATATAATGTAATCTTTTTAGCCCTAGGCCTTCAAGGACGTTCAGCTTTAAAAAAAAAATAATTAAAAGAACGCTATCGTAAGGTGGCGCAGTTATTATCTTATATATTTAACTGAGTAACACCTACTTAATTAAGTACTATAACGCCACCGTGGGGTGGCGCAGTTAATACCACATATATTTAAACGAGCAATTCTTACTTAAGTACCATGGTGCCACCGGAAGGTGGCGCAGTTAATGTATAAATATATTTAAACAAAGAATTCTTACTAAATTAAGTACTATGACGTCACTGTGAGGTGGCACAGTTGATATCTAATATATTTAATCGATAAATTACTAAATACAACGAAAAAAATACTAAAATGCCGATGAAAACGATAAAACAACAAATCATTACTAACAATAATACCAAAACAAAAATCATAAAAATTTGAAAAAAACGAAAAATGAGAAAAAGACTTCAGTGTTAGGTAGTACGAAGTCTGTCGGGTCAGCTAGTATAAATATAAATATCTATTTAAAAATTATAGACTTCGAAAATTAGTATATATATTTTCTCATAACAACAAACTATTAAAGCATACATACATTAGTAAAATAGTTCATCATTCGCTTAACAAAAATACTACATACTGCATGTTTTTTACTATATATTACAAATAAAATATACCCAGCGCCATATTCTATATAACTTTTTATTCTTCTTGGCACATATACCATTTTTATCTTTATTTTCCTACAAAACATTATACTTCCCTTAGTTGTAAATTTATATATAACATTATAAGTGCCTATGGCTTATCTACTAACTCAGATCCTTTCTGCTGTAGTATCTACTGTAGGAAAATTTGTTTCATCCCTAAGGATAGATGGCGTTTCCAAATTTATCCTTTATCGAGGTCAAGATGCTGATGCACACACACGTATAGGGTGGCAACAGTACCCTGGGGGGCATTCGAAATGTTCGCGTGTCGCAGTGCGTTTCCAATTCCCCAAAATTTACGAGCAATATTTTTCTCGTTTATATTGAATAACTAACACATAAATTAAATGAGCTAAATTTTCTGTTACCGTGTTTCTTTAATAATACCGGTGCGTCGATATGACACGGTAAAAAAAGCATGGCAAAGATAATGCCGCATGATGGATTTTCGGTAATATAAATTATACATCATTTAAAGCTTATTTTTATTAAAGTAGGCCTTGTTAGGGTGATGAACTTCGCCCTGTATATTTAATCTTATTTTCAGTTGTAAATGCGCTGTTGTCACGTCCTCAATAAAATCATAATGTTAGTGACAATAAATAAAATAACAATTGTGTACTCCATTTCAGCGCCATCAAATCATTAAAACTTAGTATTTTTCCCAAAAAAAGAAAATCGTCAATTTAAAAATATATATTTAGATATAATGAACGCATTTACAAAATAATAGTAATTAAATGAAAGCAAACAATAAAAACATTTACAAAAAAGTCTTTATTTGCAATTTAGAACAAATTTTCTATGTCTATATAACGGTATTATAAAATAAGTTTTACAACAAACATTTAAATTGGACCAGCTATAAATGAGAAAATACAAAATATTTCATTTTGTCGATAAGTATTACAGCAGCTATATATTGAAGAATTTTTCGTGGAGCTTTCCAGGTAGTGCGGCATTATGACATACCAATAATAATTGGCTTCAGCTATTTTGATAAGTAAAACAAAGATAAAAATTCCCACAAAATGTTATGCTTCAAATAATGGAAATTCGTTTTTAATATATGTTCAATAGTTACAGTGCAATAGTTCAGCAGAAAAGCAGATACACTAATAGTAAAATAAGCAAAGTAAAAAAAAATGAAACATACAACATTTAAAAACATATAAACAAAAATTGAAGTAACATATTTGTTAAAACTATTGTCACGTTCATCTATTCGTTATGTATTTTCAATTCACCTCCAGTATCAAAGGTAAAATGTTGTTAAGTGAACATTTTTTCATGTAATAAGTCCAATCCGTCAAAATAATTTCTTCTGTATGTCTACAAATTTTTTTCCACATGTACATTGTCTTAACGCTTCTGTCCAAGTTTTGTCCAAATATAAAAATGCAAAATGGAGGTAATCGAAGTAAATCATGTCTATGTTGGTTTAATATTTCATCTGTTACATTTCTTATCGTTGCTTCTGTATTGTGTAAGTATAATTGTCTTTTTTTTAATTTTTTTACCAAATTCGATATTTTTGCTGCTTAACCATCTCTGTAATATCTATTTTGTTGCTGAAAATGTAGGTGGTCTGTTTTGTTGTACAGAATGAACTGAAGCATTATCCATGTTTACTACACATTTCTCTGAAAAATTGAATAAAGCAGGAATAAGTTAATTAACAATCCAGTTTTTGAAAATATCACCATTTATAGTTTTGTGATAGTCAATGTCAGTATTTGAAGAGTCTAATAACAAATCACATCCCTATTGACCCACCATTTGCTCCTGCGAGTAAAATTGTAAATCGCTTTTCTTCGGATTATACATGCAACGGATTACTTTTGAAATAAGATTACTGTACCCATCGACGCGTTGGAGTACCATTTTTTTATATCAATGTCTACGTACACGAATCTGATGATTTCATTGCGCTTTTTTAATTCCATAAATTTCTGAAGAAAAAAGATTTTGCTATGTCTTCGCCCACTTAAAATTTGTCGTCAGTTCACGTTTTTAAGTTTATATAATTTAAGTTTGTATAAATAAGTTTGTTCACCGTTTAAATCTCAGTTTTGTTTTGCGTCAGTCAAAAGTTTATCTGAAGTAAAATATTCGTTTTGGAAATTGTACGTCCAAATCTGCCTCTGCAATTTATTTTAAATGAAGTTCTTAAATGTATCTGCTTTATCTTTCTTCCTTTTATTTGCCGCTTCTTTATCATTAACTAAATCTTTTTTTAAGATTTTTCGTTTACATTAAACACTAACCTAAAAAAACACGAAATATTAAAAAAATGTATTAAATTAAAATTTAAATGATATTTGATTGATCATAGATTAATGAATGAAACATCGATTCGTCCATGTCCTATCAAATTACAATTTAATTATTAATATGGATCATTGTTATTAAAGAAATTAATGAAAATATTTTATTCTTAAACATTTTTAACTTTTGCTATAGTGTGTAATCTGGCAACATTGTAAAATAATGACTGACAGAAGAAATGTGAGGTTAGGTATGCTTAATAAATTATAAGTAATTTGAATGTAATAAGAATGTAAAAGTGTATTTAATGTAACAAATAACTTCATATACAACTATTAATGAAATTAAAAATGTTTGGAACTATTTGCTGATGAAAACATTGTAAATAATCTTGTATAGAAACACAACCTAAGAGATCTTATATAAATCCATCTTCTGGTCTTTTCTAAACATGTAATATTATCTTTGTATTTATTTTTTCAACTCTACACAATTTTTTTTCGGCATATTAATTTTTTTAATGCATTTAACCATTATATTTTTGATATTTGTTGTCAAGCTTGTCAGTTTGTGACTTGCAATGACTTGGTAACTTTCAAACACCAACATGACAAAAACCAATACCAACGTGAATAAATAAAAAGATAGCCTGCTAGATATATTTACACGTTGAATCGTTAATAATATACACATTTGCTTCAATCAATTTTAACAAACAATCTAACTAATTGAGTTTTCCAATATTTTATAATTTTTCTTTATTTTTCCATAGGAGTACGAACTCCATGTATGCAAATAGGGCTACCAAAATAAGAGGGCGCTGGTGTTCCATTTGTACCAAAATGGCGACCAATGAGGACGTCGTTTGAAATAAAATAAATAATTTTTAATTATTTTATTATTAATTTATTTACACTAGCGACGCTAGTGGTGAAAAAAGTAAACCTAATATGTACGATACCGTGGACAGATTTTGGCAATTCCGCCGGTCGAGTGCGTACTCCTTGTCTAGTCTCCATGCAATTTTCTCTCGAATGGTATTCGACAAGACTATTTCACGAGAAAAACAAGACAATATCAACGTTTGTGAAACTGACAACTATAGAAATACCAGACACCTTAGTAACGGATCTGTCATAATTTTGTCGCTGAAATATTACGTAGAGGAAAACCGCCTATTATGGGGTACCATTTACTATTATTCATGAATTTCCTTTATTTTTCATTTTATATCGTTCATATTTGTGACATTTATTTGTTGCTATATAAGGAAGATAATATCCTGAAAAAATATTATTTAACCTAATTATTATTTATGTAAAAAAATAATTGCATAATTCTGTTGCTACCCCATTTTAGGCTAACAGGTCGCCAATTATGGGGTACATCGTATTCCAAATATGGGTTACACGGAAAAAGGTTTAATAGGTTTAGAAAGCGTAAAAATAATGAAATAATGAAACGTACATTATGTGTTACTGTTTATTGATAAAGAATTCAATTCAACAACGAACAAACTTATTATAGGTACTGAGAATAATAACAAACTAAACATATGTGGTAAACGTGTTCAAAGAAAAGTTGTTAACATCATTCTTTACAAAAATCTCAAATATAGTTTGGAGTGTCATTTCCTGCACATTTGACATGAGCCCATTCCAAACATGCTTTGCACCTAACCCATTCGTCTCCGCTTTTGTCTTTCTTGTATATTATTTGACAAAACATGCATTGTGCTTGGAGGTCTTTTAAATCAGAGTCGTCTGATTCTTGAAAATGCATCTCTATATCTGATTCAGAGGATGATTCTTCTTTAGCCCTCTTATGCGGTTACACGAGTCCTAATATGGGGTACCCCATAATAAGAAACTTTAGATACCCCATTCTAGGATCAACTCGGCAATTAGTAAACAATCATACTTTTTTATAAAAAAGGAAGATAAAACAAAAGCCACAGTGTACAAAACAAAGATCACCTATCATACTAATAGCTCCCATAAAATAGTTTATCAACACTTCACTTGTCTTACTAAAAAAACCGATTTAGTAAGCACTTACAGAAACTTCTACCCACGCTAAAGGATGAAAATGCAAATGGCGAAAAAGCTGAGTCGCTTGTGACGTTAACATTAAGAAGGAATCAATACAAATCTAAAACATGCAATTTAGCAATTAAAACATAGATGACGCTCCTTTAGTTCTTTAAATTTACGTGTACCCCATATTAGGAACATACCCCATAATAGGCGGTTTTCCTCTATTCTCAATATGAAACGTGCCGTTGCTATGCAGTTTTGTCAGTTAAAAATAGTCTAGTGAAATAGTCGGCTTTATTTAATTTTTACTACGTAAAAACGAAAAATATGAATGCGTAATGCATTAATTATAAATTGACAAAGTTAATTGTACTAAACGACCGTAAACGTATTTACATGTACATGGCCTTGGTAGTTTCAGCAATGTTTAAAGTAGATAATAAAATTTTAAATAAATGATAATGTTAAATTAAAAAATAAATAAAAAAATTTAAAAAATGATATGAAAATATAAAATAATTAAATATTGCTTAAAAAGTACCAGTAACTTTATTATAGGAAAATGATATGATACGCATTAAATATTTAAAACTATTTGCAAGTTAGAAGCAGCAGCTTCTTTTATCTTGATGGAAACATCGGTTGGTGGTGGTATCTAGGCCGGAAAAAAAGTTTTAATATGAATGTAGTTAATGGAATGCATAATCACGTAACAAACATAACTTTTCGGTTGCGAATTAACCAGGTACGAAGCAAACTTTTATACTTACGCTGTTTTGCCAATGGCACATTACAAAAGTTTAACCAACCGCTAAGTGCTTGATATTATTCTCATTTCGGAAGATAAAGTAATTCCCAACTTCTTCGCCGACAAAATATAACAGAAAATATAACTCCTTTTCCTTGCCATTTATATTCATGATTTTCAGACACAATCAATTAAAGCAAAAAATTAAAAAATATATACTTCGAGATGTTTGTTATGAAATTTTTAAAATTCAGATGTTATTATTGGAATTGTAGAGGACGGATTCGAATAGCTGACAGAAGTGTTAAATTGAAAAAAACAGAGTAGTGAGGGTATAACGGGTAAAACCGTAGTCATATACTCGGACCACCAAGCAGCTCTAAGGGCGATAGTCTTGGCACAAATAAGCTTACAGCTGGTGCGGTACTGCGTTTGGGCCCTAAAACATGGAAGTCGGAAATCTCTGGCACTGACATTGTATCACGTATCCACGGCTTGACTGGCCCGGAACCATTTAGCAAGGTTGGTCACACGTTCAGAAAGGTAGCCATTGAGAAATGAAAGTTAGAGAATGTCCTGGAGTGGTAGACAAAATCATCGTGTAAGCGACTGCAGAGATGTTTTCACAAAGGCGAACGATGTCAGAGTGATGGTCAATGAAAATTATATATAATAACGTCATTTTAAATCAAATATGGCGAAACTTCCAAGATGGTGATTTTTTGCGTTAAAAATAAAATAAGTTGTACCTATGCATTTAAAATGTTGATTTAATGAATCTACTATAAGTAAACTAAGAGTGTATAAATGGTATAAACGCTTCAAAGATGGTCGAGAAGACATTGATGACAATGGCCGCCCTGGACGCCCGAGCACGTCAACAACTTATGAAAACGTCGAATCAGGGAAGCAAATGCTTTTGGAAAATTGTCGAATTACTATTAAAGAAGTTGCTGATGATGTTGGCATATCAACTGGATTATGTCATGCGAGTGTATCGGATGTTTTGAAACGTGTGGCAGCGAAGATTGGTTCAAAATTGCTCAATTATAACCAAAAACAACGTTGCATGAATATTGCTCAGGAGCTGTTTAATAAATCCAGATTTCCTTAAAAGAATCATAACTAGTGACGAAACATGGGTATATGACTAAGACATCGAAACCAAAGGCCAATCATCCCAATTGAAGCGGCTAGAGAAGCCAAGACCGAAAAAAGTACGTCATGTTCGGTCGAATGTGAAAGTTTTGTTCACGGTTTTCTTCAATAACAATTGCGTAGTGCATCATTGAGTTCCTACCACAAGGTCGTCAACAAGGAATATTACCTTACTAAAAGTTACGAGACGTTTGTGCGAAGCAATACGACTTAAACGCAAGTATTTGAGGAAAACAAAAATTGATTTTGTACTTTAGATAATGCATTGGCACATTCATTACTGCTTGTTTGTGAGTTTTTGGCCAAAAACAACACCGTTATCATGCCTCAACCACCGTATTTTCTGGACTTGGCCAGCTGCAACTTTTTCCTATTCCCAAAACTATAGAGACCGATAAAAGAACGTTTTGTTTGTCATAATTGAGGATATAAAGGTTGTGTCGAAGAAAGTGTTGATAGCCATATCCCAAATCTGGTTCCAGAAGTGCTTCGAAGATTGCAAAAAGCGCTGGCATAAGTGTGTTTTATCTGAGGGGAATTACTTTGAAGGGGACAAAATAGATATTGATGAATAAAAGATACCACGTATATATATATTATATATAAAGATTATTTGCTTTGTTAATGTTTTTTAAGTTGAAAAAACCAGTCATTACTCGGGTAAATCCTTATTTAGGTACATAATGTAATTGTTAATTACTTTGTAGAGAAAATACAACACCATTTACCTTACCATTAATATTCATGATTCCCAGACAAAATCAATTAAAAATAAAATAAAAAATATATACTTTGTCCCGCAAAACTTTATTTAAACCACACCAGAGCGGTGGACAATTAGAAATATTTTATAATATCAACTGAAATTTTAATTTTCCGTTTGTCTTTGTTCTATTTCACAATGTCTTGTAATTTCCGATATTTAAAAGTTCTGGCTGTGAATAAATTTGAATATAATTTTCAGTAGAACAGCTGTCGACATTCACTTAAATTTTATTGTGATACACAAAGTTTTTAATGAACGTTTTTTTTTGTACATAAAACAACGAAATGTTGTTTGTTGAGGGACGCCGACGATCTAATAAATATTTAATATGCAATTTTCGTAGCTTTGCACAGAACACTGCAACGAAAATGGTATCACCAACCAAAAATTATAAAAGCGACATTTTTAATAAACTGCAACACTGGGGGCGATGAAATCTACAATTAAATTTACAAATATTTTTAAATATAATATCAGAAGCATACTAAACTTGCGGAAAACTAAATTTGCATATGGTTTTACCCACGAATATCGTTTTTTTTAAGATTTTTAATCTGGATAAAAATATGTTTGTTTTTTTGTAATTAATGATAAGTAGAACTAAATCTACCTTATGTTGATTTGTGCCTATTGTCTTAAGGGTGTAAACTAATTTGGGAATTGGAGCATATAAAAAACATTTGTCAATCTAGAATTAAAGTTTTCCAATTCTTCAATATACTATTTATCATTTTTTAACTCTTTTTGACTTACAAAGCACCCTATCTTCTTCTTCTTTTTCTTATTTTAAGACAATGTATTGCTTTTCCAAAGTTGTAGCCTAAGTTGTGATTTTGATGTCCAATTTTCGTTCCATCGTTTCGGAGGTCTTCCTGATGGTTGGTTTCTCTTTTTTTGCGATTTTAGCTACTCGACATGATCTCTCCATGCTCTTCTTTTTGTTCTGGACCATTTTACAATATCTTATGTGTCATATTAGGATCTGATGTCGCTGCTTCTAAGAGCTTTTTATACAATTTATCTTAGCGTCTTCATTTCAGTTGTTCTGAGCAGTTGTTTCTGCACCGTTTGTCATAATAGGTCGTACACATGTCTTGTAAATTCGCGTCTTGCTTCCTATTCTCATAAATTTAGTCTGCCTTATTACACCCTAAGGTATCTTGATACCCTAGCTGCCGACTTTGTTTGTGTTAAAATGTCTTTTTTCAGGTTTCTATTACTTGTGATATTAACACCTAGGTATTTATGATATGTTCTATGATTTTATTGTAGATCTCCAACTTTCCTCTCGGTTCTTTTGATATTGTAAGAGATTTCGTTTTCTGGACAGAAATCACCATGTTTAATTTCTTTGCGACTGTTTCAAATCTGTAAAATAATCTTTGTAAATTCTCCACATCTTCCGATATTATCACCGCGTAGTTAGCAAAACAAATTATTTTAAATTCTTTCGTATCCATCTTATATCCTTTTCCCGCAGATTTTACTTCTTTGATGATCTTACCCATTGGGACATTAAATAGTAGATATTGGGCTAAGACTGTCCGTTTGCCTGATTTCTGTTGAAACTTGTATCTTTTTGGAATGTTTGTTGTTTGCTTTTACGAAAGTACTATTTTCGGTGTTCATTTTTTTAATAACTTCAATTGTTAGGGGTTTAAATTTCTGTCCTTAAATATTTTTAAGACATCGCTAAGTCTAACCCTATCAAATGCTTTTGTTAAGTCAATAAACCACATACTCAATTGATTTTTCTGCTATTTGTCTTAAAATGAATATTGCATCTGTGGTGGATCTATTTTGTCGAAACCCCTGCTGTTCTCACTGATGTCAGTCTGTAGAATTTCTTCGGCTAGAATTTTTGTGTATAGCTTTGAAGGTGCGCTTAAAAATAATGTTGTGGATCCATCTTTTTTCTTTTTAATAGTGATACTCTGTTTCCGGTCTTCTGGCACCTTGTATAGTTTTAGTATAAAATTAGATAAAATAAGTTAATGACCTTTTATAACATTAATGATGATGAATTTACCCCAATTTTTTTTTTATTCTTGATTTTCAATTATATTATATATTATTACCAAAAAAAAAATTGTTTACTGGCTTACTTATACTTATTACACAATTTAATACTTTATATTTATTGAATAGAAATTTTTTTCAACCGTTATCAATCATTCCTTATAACAAATAAATAAATGAAAAAGGTCTCACTTTCACTTAAACATATGAATCAAGATTTACGATGATAAAAAGACACATATTTTAGAAAGTTTTTATATTTTCGCCGTGTTCTTTGTCTCTGTGCATTCCGTGGAATTTTTCAATCGAACATAAACCTATTTCCCGACTACCTAGAGCTCTGAAATTTTTAGGATAGCTAAGAACTGGATGACAATGCATGTTTCAAGTGTGTTTAGGCATATACATAGATTTCGAAATTTATACTGAATTGTTACTAAATTAAATATGTATACATATTATCATTTTGAAAGACTTCATATAAGCTTGCGGTGGCCTATTTGGATAAGCGGTTGAAGCGGTTGATTGTGACAATTCTGTTGGGTTATCGTAATAGGATCGATCTCGCGAGAGAGAAGTTTTTTTTTCTTTTTTTTTTGTTCTTACATGTGAAAACAGTAATTATTATTTTACCTGGTAATAAAATAAACTGTTTTAGAAAGTTTTTAGATACAACTACCCTTGATTTTGTTAACAAGGAAACAATCTTCTCTATGATCAATCACAGCGTTGTATGACTTAACATTTTTGCAATATCAGGGATGCTGTGCATTGTTGAGATGACACTAGTAATATGACCTATAAATCAATAAAAAACTTTCTATTATAAAAAGTTCTTTTTGTACAACTGTCATTAAAAGTGACACTTTTAATGATAGCAAACAATGTTAAAAACGATTGTTTACATAGCAGCGTGTTAAAAATACTTTTAACACGTTGCCATGTAAACAAGTTTACTTTTAACACGGTTTAGTTTACTTTTAACACGGTTTGGTTTATTGTCATTGCAAATTCGCTCGTTTCATTATCAAAATAGGGAAGTTGTACAAAAAACATTGTATGGTATTTGTGTTAAAAGTGATTTTATTTTGTTCGTGAAATTGTTTAATTCGCTCCGCTCATTTCACAAACGTTTTCACTTACAAAATAAAACCTCACTTTTAACACTCATATCATAGATAACTATTTTATAAATTGTGCTTATTTACAAAAATATTATTAAAAAATAAATTTCTTTAGTCTAATCTTAAACTCCATTTACTAATATTGCTGTGTCGATAACGCAGTTTACAAAAATAATAGCGGTATTGGCACTCTCTAATAAATGTCAGGAGAAGAAATAATTTGAAGTTAATTGCAGCAGTTTTCATGGCCTAAAAAACGAATAAAACAATGTTTTATAAAAATTAAACCTAGCTAGACAGATTTATCGCCTTTGAAATCCCCTGAATAGCAAATTTGATAAAAATGGTTAAAGACTTTTTAGATAATAAGTATTTATAAATATCATGATTTTAGAATGCTGCAATGTCAAAGAATAAGTAGGTAATAAATAAAATTATTTAGTAAGAGAAATAGTATTCTTTATAAAATAATTTTTTTTGTTTCAGGTGCGTTGTATAAATAAATATTTTCTGTCAAATAAAATTTTGGTAAGTTTGAACTATTTGTTACCTATTATTTAAAATCCGTTCTGTTAAAGAAACATAAACATAATATGAAATATTTAACTTAAAAGAAGTTGTTGGTAGGTACTCATTTCTTCGTCTCTTTTTCTTCTTTCTCTTAGCCTTATACCAAGTATATTTGGGGTCTTCCGTGTTATTACTTTTTTTTGGTCTTTCTCTCTTTCTCTCAGCCCTAATCGCACTTATCTACTCTATTACGCACATAATTCTCATTCCCCCTCTCTACATGATCAAACTATGTCAACCGATTTTCCTGGATTTTCTTGCTAAGCTGTCCCACTTTTACAGTACCTTTTACTCTCTCCTCTCTCTTAGTTTATGTAAACATTTATCGCAACTTCACTCTTTCTAACTTTTTCTTGTGCTTTTTTGTTATGACAAGGTTTCTGAGTTATACATCAACCCTGGTCTTACAACTCTTTTCTACAATCTACCTTTCATTTTTTCACTCACATTTCTTACACAAAACTTTACTTATTCTTTTTTAGTTCATGTATCCATTCTTAATATCTTATTCTTTATTCTATTCTAGCTCAGACCCTAAATATTTGAAATATTGGACAGTTAGCACTGTTAGCAGCACGTGTTCCTACAGATTAATTTTAAGTCCACTCCTCTCGTCTGTTGTCATTTGCTCGGTTCTTGTCGTACTCACTATCGACCCTCTCAAGCGCTTTTCTCCATTATATAAGTTTTTCTTTAAGTCTCTTTTTCACAAGATCAACTATCACAATATCATCCGCATGCATCATTTCCTACGGGGCGTCATCTCTTATTCCATCAGACATAACATCTATCAGCATATTAAACAAATAGGGACTTAGCACCCTTCGCAACCCTAACACTTCGTTTTATTTCCATTTTCTTTTTCTGATACATTTCTTGTACTAATCGTACATACTTTTTCGACACACTTTTTACTCGAATCCATTATTACACTTTCTGTCTCGGCACTCGATCATACGTTTTCTCTAAGTCTATGAAAGCAGCATGGCTATGTTGTTGGATTTCACGACATATCTCCATTATTCTTCTCATAGCAGAATCAGCATCGGTTGTCCCTCTCTCAGGCATAAATCTAAATTGCTCTTCACTGATACTCGTCTCTTCTTTCGTCTTTTCTTAATAACTTTCTCCCAAATTTTTAAAGTAAGCGACTTTAGTTTAATGCCTCTATAGTTACCACATTCTTGTACGCTATTCTTGTACGCTATTCTTCAACGCTTTCTGTTTTTCTGTTAATTTATCTCTTTTCTCATTAGATCGAACAGAATATCCACTCCAACCTCATCAAGCACCTTCCATACTTCTGCTGGTATCTCATCCGCTTTTACAGCTTTTCCATTCTTTATCTTTTTGGATGCACTCTTTAAATCCTTTCTAAACACTTCCCTTACCATTCCAAAATATGCAATATTATCTCTTTCATTTTCCTCGTTCAGCAAATTCTTATAATAATCCTTGCATCTTTCTTTTATACTCTGTAACACTCTACATTCTTTGTTCTTAATTTATAGGATGGCCTATATGTGGTTATAAGCTTTATTTTTCCTTTTAGCTATACGTAATAATGCTTTTCCTCCTTTATTACTTTTAAAATTCTTATTGCTTTTGATTTTACGTTCATACTAATCTTTCTTAAAACTTACCCTTTTACTCCTTTTTTTTAACACCCCTCATGTTACCTTCCTCTTTTTCCTTCTCTTTTTCTTTTGTTTTGTTTTTTGTGTATTGTGTGTTTTCACTGTATTCGCTTATTGCCTTTCAATTCCTTATTTCCTTCTGGTACGTTCGCCTCTGTTTAGAATAACTCGTTTAAAACGTATACCCAGTAAACATTTGGTGCTCAAATATTCGGATACTGTCACAATTGGAAATATTTTGATTTTTGGCGCCTGTGTCTGCGTCGCGTTGTTTTCCCGTACATAAATAGTTATTTGTGACACAAGGACGGAAAATGACATTTTGCAAGAGCGAGTGAAGTTGTGTAGCCGAGGTGCGTAGCACCGAGGCGAAACAATACGAGCACTTGCAATAGTATATTTCATTACCAGTACAGAAATGAGGATTTTTCCGTGCGCGCGTGACAAATTCTCGTGTGAGGCGCAGCCGAACACGGGAAGTCATGCAAGAACGGCAAATCCATTTCTGGACGAGTAATGAACGATATTTTTTATTATACTTAGGTACCTGAAATCAACATAAACAAAAAATATCGCAAAAAATTATTAAGAAAATCGGGAATATTTATTTTTATTTTTAAAACAGTAAAAATGTAAGTACATACAACTCAAATTAACAAAAAAAATACAAGTAGGTAATTCTAAGAAAATTAATTTTGGACAGAACCGTTATTATTAATAGTAATATTTATTGTACAATTCGTATTATTGTTCAAGCTCAATCCCTTTTGCATTTGTTTTTGTTGAACTAAAGACTCTGCTAAAGATGTTGAAGCGGAGTGTTCGTGTGTGCTTTGGTTCTCTTGATTGACTGTTACAGATGTTGTAGTTTCCAAGTTACAAGGGCTAAACAACTTCCGTGATACTTCAATTTTTCTTTGTATGGACTCTTCTATATATCCTTCTGCTACATTGGAAGAAAGCCATCCTCCGTGTCTTTTCAAAGTGAGCAAATCACCGCCGCTTTCCACCAACATGGTTGCCGAAGAGCGCCTTAGCCCATGTCCGGTATATTCTTCGGGATTTTTTAGTTTTAGGTATTTTGCAACAAGTTTTGGAATACCACTGATAGTATGGCACCCAACATGTTAAGCGTAACATCTTTGGTTTCGGTATGCAACAAATAATCTTCTACTCTCCATATGTTTAGGGCGGAGATCTGCGTATTTACGGTAAATTGTACAGGGATCGAATTTGCAATTTTCATTGGTAATGGTAAAACTTCTTGACGTGTGAGTTTTTCCATCTCGTAAGAACACGACAAGGAAACGCCCATTATCTTCCACATCATCTAAACTCAAACGTATTAAATCATCTCTGCGGCATGCACCGAAGATGCCAAACACTAAAATTACTTTTGCTAGTAGATATTCTCCATCTGAAGCTTCACATAAAAATTTGGTTACTTGTTCTGCTGTAAGAATCTTGGATTTCTTTGGTACCTATATATCCTACAGCTTGTCGTTTCAAAAAAGCAATCGTTTTTGGATATTGATGGTGAGTATTTTCTTTTATTGCCAAACAACTCTTTAACATAGAGAATCGACTCCATAAAGTGGAGGATTTCATAGTGTTGGCTTTTTCAGAAAAATATACTAAAAGAATATCGTCACTCACAATTTTGATTCGTTTCTGAGTCCGCCATTCGGTAAAACTGTTATATTCTTGTTCATATCTCATATCGGACGTGTAACACACACTATTTTTTTGGTCCGACTAATTTTTAATATTTTCAAAAGTTCTGTTATGTTCAAGACTTGACTGATTGTGCTACCTGAACTAAGACCACTGACTAGAAGACAGCCGACAGATATAAGCGCCACATTGGATGTTAAATATTATAGTTGTGTTGTTGTGTATTGTGTAATAACTTGTTTAATACTTAATATACGTGTTTAGCTTTAGCAGTTACTAGTGTTTTAATTAACATATGTTGCAAACACAACAAGTTCAAAAACTTTTTACTTTGTGACATACAAGATTAGATGTTTATATAAAGATGACAGAATGAACTATTTTCATAAATTGACATAAATGTCAAATTTTAAAATACAAGTTGTGAGAGAAATTAAATGTAAATTAGAATCCTGCTTATCTTTAGAAAAAGTTATAGGTAAGTTTAGTATATTATACGCAGTTTTTAAATAAATTTAATTAAAATTTGTATTATTCATTATGTATTTTTGATGTTTTAAAATTTAAACTCATAGCGCCATCTCTTTAGATAATCTAAAAGCTACTTTGCCGGCCTAGGCCGGAAAATGCCATTTTCCGGACGATTTTGAAGTAATTAATAGTATTCTTTCTGGACGGAGGACCAAAAAACTATTTTAACATTAGTGAAAAACTTTTTTGTAATTAAATAATTACCAAAACAAACTCAAATAAAACTAACACACGTTTTATTACCCCATCAGAATCTCTACTAAAAAAATTCCACAATTAAATTACTTACAAGTTTTTATTTTATCGTTTGTTGATCTAATAATCTCCTTTACGATTCATACGACTTTATCAAGGCATTTTATTTTACAATAAAATTGTTTTTCCAACTGCTGGAAAATATACTTAGGAGACGCATAAAAAGTTTATTTCTGAATTGAAAAATTATCTGTCTATGGCTACGAGTACGAGTGTCTGAACATAAAAGGATTCAAAGAAAATAAAATTGCTGATCACTGCCAGGCTTGAGAGAGTGCAAAAACTTCCAATTTATTGCATCAGAAGCGTTTTGCGGTAAAACAAAAAGCTATAAACGCATAGAAAGGGGTTGGAGAGAATGACTATTGGACCGGAAAAAATACCTACTCGAACGAAAAACGACGGGGTTTTATTAGAATTAGATTAAAATCAATGATCGTTGATTAATTTTGGTTTCTAACTAATCAAAAGTTAGATTGGATTAATTGCAAACAAACTATTCTAACTTTTAATCAAAGTATATAAATGTATGAGTTTTTTTGACAAAAAAAATAAATCAATACTTTCTTTAACCTATTAGACAGTGAGCCAGTAGAAAAGGTAACCAGTTATTACTTGGAACGGGAGTAATCAAATAACAGTTTTCTAGAAGTACTTGAGGCCGCTCTATGACAAAATCAGTACAGTCGCCTATGTAAAATCCAAATAAAACATACCTAGGTATATTGTTTGAGACAGACGGAATAGGGTGTGGCCTTTGAGCCTTCACAACTACCGTTAAAGCAAAATTTTGTGCTCTTTTTCGGGTTCTGAGAAACCAGCTAATTGTTTATACATTGCTTCTTGGTTGAAAAATTTTAAAAGCAAAAATTAAAGAATATGTATTTTTTAATGTAATTGTTTTATATAATCTTCCTTAGCTTGAACACACTTATTCCAATGATCCTCTAATAAATTTATACCTTTTCTGTAATAATTTTCCGGTAGCTTTGTAAAATATTGTTCGACGGCTGCAATGGCTTATTAATTTGACAAAAAAAGCTTTCCACGAAGGAGTTTTTTCAAGTTCCTGAACAGGTAATAGTCGGAGAGAGCCATATCTGGTGAATACGGTAGATGCTTAAGCAATTCGTACTTCAATTCGTTCAATTTGCCATCGTTTACAAACTTGTGTAAACACGTGCATGGTCTTAATGAAAGATTATTGTTTTGTGCTGTCAACCGGATCTTCTTTTACGAATTTTTTATCCAACTGGTTCAAAAGGTTACAGTAACATTCAGAGTTAATTGTTTTACTTTTTTCAATATAATCAATCAACAAAACCTCTTTCGCATCCTTAAAAACTGATGTCATAACCTTTTTTGCCGGCCGTTCTGACGTCACCTGAAGAACCAGATTCAGTCTACTGTAATCGTTTTTGTTTTAGCTTAGGATCATGATAAATTGATGTTATTCTCTTAAAACGCTTCAAATTACGCTGAGAAATTTGTTTTCAATTTAGATTTTGTTGAATTGTTTACGAATGCGACACTAGCTTTCCCATATGTAATTCCTCGTGTTAAATATGGACTACTCGTTCATCGGAGATGCCTGTGATTGCAGCAGTTTCACGCTTAGTAAAAGTTAGATCCTTACAAACAACTTGTTGAATGATTTCTGGTGTTGTTGCAATTTTAGGAAGTCAACTACGTGGTTCATCTTCGAGGTTTGTTACGACCACGTTAAAACTTTAAAACCCATCGATGCACAGTTGTAAATGAAGAAGCAGATTCTTTTACGACTTTAACCATTTTTGTATAAATTTCTGCTGCTGGAAAACCTTCCAAAACAAAGAATTTTTTTAGTGCACGATATTCGGTTTTTTCCATTGTAACAAAATACATGTCAACTTTAAATGGCTTGTAAGCAAAGAGTGAATTGACTAATAAAAATAATTTTTTTGTGTTTTTAAATGGAAGATGAAATAAATTTTTCGACTGTAGGAGAGGGCATTTTCAGTTTAGGAACCAACCCAACAAACTGAAGTAGCAACCCAAGAAATAAAATGCATAGTCTACTGAGATAGGAATAAGAAGCGAACGGTTAATACGTAACAGAATTATAAAATAATCTGTCAAATACAATGTGATACATCACTATGATACTAAGACATTAGCTCAGATTGGTTTTTGTATTTATATTTTTTTTCAATGTACTAAATGTTTACACAGTATTCAAAATACTTCTAGCTATGACTAATAATGTAGTAAATATTTCAACTTTGTTTTTAGCGACCAATATACCTTATATGTTGTGTTTCTGTCTCTCAAATTTTCACCGCCGAGTGCACAAATAGAAGTATAACTTCCAAAATCTCAAATTTAATATATCTATAGTAAATGTATTAAACTAGAAAGAAATACGTCAAATTACTTGAAAGTTATGATGTGGCTAATTTTTTAACAACCGGTATATTTAATTAAGTTTTTAAAAAATAGTTCCATGAGAATCATTGATCTAAGATATCATTAATTAGATTTATAATAACAAATGGTGGCGTTTATCGTTGAAGGTTTTTAATCTACTAAAACAGGTGTATTAATTAGTCGAGATGTTTTTTCATGTCTTTGCAAGTTCGTGATTTATTCGACATATTTCAGAATCGCAGCCGGTGTTAGTTGAAAGTGTAATTGCATTTTAAATTAAAAAATCTAGTTCTAGCGATAGGAATAAAATAAAAATAAAAAACTATTGGTGAGTAGATTAAATCCCGGCTATAAATTTGGCTCGGCAATTTTTCCCCGGTAACTACGATAAATCAGGAACAATGAAAAAGTTCGAATGCTTTATAGCATGAATCTTGAAGGTTTCCGTCAAACCACGTAAATGGTATAAAGATCGATTTATTGGAACCATGTTTCACTATCGCAACGGGGAAATAAAAAATAACGATTTTTTTTCCTTCTTTCACCCGTTCGGTTTTCCGTTTGCTTAATTGGATATAAAATTTCTGCAAATTGGGGTTGTTTTCCTCTAGAATGTTCCACTCTCGTTTAATTTTTAATAAGCTGTTTAATTGCCTTTGGTCTTACTAATTAGTTACTTTCTATACGAGAACGTATTGGTATCTGGACCTACACATAAAGAAAATATTGCCTTACTTGAACAACGAAAAATAACTGTTCGTGAGAAAAAAATCAAATCAAAGTTGCGAAATAAATTTAAAAAAATGCGTTAACAAATTGGACTACCAAGCTAACAAAAAGTAGATGTATTAAAAGTAATTAAGAGTTAAAAAGAGAAAAAGATATGCTTAAATTTGAATATGGTACCTCATGCTATCGTGGAGATTTAGATTTTATAAGCTTTACAAGAGGTAAATTTTTCATGTAAGATGTAAATATGAGTATTTGATATGAACGTGTCTACTACTGGCCCGCAAAATTAACCGGACATCGAAAATTTGGTTCAAATTCAATCCTTAATAACTCTTTTTGTATTGCTTCGATTTTGATAATTTTTTGCCGAGTTTTAGGCCATTTTATGATCATCATTTTTTCATATCCAAGCCTTTGAGTCCGAACAACCTCTGCTCCAGCTTTGGTAAGAGAACTGGCAGATGTTCACGGTACCTTGGTTCCAACTGATACCGTACGCAGAAGGTTAGCGGATCAGAATTTAACATCTCGTGTACCTGCTACAGGTCTTCTATTAGATGCGGGTCATCGAAGGAAGGGCCTTGAGTTTGCTTGAACCCATACAGATTGGGACTTGGACGAATGGCGAAATGTTCTTTTCACAGAAGACTCTCGGTTTACGTGATATTCACCTGACGGACGTTAAAGAGTATGGAGAAGGCCCGACGAAAGATACTCTCGATGTTGTATCTCTCCTAGAGTGCAATTTGGTGGCGGAGGGGTGATGGTGTGGGCCGGTATTTCATTCGAAACCCGTACAGACCGTGTTACACTTCAAGGGGGTATTAACGCCGATATATACATAAGGGAGTGCTTAGAAGAACATGTGGTGCCGTATAAGCCGTTTATAGAAGAAAATTTTATCTTGATGCACGACATTGCTCGACCGCACATAGCACAAATAACTAAGCAATATTTAATCGACGTTGACGTTCATGAATTGGACTGGCCCTCAAGAAGTCCAGACCTCAACCCTATTAAACACTTGTGGGAAGAAGAGTTAGTCAGAACTACGGCGAGTTTCAAACTTTAACTGCGTTAGAAGAAGCACTGACAAACGAGTGGCAGCAAATACCCAAAGATGCGATTGCTTCTTTAATTGAATATATGCCCCACAGAATGAGAGCCGTTATTCATGCTCGTGGAGAAAATACCCGATTTTAGAAAAAATTAATAAATCTTCATACCGCCGTACAGATTGGGACTTGGACGAATGGCGAAATGTTCTTTTCACAGAAGACTCTCGGTTTATGTGATATTCACCTGACGGACGTTAAAGAGTATGGAGAAGGCCCGACGAAAGATACTCTCGATGTTGTATCTCTCCAAGAAGTCCAGACCTCAACCCTATTAAACACTTGTGGGAAGAAGAGTTAGTCAGAACTACGGCGAGTTTCAAACTTTAACTGCGTTAGAAGAAGCACTGACAAACGAGTGGCAACAAATACCCAAAGATGCGATTGCTTCTTTAATTGAATATATGCCCCACAGAATGAGAGCCGTTATTCATGCTCGTGGAGAAAATACCCGATTTTAGAAAAAATCTTCATACCGCCGTTATTAATGTTATTTTTTAATTCTTTTGTTGCTAATAAAACATAATTGCATTGTTTTCTTAAAACCAGTGCTTTTTCTTTAAGGATACAGATATCGGAATGAATAAAAAAACAAGTTGTTAAGAAAAGATGCGGCTTGAAAATGCAGTAAAAAGAATCATTATTCGGTTGTCAATTTTTTCCACAGGGTGTTTAAAAGTTTAGAGTAAAAATCAACTTTTTATTAACACCTGTATAACAAAAAATCCGTTGGAAATAAAAAAATGATGATCATAAAATGGCCTAAAACTCGGCAAATAATTATCAAAATCGATGCAATACAAAAAAAGTTATTAAGGATTAAATATGAACCAAATTTTTGATGTCCGGTTAATTTTGCAGGCCAGTGTAGTTTACGGCAATGGTTTGTTGAAAATTTTTGAAAGCGACACATATTAACCTGTAGAGAAATTAAAATATATACGCTATTTTAATGTCATCTTCCATTAAAACACACCAAAATTCGTTTCAATTTGTCAATTTATTCTTTGTTTACAAGCCATTTGAAGTTGACGTATCATTGTACTTTGTTACAATGGGAAAAGCGAATATCGTGCAGTTATAAAGGAATCTGCTCCTTTATTTCCAATTGTGCTTCGATGGGTTTTAAAATTTAAACGTGGTCATACAGGCGTCAAATTTGAACCACGTAGTGAACTTCCAATAGGTACAAGAACACGAGAAATCATTCAGCACGTATAATATTGATTGTAAAGATCCAAGTTTGACTTAGCATAAAATTGCTGATACCATAAGCATCTCAGATAAACAAGTACTCCATATGTGACACGAAGAATTACATGTATTGAAAAGGCGTTCGGAAAGTTAGTTCCGCATTTGTTAACAAATCAACAAAAACTGAATAGAAAACAAATTTCTCAGCGTAATTTGAAGCGCTTTCAAAACTTTTAAACCAACTTGTAGTTTAATTCAATTTGATTAAAAAAAATCTGCAAACTGCATGGATTCCTAAATGTTTGAATGTAGGCCAGAAGTGTGTAAGGGTAGAAGCTATTCTTGATTTAAAAAGGTAAAAAACTATTTTGACCGTGTATGATTGAAACTTAAGTACCTTACTTCGATTTAAAAATAAAGTAACTATCGATGAAAGCCACTCAGGTTTTCTAAGGTGTAAGAAATTTCGTCTTTAAAAGTTTGCAGAATTTTTTTTCTATTGCCATAGGATTATTTAAGATTGTTTTTCTGAAGGGTAAAACAATACTGGAAAGTACTAACAGAAAAATATTTGGTGAAAGATTTTTGTTTTTGCAGGACAATTTTGAGCACAAATCCTGCTCACTATATTATACTCTAGTCAACATCTTCAAAAACGTGAAAAATTAAAATAAAGGTCCTAAAAATATGAGCGATAGCTTATTGGATTCGGAATCACCTCTAAAAAAATGTTTTTAAAGGAAAAGTGTGCAGGCAACAAATTGCAATTGTTATTAACAAAATAAGACGATATTTATATTTTTGTTAATAAATCGAAAAATATTAATATTTAAGCAATTTTGAAAAAACCTCGTTAAAGAGGAGGAAATTTCCGAAAAAAAGTCTATCGTCCTCGAACTCTATCTCCATTATTTATAATTTTAATTTGACGTTGAAAATAGGGTTCCACGCGGCTTTTATGGCATGCGCGCGACACCGCTAAACGGGGTTTATCAGATAAAATATTTTTTTTATGACATAAAATGTTGTTTTAAAAATTTGAGAAAATTCCAGTATTTTCCTAACACTTAAACGAATCTAAACCAGTTGGAAAAAACATTTTATCACTGTTTTTCAAAAAGTTATTTAATTGTCAACTAACAAATTTTTTCCTTATCTCTGTTGACATAAACAATGGGATAAAAGGTATATATACGGTGGCGTCCTAGTTATTTTAAAATTGTAATATCTTCTAAGATGTTTATTGAACTTAAGTGATGTCAAAGACAATTTTGTTTACAATTAAATACTTTTAATCAACAACACAATTTATTTGGATAAAGATTAATATTATTACGTTGATACAACTCTTAACAAATAATGCATTAATTTCGACCAAATTTAATTACCATAAAAACGGTTCTAGTGAGTTAATCTTAAAAGATAGACTTATACTGTCGGGGACATTTTTTTAGATCATTTCAAGAGGAATAATTCTTTCATACATATATTTTTGGTATCTTGAACCGTTTTCGCAGCGCACGCAATGGAAGCCCTCAAGGATCAATAATTTTCCCCGTTTTTTTCACATTTTCCATTACTTCTTCGCTCCTAAAAGTTGCATCGTGATGTTATAGGGCCTTAAGCCTTCCTCGATAAATGGTCTATTCAACACAAAAAGAATTTTTCAATTCGAACCAGTAGTTCCTGAGATTAGCACGTTCAAACAAACAAACTCTTCAGCTTCATAATATTAGTATAGATTTAAACATCTTCAACAACGTTATTTCGATATTTTTTAACAAAAACAAAGATTTACTGCATTTAATAATTACAAACTAATAATCTTATTAAGCATAATTATTCTATAATAAAACTATTATTTATTTGCATGAATTTTAAGAGAAATCACTATTTTGATAACTTCTGACAGTGGTTTTCGATTTAGAGTATCATAAATAGTAATATTTTAGAATAATTCTTACATTATAGTACTTTCATATATGAATATAATACATAATAAAACCACAACAAAAGTTGGTAAAAAGAACAAAAATAAAATTTGATCTAGATACGATTCGACCCTTCTATGTTTTTCGACCATTTCTATTCTAACCGCCTTAGATGTAACTATTCCACTGCAAAATACCACAGAATTTCCATTTATGAGAGTTCTTTTCGAAGAAAAGTTTATATCGCTTTTTATATGGCAAAAGTTAATCTTAAGCCTATTGATTTGAATAATTCAATTTTACCAGGTTTGTATAGATAAAACTATATAATACAACGTATAAGTACATAATAAAGGGAATATTAAAAAGTAGGTACATACTTATAAAAAATTCCACATTTACAATGAAAAAATGTTAATAATCAACAAAAAATGAGAAATATTGACTAAAAATGCGAAATATCGACAGAATTTGCATTTTGAACTGAAAATGACTAAAAATAGAAATATTGACTAAAAATACAAAATATCGACTAAAAATGCGAAATATCGACTAAAAATGCTAAATATCGACTAAAGATGCAAAATATCGACTAAAAATGCGAAATATCGACAGAAACCGGCTGTTGTGTTGTGTATTTTCATTTTGAACTAAAAGTGACTAAAAATGGAAATAGCTACTAAAAATGTCAAATATCAACTAAAAATGAGAAATATCGACTAAAAATGTGAAATATCGACTAAAAATGAGAAATATCGACTAAAATGCAAAATATCTACTAAAATGCGAAATATCATGAAGTTTTGACAGAACATCAATAAAAGATGTATGGTTTCGTTCAAAGTTAATTTTTGCTTTTTTTGCATTCACACTTCATGCCGACAAATAATGCCGTCAAAGGATTTATGCTGACAAAAAATGCCGCCAAAGAAAATATTTTGTCGGCATTTTATGTCGCCATAAAGTGGGAATGCAAAAAAAAACAAAAATTAACTTTGAACGAAACTATACCTATCGAACGGTATCCCCACAGATGCAATTTCTACTATACCTCGATACCCAATTGCATGTCACTGACGTCATTGTGAGGTAAATGCAGGTGGAACCAATGCGAGGTTCGAATATATGCGAGTTGCCATGTTTAACTTAGAAAGACTGTCTATCTTTGTCTTATTAACGCACTATAGAAAGAGATACTTTTAAGAAAATGGCAACACTGGAGAACGTAATAAACTACGCAAGCGCCGCTTGCCATTTTTCTTCAAAGTATCTCTTTCTATTGCGCGTTAATAAGACAAAGATAGTAAGTCATTATAAGTTAAACCTGGCAACTACGATTCATTCAAACCTCGCATTGGTTCCACTTGCATATACGTCACAATGACGACAGCGACATGCAATTGCCTATCGAGGTATAAATTAAGTTAAATGACGCCATCGTAAGTACTATGTACTTTGATATCTAGCAAGTCTTGCCCAATTAAATACTATGCCTCCGCCGTAAGGTGGCGGAGTTGGCATCTCATGTATTTAAACAAACAAAACTTACTTAATTAAGTACTATAATGCCACTGTAAAGTAGTGCTGTTAATATCTAATAAATCTAATCGATAAATTACAAAATCCAACGAAAATAATAGTAAAAACCCGGAAACTAACGAGAAAATTTGAAGAAAATAACAAAACCAAAAAAATGCATAAAAACAAAAGAAAAACAAGACAAAGCCGTAAAAATTTTAAAAACGTTTAATGTTTGTGTATTATATATGACAGATCACAGTGTAGGTATAGTTTAACTAATATTAATGTAAAAAGACCACTACGCCTTCTAACCCCAACAAAGGAACCGACTTTCGAATCTAGGTTGCCAGATATATTTTCGAAAATTCCTAAGTTTATATATTTTGAAAATGTTCTCTCTACTTTACTATTCAATTGTTGGTCAATGACTCTTAGAAAGATAATATGAAACTATTCTTAAAAAATATATAGTATAGTTTTTACTTCTAATGATATCAATTTTATAAATATTACTTATACTAAAAGATATTTTTGAGTAAAGGCAACATTGTGTATATAGTTTGCCATTTCAAAGTCGGTTCGCACCCCTTTTATAATAATGTAAAGTAATGCCGAGGGCTCTTACTAAGCGCGGTGGTACATCAAACGAAACATCAAAAAGGAAAATTGCTCGAGTTAAATACCGTGCATAGTCTTGTTCCCCGTTACAGTACACAGTAGCGTTAGTGATTTTTATTGATTTTTTATATTAGATATATATTACGGTGGGCTTGATAGTACTTACTTTAGTAAGAATTTCTCGTTTAAATATATAAGATAATAACTGCGCCACCTTACGGTGGCGTTATATTATTTGATTTAGAAAGGTATTTTTTGACTTTATTTTTTTCGCATTTTTTCTGTTTTTAATTTTCCACTTTCTTTTAGTTTTTTGTTTATTTATTTATCAATCGAAATTCAAAACTATCTATTGGGTTTTCTTACAATTCAGTAATTGTTATGGACAATGATGCGTCGTATCATTTCCGCATATTAAACAAAATACCTAACAATAACACAACAAAGAATGAAATTTTAAGATTTATGGCCATCAAAAATATCACTGTTCCTAAAAAAGTTCCAGTAAAGAAGGAATTAAGAATGATCAAAAGTCAGAATTTTAAAAATGAATACGTCATTGACACCATTTGTAGCAGATACGGTCATACCCTTTTGCGTTTACCTCCATACAACTGTATTTTTAATCCAATCGAAATGGTTTGGAGTACTGTAAAAAAACGTTTACCAAAATATAATTAGTCAACAACCTTAAGCGCAATTGTCTTTGATAATATTCGAGAGGTATAGATCGCCCAACGAAAGTTTGCGACAGCCACGTGGCCTCTCGTTCAATGCGCAGTGGTTTGTTTACGAGCATTACGATAACAACGACCGTTCTGAAAGCTTGTCAGTGTGGTAGCTGGAATGGTTTTGTGAACTGTATTTAGCTACGAATATGCTAAGAGAGTTTCTGAGTTGTTTTTTAAATGTATGTATTTTTTTAGTTTAAAGTGGGCAGTAACAAATTTATATAAAATAAATTCTTCTTAATTATGTTAGCATCATACATTAAAAATTAATTAAAGATGTATAATATATTTTTATTTTCGTCCGCCACTGATAGAAAGACTCCGCCTACCTGCGTCGACTAACACGTGGCTGTCCCAAACTTTCGTTGGGAGACCTATAATTAGTGGCATTAATAGCGATGTATGGCAAAATTGCGAAGGTCATGTTATAAAAATAGAAAAGGAATATCCTGTTGTATCGCTAATAGCACCATTAGTTATTCAACCTGGGAACGATTCTATTTCAGAAGACTCTGACAATTCTTGTTAGTCATTCGAACCAATTTCCTTTAAAACTATCGTGATGTATCTTGAAAACTTGTTTTTAAAAAGAAAACTAATTTTAGATTCTTACCAACATACCCAACCCTTTCCTTTCTAGAGGCAAGGAAGGCTTATACCCCTCGTGGTCCTTGCTGGACAGACTATCTTTGAAGATTGTCTGAAAAAAGAAGTATTACTTGCAAACAATTGTTATAAAAATATTATGAGTTAAGTGCCATTTGAATAATGAGTCAAATGTTCTTATTAGAAACTAAAATTAACAAGTTTTAATTTGAAAGAATTAATTTCTTTGACAATTTTCAAATTGATACAAAATATACAAATATACGTTTTTGTTTTGAAATTTAAAATAAAAATTTCTTTAATTCCACGCCAATGGTCGGCATGGTAAACAAAGGAATTTAATATTTGGACAAAGACCAAGAGATTTTACATTGACTTTGGAAAGAGTAGGTATAATACAAAATTAAAAAAATTTACTAACAGTAGTTGCCACTACACTTTAAAATTATATCAAAACTACTTGATTTCATTTGCATCGAATTAAGGTATAAATATTTCGAAGTTATAAATCATGTTTGTAGCGGAACGAACCATTCATTTTATTTGCTTTAAGAACATTGAAAATGTAAAAATTTGTAATGATAGTGTTGTTTTAGTTTTTAGCAGGCTATTAAATTAACCAACTGTATCAAATCTGAGAAAATTAGGTACATAAATAGAAACACTGATATACAGAAAGATTAATAAAAATATATGCTAATTAGTTTTTTGTGTGAAATTCCTTTTGGATTAAAAAAAAAAGAATATTAAAATGATATATAGTGTTATGCTTTTTACTGCAGCGGCTGTGCCTGGGATCTTTTTAAATGCTCACATAATTTTTTAATAACAATATAATTTTTTTAACTGTGAATATTTCATTATCTCTTCCTTAATGACATATCAATCTTTTAAATACCAAAACTAAAAAGTAAATTCCATAATCCGCTTCTTAGCAACCTGTCTTTTAGTAACTTCCACATTTTTTCCCAACCAATCTAAATAAAAATTTTAAACTCAATAATTAAAACAGTGAATCCGTATACAGACAAGAATTGTATGAACAGTCTGTCTGTCGCCCTTGAAGTTCTTTATACCACATTCCGCTCCGGTTTGCTGACGTTTTTTGTGTAGTTTTGTGAGCACTGGTGAGCAGCGATGCCAACTCTATTGTTTTTTAGTAGATCTACCGATATACCGTAATAATTTTTTTAAATAATTATTTAACTTTTTTGTAACTTAGTTTAGCTTATATTCTTTTATTAAATAAACACTTTTTAAAAATTGACGCCATTTCGACTTTCAGAAATATATATTCGGCAGCCGAATCGTTCTTAAATATTTGCAAACAAAAAATTTACAGTATTAAAATAATTTTTTTTATGTAAAAGAAAGTAGAGTAAGTCCAGGAAAGATGGGAGTAGTTTTTATCAAATGCTTTAAAAATCAAACTAGTGGTATTTTTTTTCGAGCTCATTATTTGAGACCAGTCTTTAATCAATTAAGTATAAAAGAACACAAAGCAGTTTAGAAATTTTAATCAAATAGATAAAAAAATAAAAACATAACTAAAACTTTCGACTGGCCATCTCTCCCGAAGCACCGTACACATAAGACTACTAGGGTCACTCATTCAGATGCCGACACGTTCATTCCCTTCACCCCGTCTATCTTTCCAGTCACGTTTCAGCCACCAAATTTCAATTCAAAGTGAACAGAGTCACCGTACACATAAGACAGACGAAGACAGAGTGTATCGCGTTAACAAAGAGATCAAAGAGACAGGGCGGCACCGTCGGCAATATAATGTTTAAAGAGATCAAAGGAAAAACTTGAGAGTGAACCTACTAGTCTTATGTGTACGGTGCCCGAGGTGTCCGGGAGAAATGGTCATAGTAGTAAAAAGATGAATGCCAGAAGTTTACTCTACTCTTTTTTTACTTTTTTGTCATTCTCTTTTCTTCCTTTTTTTTGCCAAATTGTAAGCAACAAATGACACTTTGGAACCAGTTCTCAATATTTGTACTTATAATAGTTTTCTTCATACCCATCACAGTTGAGTTCTTTTCGGTATCATATTATCTGAATCGCAGAGTATTGATTCATCTTCGTCCAATATGCTTTCTGAAATTTTTCAAATAACCTTTAGCTTTCTAGCTACCATAGTTTTAAGTCTTATTTTTTTTACTATAAATTTTGTATGCAGAGTAGATGGTCATAACACCATTAATATCGGCCTTAAGTGATTTTTCTGTCCAATTCTGTACTTATAACTGTTTTTCTCTTGTAGACATTTGGCATCTACAGTGGAATAGTAAAAGATTTAATTGAAAACGTAAAATTTATAATCTTTACCGGACCGCATATGGCATCTCTTCTTATTTGACCGGGAGAGATGACCATCGGAATTAAAGTGAATGAGTCTGCATTGCTTACAGTATTAAAGTTAGAATGCAATAAATCAATCATACTAAATATGATAAAACATAAAAAACAGTGAGAGGTGTCAAGGGACACCCGGATGGAACGAAGTTCCTTTCGATTAATTAGTGAAGGAATTGTAATTTGTAAACACAACAGAGTGTTTATACATACATAAGCATTTATTATTGTCTGTATAAAATCTCCACTTACCTAACTTCATTAGCAATATCCGGAATTTGTGGAGAAACACTGTCAGGATACATTATTGTTATTATTTTATTATTTATTATCTAAAAAAAAACCTGTATAAACTTTTAACAAAGTCGCGACACTACACTGTTCAAAGCAAAATAGAAAATAGTAAATCCATTATTACCTGAATATTTTCAACAGTTCGTTTCTTTTAACAAAAGTGTCCATTCATACAATACCAGAGGTTTAGATGACATACATATACCAAAAATTACTTTTTATTTCAATTTAATTTAAAACAGGAATTAACAATTTAATACAAAATTTTAAAATATTTGACAGTAACTGACAGTTAAGGTAATTTGACGTACCTAACTAGTCAAGTTACGAACTATTTTTAAAATGTTTATGAATTTATTTATTTATAAAAACACTATTTTCTTTTTAATGTAAATTTTTTTTTAATTTAAATTAGTGTCTTTTTAATTGTACTTTTATTAGTATTTATGTATATATTAGGGTTTCCTATTTAAATAAAGATATATCTATCTATGAGAGAGAGAGAGAGAGAGAGACAGACAGAGACACATGCGTGTGTCGTGTCGGTCATGTCGTGTCGTGACATTTTTTGGTCTGAATTTTTTCCGGCTAGTCTCAGTAGTAACGCGCAAAAGGGAACGTCGTTTCAAAACTTTCCATTGATTTTTTTCCACCACGAGGTAAAATGAGGACCCATTGAAAAATGTTTACACTTTTGAAAACAAATAAAGAGTTTGTTACTTACTGTTTTATTTCATTTCACTTCACTTTTGCACGTGCTCTTAATGATTGCTGCTGGTAAAAAGCGTAAACTATAAGTGCCATCTAGCTATTAGTACCAAAAATAAGTGAACTGACCGTCTCGAACCGACACGACCTGACACGAACCAAAGTGGAGTGAAGCAATTTTATTTTTCCATGACTTTTATTAACATATCACAACAATAAGTATATTATTATTAAAAAAAAGTGTGAGGTGTCAAGGGACACCCGGATGGAACGAAGTTCCTTTCGATTAATTAGTGAAGGAATTAGTAATTTGTAAACACAACAGAGTGTTTATACATACATAAGCATTTATTATTGTCTGTATAAAATCTCTACTTACCTAACAGTTCGTTTCTTTTAACAAAAGTGTCCATTTATACAATACCAGAGCCTTAGATAACACATCTTTTTAGAATTACTTTTTATAATTTAAAACAGGAATTAACAATTCAATACAAAATTTTAAAATTAAAAAAATATTTGACAGTAACTGACAGTTAAGGTAATTTGACGTAGGTACCTAAATAGTCAAGTTACGAACTATTTTTAAAATGTTTATGAATTGATTAATTTATAAAAACAGGATGAAATAAAATGTAATACTATTATAGTTAATTATTATTTTTTTTACAGTATTTTCTTTTTAATGTACATTTTCTTTTAATTTAAAATAGTGTCTTTTTAATTGTAATATATCTATCTATGGGAGAGAGAGTTATTTATTTTTTGGTCTGTGAGAGAGAGAAACATGCGTGTGTCGTGTCATAGTGTCGTGACAACTTTTGGTATGAATTTTTTTATGCTAGCTCCTAGCGTCAGTCCTAACTGTTCGTAACGCGCGAAAGGGAACTTCGTTCCAATACTTTTAAATTTAATTCAAAGTTTTTTGTATAATTTAAAATTAAATAAAGTTTCTTTATTTAAACAGATAAGTTTCTACATATTTCTTCACTTACATTTCGATCATATTCTTGGCTGGTTTTAAAACACTTGAGGCTACTACGACTACGAAAAGACAAATACTGTAAGTTTAAGTAAACTTCTTTCATTTCGAAGAAGATTTTCCGGATTAGTAGATGGAACATCAATGAGCAATATCAATATAAAAATGCAAATTTACAATATTGGTCTGCGTCTATTGGCTGTTTGAAAATGGAAATTGATTTTACTTTACTTTGTTTCATTGTATTCACTTTATAAATTGTTTCGAAGAACTTTATAGAGGTATCTTAAATATATTTTATATAAAGAATATAATGTAGAATAAATTTACATTGTGTTAAAGTTTTCTAAATGGAATTTTTAATACCGTGTTTGATAGACATTAAATATGACGATTTAGTCTTAATGGAACATCCTGTACACAATGTCAATCGGTAATAAATTGATTACTCACATCACAAATTGCACCATAATTAAGGGTTAAACAGAGTCATTTAATGTTGACAACAAGCCGAATCTTGGTTGTTTGTAGGTAAACAACTTCTATTTATTATATTCTGGCCACAATTGTGACTAAAACTACTTTGAATTGCCGTCTATTTATTATATTCAGGTCACAAATTATTTGGATTGTTTACGTTAATTTATCATCGGTGTCACTTGTAAACAGGTGATTGTCACTTCTCCTTCTGTTCGTATAACTCGTCATATTGTTGTCTACAGTCAGGTGTTTCGTTATATTGGCATCTAATATATTAAAGTTTGGACACGAACGAGAAATGGAGTACCTATTGAGATTTTTGGTGTTACTATGACAAGCAATAGGATTTGTTGTTATAAAATTGTTACCGTTGTCGTTTGTAAGTCGTTGGCTGACAATCCTACTTTTACTGGTCGTACAGTAGTTTAGCGTAAGGATAGAACGGGTAGAGGCCATCTTCGGGTTGTGTCATTTTTCGTGGAAAAGAAAGGCTTGTCTCAGCCATTTTGCTACTTGCCTTCGACTTAATCACTTGTTTGAGGAAGAGAGAAGCTTTTTTTGGGTTTAAGTTTTAAATCACGGTGCATCCGTAACAATTAATTTTGGATTTGTGAAACTAAACCTTATTTTCCATTTGAATCGTTGTTGGAGTTAGTTTCTGTTGTTATTTTTGGACAGATTTTTTGGAAAGGCCGCGTGGCGGATTTTTGTGAAATCTTCTGTGATAGATCACGGAACTGTCAGTGAGTTATTTGGTTAATTCAATACCATTCAGGCAACGAATTGCGGTTAGAGTGGCAGAATTCCTTAACAGTACAGTTAGCAACGACTACACTAAATCACTCTTTCACCAGCCAGAAGTGTCACGATTTTTAAAGGAACAACCCTAATACATTAGGGTCCTTGGTACAGGTTCAAGTTCATGGTACGGGCTTAAGTTCTTGGTACGGGCTTAATTCTTGGTACGGGCTTAATTCTTGGTACGGGCCTATTTGTTTGGAGCAAGCCTTATTTGTTTTTGGAGCAGGTTTGATTTTTGGTGAAGGCCTGAATTTTGGTACAGGCTTAGTTAAATTTTGGTCAATTAGTGATGAAGCATTTGAAGCCAAAGACTGAAAAAGATTGATAACCGGATTACCAGATAAGCTATAAGCCATTGTAACTTAAATTTAAGTCGTGACTATAGATCTTAATTTTAAGTCTTGCGTGTGATCACACTTTTCAGATAATTTTATTTTGTTTACTCTTTACTTTCATGTTAATATCATTTTAAGGCGTTAGGGTTGACAGTAGTGTAAACTCTATACTTTTTTTATATTAAAGGAGGGTCTAGTTTGATATTCTGGTTTTATTTAGCTCACTTTATTGTTCTTATTGTGCAATTCAATTAATATTGATTAATATTCTTAATTTATTTAATTATCTCCAGTGAGAAAGGTCAGTGCCTGGAACAACAGGGGTTTCCGATTTTAACCGTTTAAAATCGGTGGCGCGACTCACTATTATTTGTGTACTCACCCTCTACGGCTGAGCTGGGCACTAATTTGCCAGTAGAGAAACCACTTAGGGGGCGTCCACAAATTACGTGAGGCATTTTTCTGGATTTTTCGACCCCCCGCCCCCTCTGGTGAGATTTCATAAGATTTTCCCTAACTCCCTCCCCCCTCCCCAAATCTCACGTGAGATTTTTAAAAAATTGGTATAATTTGTTCCATTACTTTTACTTTAAAAACTAGCAATGACTAGTATTTGATACTAAAAATCAATAATATTTATTCTAATTCAGTCCATGGGCAGTAGCCACAGTGGTGCTGTTCTGCTTGGTTTGGACAAATACGACAAACACTATTGTGTGAAATTTCGCCGTATTTTCATTCTGGATGCATTTTTGTACTTTAATTTTACTTTTACGTAACTTTACACCTTTTTCTACTCGAAAAAAAATTACGTGATATTTGGTAAAACCCCCCTCTCCCCCTAGTGAGATTTAGAAAGATTAAGCTTGACTCCCTCCCCCCTCTGAACACCTCGCGTAATTTATGGAAGACCCCTTACCGATCTCAACTTGAGTTAAACTTCTGTTTGAAGTAAATGATAATTTTTCTAAATTTATTGTTATATTTTTTTTAATTTTTTTATTACATCAAAAGTACGTGGCAACAAGTATAGAAGTTTTCAGAAATATCGTGTCTGAATTTACCAGAAAGATGTAGCAGATAGTGCATTAGTTTTGAATATGTCTCACACAAAATTCAATTTCCGATCTTTAATAAATACAACGTTACTTTTGTTTAAAAAAACATGGAAAAATATGCGAAAAGTGACGTCAAATATTGAATTATAAATTAGCTCACAGAAAGACAGAAAATTACGCAAATATATTCTAATAATAAATGTTATATATCAAAACTAGTTCTTGCAAAATCCTTAACGTTCTCTAGGATTTACGATCCAAACGATCAGCGATGCTGCCTTTCCGCAAAAAGAACTTATAGTTCTGTGATATTTATATGACAAATGTATGTCCACCAGAGATCATTTTTCTTTTTAATGATTTTCTTTTACGGTCGAGGAAATGGTGCAATTTTTGCGTTTCTCGAATATCCTTTATGTAGAAACACTGTCGCAGACTGCGGACTCAAATGTCAATAAGAGATGACAAATATTGGCCATTTCCTGAGAGAGACTTTAAAATTGCTTACTTCCACGGAACATATAACTAAGAAAAACCACGCCGATTTAAATTTTTGCTGACCTATTTATTGAATGTGCTTTAAATTTGCATTCCATACATAACAGCTCTTCTAAATGGAACGTGTTTACCAAAATTGCTGAAAGACATTTTTATTGCTTTATAAATATTTTAAAAATTTTCATTTGTATATAACTAATTAGATGTTGTTTCTTTTAAATATATACGACTTTGTGTGCTGTTCTATTGACGTAACACCATGGAGAGTAGAAGGAAGGAGAACCATCTCGACATATTAAAAGTGTCCATCGAAATGGGAAGAAATTAAGGTAGCGCTATATTAACATGTAGAAAGATTTTAAAAACTTTATACATTTTAATTTTCACCGAATTGGGCACCTATTCCTTGAACAAAGCACACTTCAATCTGCTGAATCCATTTCTTCTTCTTCTTCTTTTTATAATAGGACCTATAGTTCTGTTTTAATCCGATATGTTTAGCCTCCTTTGGAGCTCTTCCTTTGATATTAAGCTCCAACTTTCGTACCGTCTTTTGGGTGGTCTGCCTACTGGTCTTCGCGTATTTGGTTTTTGTGACTTTGCCCATTTTTCTTCTGGCATCCTTTCTACATGGTCTCTTTAACACTGCTTGCGTGTTCTAACTCATCTTACCTATATTTTTAGTTCCTCCCTGATGTCCTGGCTTCTTATTCATCCCTTAGGGTTACAACCTTGATGATTTTTAATAGTTTTAATTTAGTGGTCCTCATTATTCCTTTCGTTTTTTATGTTTCAGCTCTATTTTTGTATAGTCTCATCTCGCTTTTTTTTCAGTAAACATTTTGTTTCGACATTTAATATTTCTCTGGTATCCGCTGACTCTTGTTACTTTTAGAGCTTGTGTTTTTTTCTTTAATTAGCTTTCTCTCACTTGATACCTCTACTCCCAGGTAGTTGAATCTTCTCACTTGCTGAATTATTTTGTTGTCGACTACCAGTTTACACCTTATGCGTTCTTTGGAGATAACCATTGATTTTGATTTTACTATTGCGATGCTCATGTTAAGTTTATATCCTGTCACTTTCATCTTGTATAGCAGTCGTTGTAGGTGATCTTCATTCTCTGCAATGAGTATGGCGTTATCTGCAAAATACAGTACTTTAATGGCTCGATTACCCATTCTGTATCCAGCGCTCACTTTTTTAATATTGTTAATGATTTGGTCAATGGTCGCCAAAACGCCATGATATTATATTACTCTGTTATTTCCGTTATTGTTTAAATAAAAGATTATGCTAGTTGAAGTAAAGCGACTATTAGCATCGCGGTGTTGCCATCATCAAACACGATATCAGACACTCAATGTTTTAATGTATGTAAAATATGTATTTTAAGTAGGTACTTTGTTTTTTCGATGAAATTTTTTTTCTAAACTAAGATATATTACCAAATTTGATCTAAATCGGTCCAGTAGGAAATACCCATAAAAACCAAAATACCATTGGGCTAATTTTAAATAAAACATTTTTTCAATTGTAAATTAAAATACACCAATTAGATTCTTTTAGGTGGTAAAATGTCATAATTAAAACTTTTATTCTACCATAATTTCAAACTCTATATGAATATAACAATATTTGTTCTTTACATAACAGTTACACTAGAATAAGTTTCTATAACCCATACTTATGTAATCGAAACAAAACTAACGTACAATTTCAGAATGAATATACAATTTAACTTTTCTTATTCAGTGATTGCATACGACATATCTTGACGTCAGAATGTTTTATTTTCCAAATTCGAACATGAAATATTCTCAATTTTGATGACATATACTTTATAACTTCACTTACAATCTTCAGGAAAACGATCGTGACGTCCCTGAAATAACTATTACATTTTGCATTACGACAAGCATGTTTCAAGTCAATAGTCTAGTCGAGACAAACACTTTTTTTAATGCACCTTATATTTTGCCGTTTTAATACCTTACCGTATTATTGTTTTTTTACTATATTGTGCGCATTCTTTTCCATGTCTAGCAAAGCTTAATCGTTAATTAAGCAACGAGTAAATTAATAAAGAAGTTTAATAATCAAAATATTTTAATGCCAAAGTGATAGCGTGTCACGTTTTTTTTTCTTTCTCTCTTAACAAGAGGTTAAGGACTATTTAAAAATATCAAATGTCAAAACTGAAACAAATTGCGCAAGGTTTGTTAGTGGTCACTCTACTGGTAAATTATGCCCGAGCTCAGCCGTAGAGGGATGATAAACAAGTGAGCCGCGTCACCGACTTAGACGGTACAAGCTGTAAACCCCTCGATGTAACAGGCACTAACAACCCTTCCACAATCCGAAGGAATAAGATAAAGTGAGCTAAATAAAACAAATCAGTTTCTTAAACTAAACCCTTCTTTAATACAAATATGTTGTAGACTCAAAAAATAAGAAATACAATTTAGAGCTGTTTACAATTATACGCTTGCGCCTTAAATATATAAAATAAATGAGTGATGTATCTGTGGGCAGTGGTGGCTTCCAATCACCAATTACAATAGGCTTTAAAAAGCTTCAGACCGGTTCCAGACTCCAGTAATTCAAATGCTGGTACTACCAAAAATAATGCCAGAACCAAAAATAAGAAATGCGGGTACCAAAAATAAATGACAGTAAAAAGTGGATGTACCAAAAAAAAATGTCGGTGATAGGATGCCGGTACCAAAAATAAATGCCGGTTATAAGTTGCCGGTACCAAAAACCCTAAAATATTATACAATAAATTACCAAGACGCAAGGATGTGACAACAATTGATCAAGAAAATTAATTAGTTAAATACTGACTCAAATAGTTACAATACAACTGATTTTTAAGAAAGATAATAATTGCGAAAGGTTTCTAAAACGGTAACATTCATTTATAAATTTAGACTAATAATAATTTATAAAAGAAAATAATAGATTTTTTTCACTTAACCTCCCCCCCTAAGTTAGTCCCCATGGGCCGTGGGTTCATTTATTTTTTTTTATGTTAGTAACTCCCCCAACCATTTCCCGTTGGGCTAGTCCAGGTATTAATTTTTCCGAATTTCGATTAAAATTATGTTAGTTTGCCCCGACTATATTTATTAGTGGGATTTGTCTTGAAGTTGTCTTTCTCCAAGACAGATTGCGAAACAATGCTGATGACGGCCATCTCGCCAAATTACACAAGTCAAAGTTAAACAATCGATGGTACAGACTTCAAAAAGTCTATTATCTTAAACCTGCATTTCTATTCCCAGCAAACCCTTTCATTAACTTCTTCTTCTTATTGTGCTATATCCGTTTAACGAATGTTAGCGATCATGTTGGCTATAATGATTTTGTTTGCAGCCGATCAAAAGAGTGATTCCGAAGTCTGGCCAAACCACTGTCTCAGATTCCTTAGCCAAGATGTTCTTCTTCTTCCTCGACTCCTCCTGCCGCTTATTTTTCCTTGCATAATTAGGTGTAGAATATTATATTTTTCCCGATGCCTCATTACATGTGCAAAGTACTCTAGTTTCCGAGCCTTAATAGTTTTTGACAACTCTTTTACTTCTTTCTTTGTTCTCATTTCTCATTCCGTACTCTGTCCATCCAGCTTATCCGATAGCACCATAGTTCGAATGCTTCGATCTTTTTAAGCATGCTCTCTGACAGCGTCCATGATTCAACTCCGTATAGAAGAACGGAGAACATATAACATCTTAGTATTCTAGTCCGAAGTCTCAAATTTATATCATGGTCGCATAATATTTTTTTTTGTGCCGGAAAAAGGCTGATTTGGATTTGGCAATTCTGCAACGTATTTCAATGGAGTGATCCCAACTGTCAGTGATTCGGCTTCCTAAGTATGTAATGGCTTCCACGCGCTCTAATAGTGCACCGTTGACGTGAATTCCCGCGTCTATAACATTGTCTTTACTTACCACCATGTATTTGGTCTTTTTGGTATTTAGGCTTAAACCATATTTGCTGCATTGTTCTGTAACAGAATCCAATAATGATTGCAACTCAATATCACTACTGGCAATAAGTACCGTGTCATCTGCGTACCTACCTAAGGTTATTTATTATGGAAAACATTAAAAAACTTCAATATTGGATTTTAAGTGATGTTTCAATAATTTTCTAGTTATTCTCGGCAAGAGCTTTCATTTGATACCCAAACATACTCAAAACATAGACACATACATACATACAAATGTTAAATAAAATCTTTTAAAATAAGACGTAGGTTATAAAGGTCTTCACCTTTCTTCAAAGTGGAATAGATTTGATTATCCAGTAAGCGCACATGTTTCTTTCATTATGTTTAATGACTTTTTAGGAGAGTCTAGTTTTTTTCCATTAACAATATGTATGTAATTGTTATACTTGTTAGCAAAGAGAAAAAGGTTTTCCATATAAGACCTCTTCGTTCGTGGTCAGATCGTATAGAGAAATTAATTTAGAGTTGTAATACGGGATTGTTTTAAATTAAAGCTACATAAAACAATTATAACATAGTAATCTACATATTTATAAATAGCAATGTTGATTCTATAATAAAAAATATATACTGTTTTTAATCAAACTATTTGCTGTGTCTTTTTGTGATTTCAATGTAAATTTTTGATAAATATTCAAGTACATCTGCAAGTTTTGTGTGTTAAGCGTTTTCATTAAAATTTCTGCAAACCTAGAAAGTATGAAAAATAATGTCTTTAACTTATCTTTACCGTTATAATACTGGCTGCGAAACAGTGCTATATAAGAGTTTTTCCCACGAAAGTTATACACTTCAAGTTGAGAGTACGTAATGGACTTTTGCATTTTGGTGCATTCATACCACTCGAGAATAAATTGAATGGATGTTGTGAAGCGACACAGAATATTAAACGCGAAACTTTCTCGATAATGAAATAACTTCATCAAGTTTTGAACTCCGTTGATCTATAAGATACTCCTCTTTGTAGTTGATGGGATGCGGTTATCCTCAACGTAATGCGCCAAATATTCGTTTTAAATTACATGGGAAACTGTTAGGGATATCCTTCCACTGCGCCATTGGAGCAAGATTAAACCGAATTCCCAAAATTTAGTTAGTTAAATTTGCTTCAACGTGTACTTTAACTAGTTACTTGGATTAACGAGCACATTTTCCTGATCTGATTTGCTCTCTCGGTTTCAATATATTTTCATCAATATTTTCATCATTTACTTACTTCAGTCACATAGATTAGGACAATTATTCTCTAACTATGTACCGTTACATAGAAAATGTAAATAAAATAGTAAAATAATTTCAAGCAAACTCAACATATTCCTAATTAAGATCATTGATCCTCAGAAGACGTGAGCCATTTTTTATATTTGGAAACAGATGGTATTATTTTTGTTTGCCTTATACCAGTCTGCGAACCATTTTATATAGAACTACGTATGGGGTTACCACAAAAATTAAATGGGCAAGCTAAAAAAAGAATCAAATTGGCAAATCAATATTTGTTATTATACTTATGACGATTTTAAAAGTTTGAAATTCTTCATAACTGTCATTAAATTCCTAAAACGGATTAAAACACTAAGCCAACGAAACAAACAGATTACATGTAACAATGACACAATAAGTCTAAGTGTTATTTTTTGGAGTAAATTTGATTAGACTGAATATTTAATTTAACTTTAAACAATTTAAACTCTGAGTTTCCTTATAACCTTCTTTGATCTTGATGCATTGTAGCAATTATATTTTAGACTTGAGTTCAGCATTTTAGTGCATAACTTTCAGTTTCCTAATCTGCATACAGATATTAAATGTTGCAGAACAGCTTTCCCAGATTCAGGAAACATTTTGCTAACTTAGAAATAAGTTTATTCAAAACCAATGCCAATTTATTAGAATGCAAAAACGAAGACTGTTTGATCAATAAGTGGTCTAAAAAATGATAATAATTTAGAATAATGTGCTTCACCATATTATAGAATCACGTAGGTATTTAATTTTGACATTTTTTAAATAAATATTTGAAAAGTTTATTAAAATTTGTCGAATTTAAGTTACCTATTCAAATTTTTTATCGTTTTTTATCAAAGGTAATAACACGAGTCCTTAAAATTTTATCGATAAATTTTTAGTTTCCACGAAAACTTTTTTATTTGGCAAAAATACGAAAACAAACTGAAATGTGATAAAATCACGAGTCCGTAGGACGAGTGATTTTATCATATTCAGTTTGTTTGAGTAGTTTTGCCTAAAATAAAAAAGTTTAAGTCTGGAAAATAAAAATTTATCTTGTAAAATATTACAGGACGAGTGGTATTTGAGAAGATTATTTTTTGAACCATTCTGTACAAAAACTACTTTATTTAAAAAACTTCCTAGAACAACTTATATTTCATCATTAACACAAACGAAATGCTGTTACCACTCCTATTAACTTATCCTGTGCACTAGATAGTATTGACAGTTGTCACTGTTGTCAGTTGTCGTGGGCGTCGTGAAAACAGGGTTATAATTTGAATAAATATTTATTTTTATACCTATTTATACAATTATATTATTAAAGAGAAAATTACCAAAATAAAAATTATTATGTATATCTATTTAAAGTTTACCTACAAGACCACATTTGCCTGTAGGCATATAAAAGTTTTAAATGCATGCAGAACCAGGAAGCAGGTTAGTTTTAAAGTACCTACATATTTGATTTTTCATTATCGTTTAGATGAATTGAATTGTGATAATAATAATAACAAAATATATTTCAGAATATTTAGATTATATAATTTAATGTTGATTTATAGTAAGGTACTTATAAACAAGAAAACTGATTGTTCAATATTATTATTGAATTTTTGACAGTTCTATAATTTTATCAATACTAGTAAAACCACTAGTGGTTTTATCAATATAAACCGGAATGATTGGCTAGATTTAGCATAAAACATTGAAAATTAAGCGTTTTCATTGGACGAAATCACAAAATTGTGATATTTTGACAGGTGAAAAAAATAATCATTTTTAATAAAAAATTTGAATTTGTAAAAAATTAATGAATATTAAAGAAACCACTGAAGTTGACAAATATTCAAATAATTCATATGTTTTTTATACGATAATAAATACTAAATAATAATAGTAGGAGAGCTAGCAACGTTAAAAAAACGAGTATTGTAGATAGGGCAGTTTTCATATATGTTATCTCTCTTACTCTCCCGTACGTCAGATGGGCCATCTGGCTAGTGGCACAGGTTGTGTTTAACAACCATCGTATAGTTTAACTAATATTAATGTAACAAGACAACCACGCCTCCTAACTCCAACAAAGAAACCGACTTTCGAATCTAGGTTGTCAGATATATTTCAGAAAATTCCTAAGTTTATATATTTTAAAAATGTTCTATCTACTTTACTATTCAATTGTTCACCAATGACTCTTAGAAAGATAATATGAAAATATTCTTAAAAAATATATACTTAAATTAATTAACTAGGTTCTTCAAATTTAAACAGTTTTCACTAATGATATCAATTTTGTATATATTACATATACTTAAAGACATTTTTGAGTAACGGCAACATTGTTTATTTAGTTTCCCATTTTCAAGTGGTTTCGCGCCGCTTTGATATTAATGCAAAGAAATGCCGACGGCCTTTACTAAGCGCGGTGGTACACAAACGAAACATCAAAGACGCAAATTGCAAAATGCGACATGAGTTAAATACCGCGCAGAGACTTGTGCCGCATTACAGTAACCAGTAGCGTCACTGATTTTCATTGATTTTTTATATTAGATATCCGCTGCACTACCTTACGATGGGCTTAGTACTTAATATAGTAAGAATTTTCTCATTTAAATATATGAGATAATAACTGCGCCACCTTACGGTGGCGTTATATTATTTGATTTAGAAAGGTATTTTTTGACTTTATTTTTTCCGCATTTTTCTGTTTTTAATTTTCTACTTTCTTTTAGTTTTTTGTTTATTTATTTATTTATGAATCGAAATTCAACACTATCTATTGGGTTTTCCTACAATCTAAATGTTGAATAATCTAGAAATCAAAATACAGTACCATCTACCGGGTGTCTATCTAACTTAAATGTCAAAGGTGTATAAAGTTACTTCAATTAATTTAAACTGTCATCTATTAGGAATTCGTAGAACTCAACAATACATGTCTCTTAGGGTATATTGTCACTTTACTGTCGAAATACACAAATACGCAAAAAATTAATTGAAAAACATTTTCCACATATACACGAACACAAGAAATATATAAAAAGTAAAATGGCGTTTTGGCGACCATTTGAAACGGGTGATCCAGATCCATCATCGTCGCAATTATCAATAGATAACAATTATAATAATGACAGTCTCGAATTAAAACACAAAGATTTACAACTAAAATTAACAAGATTTAATTTGAAAAAATTAATTTGTTATTTGACAATTTTCAAATTAATACAAAATATACAACAACCGTTTTTCTTTTGAAATAAAAAACAAAAATTAATAAAAATTCCACGCCAATGGTCGACATTGTCCCAAAGGGATTAAAATTCCGACAAAGACCAAAGAATATTAGATTGACTCTGGAAAGACGTAGAAAAATCAATTTAATTTAAAAAACACCTTAAAATGACCTTGAAATAACCTCCGGGTAACCTTGACAGAAAAGGCAAATGCCTGATTTGGATTCAGACTTTTCAAAAACGATTACTTGAATCTTTTCAGATATTTTGAAATCATTTATCCGCATTTTGATTTTTAAAGCACCTTGAACCTGACGATAGAGGTCAACCGACTCCAGGTTCGAAATCAGTGACCCCAAAACTGAAGGTGTCCTAGGGATTTTAAAAAAATCTAACAGCGAAATATGGTAATATTCAGTATATCAAATGTTAAACTGTTCAGTAAACCTCTAGATCTCAAAAATTGATACTAATTAAAAGTAAATGTTGGTTTTATACGGATCGGCTGTGTAATTTAATTAAAATTATTGAGATGGAAGATATTGGGGATAATTTAAAAAGCTACAACATGAGATAATAATGGATTCAGTTTGTAGTTATTATAAGGTAGATTGAATTGTGTTAAATCGTTATAAAGAAAAACGATATCAAAGATAGGTTAGTGTATGTTTTTTTTAATTAACCGTAAAGTCAAATGACAATTCTTAAAGTGATACCAAGTCGACACACCCCGGTTTCCAAAATACTTAGTGCACAATAAGCTGTACTAGCTGCGATGCAATCCCATGGACTACCTCTAAGCCTGGCCCTCTTAAAAAAAAAAAATACTTAAACATAATTCTAAATCTTGAATACCTTTAATAAATACCTACGGTTCTTATCTTAATGAATTAATTAAGTTTTATGTAAATTGATACTGTTAGGTGACAGAGGACGTATCCCTATCCCTATCCCTACTTAATATTATAAATGTGAATGTAAGTTTGTTTGTTACGCTTTCACGCGAAAACTAATCAACCGATCATCATGAAACTTTGTACACATATTCCTGGAGGGATTAGAAGTAAAATAAGATACTTGTTATTAAAAAAAAATATTTTTTATTTTTTACGAAAAATAAAAAAATTGTTTGTCAAAAAATCTCAAAAAAGTGATTCTTACTAAATTACGTATTATGACGCCACCGTAAGGTGGCGCAGTTGAGATAGTATAAATTTACATTAGCAATTCTTGCGTAATTAAGTACTATGACGCCACCATATGGTGGCGCAGTTAATATATAATATATCTAATCGATAATTTACAAAACCGTAAAAATTTGGAAAAATGGCAAAAAAACATCAGTAGGTGGTACGAAGTTCGCCGGCTCAGCTAGTATTAAAACAATATTTGATAGAATTTGAATCACTACAATATACATCAAAACTACAAAAGCCTATATAGACTTTTAGTATAGAGAGTAGCAGTGGTATGTCAAACATAATTAACGAAATTATTATGCAATAATGTTTACAAACCCATTCCTGATTCTAAATCGGAATTGTTGTTCATCTTGTATAGTAGTTATGTGGATAGCTACATTTCATAATACGCCGCATTTCACTAATTTTGCAGGATTGAAACGACACGCAACATTAATATAATTACAATTGAGAGAACATTTTGTCGTTAATGTTGACAAATATATATTCGGAAACTGAGAAGTGTTTGTCTTAAAAATCCAATTAAATAAGCTTTCCAAGAATAAATTAAAAATATTTGGAATTTAATAAGTAGCAATTATAATTATGCTTAGAAATGCACACAAACAACCTTATTTGGAATCATCTATTTTTTTAATTATTCTTTTAAGCTGGTATTACAAATGTTTGATAGGATTTAGGTGTGCTGAACATGTAGACAAGTCTGTTTGTTCAGCTACTTTGCTTTTATGAAAAGGTTCATTGTTCTGAATGAAGATCAAATCATCCTTAATTCCACCTTTTTAAAGAATAATATATTAATGTATTAAATTAACATAGCTTTGACAGGTTAAAGAAGTGGTAACAATGGATTATAATACCTTTTCACATTATAGTTCTTTCTTATTATCTTAGAACAGATACCCCCATCAAGGTGGCTGACCCAAAGTGGAGAAATTTGTCGAAATTTATTTTAAAATTAGGTGCATTTTAGGTGCTATTTAGGTGCGCAAAACAAAAATTAGGTGCACTAACCGTTTTTGAAATATTTACGAAAAACCATGGGACCGCCAGCCTTTAACAACCTAGCTGACCCATAATAAAAAAAAAACAAAAAACAAGGATTGAATAATCTTTAAATTAGGTGCTAATTAAGTGCTTTTTAAAACACGAAACATAAAATAAAAAATTTAAAAATTAAACGTCTTAAAATTGAATATATTGATTGTGTATGGCAAAGTGCCACATTTCTTCTTGCACTTTGAACCAAAATGGACATCGGCAGTTTAAGAACAGTTAGAAATCGGTAAAAATTTCTTGTCCTGTAATTCGGAAGGTCACCACAAAAATTTTTTTATATTTTTTTTAACTCGGACCGCTGAGCGAGACTTGCAACCGGTCATTTCCGGAAATGATGATTAATATAAAATTCACTTTGTCAGAGATTTAAGTGCTTATTAAGTGCAATAGTTTCACGAGCAAAATAAACTGCTAATAAGCAATTTCAACTGAAAATATTTGGCCAAAGTTTTCTTGCGTCTCAACTAAGAGTGTCAATCTGCACTTTTTAAGCACATGATCAAGATCAAGATCATTAAAATTTTCTTGTAATTCTATTACTTAATAATTCCCTCGTCCTACGGACTCGTGATTTTATCATATTCAGTTTGTTTGATAACACGCGAAAACGTTTTGCAAACGTTCATAAACATAGGCAAAATGAGGGTCTCCTGTTCAAACTACCTGAGCACATCCTACGAACAAGCAAAAATATAAATAAAGGTTTGATATCGAACAAGAAAGTCGAAAATTTCAAAGAAAATCCTGATTATTATCATTTTCATCAAAAACTTTGCATTAAAGTTAAACAATTTTCTACAAAAGATGCAAACGAGAATTTGATCGACGCTAATTTAGATTTAAAGTTGACAGAAAAAAAAAACAAAAATAAACCGAATAAAAGAAAAATTATTTCATTTCGGAGGAGAGAATTATTAAGTATTAGAATTACAAGAAAATTTTAATGATCTTGATCTTGATCATGTGCTTAAAAAGTGCAGATCGACACTCTTAGTTGAGACGCAAGAAAATTTTGGCCAAATATTTTCAGTTGAAATTGCTCATTAGCAGTTTATTTTGCTCGTGAAACTATTGCACTTAATAAGCACGTAAATCTCTGACAAAGTGAATTTTATATTAATCATAATTTCCGGAAATGACCGGTTGCAAGTCTCGCTCAGCGGTCCGAGTTAAAAAAAAATAAAAAAAAAATTTTGTGGTGACCTTCCGAATTATCCATTAAAAAAATTACAGGACAAGAAATTTTTACCGATTTCTAACTGTTCTTAAACTGCCGATGTCCATTTTGGTTCAAAGTGCAAGAAGAAATGTGGCATTTTGCCATACAATATATTCAATTTTAAGACGTTTAATTTTTAAATTTTTTATTTTATGTTTCGTGTTTTAAAAAGCACTTAATTAGCACCTAATTTAAAGATTATTCAATCCTTGTTTTTTGTTCTTTTTATTATATATTTATATTTCAAAAACGGTTAGTGCACCTAATTTTTGTTTTGCGCACCTAAATAGCACCTAAAATGCACCTAATTTTGAAATAAATTTCGACAAATTTCTCCACTTTGGGTCAGCCACCTTGATGGGGGTAGAACAGATCTCTCAGCCTGGAGTCTCACTCGTCTTCCTGTACGTCTAAGAACACAAAATTTAATCTTAGACCAGTTCTAGTTTTATCTGAAAAAAGTATATTAATCTAGTTTCAATTGTACACTTATGGTGATGAAGACAACAATTTACTTTAAAATTAACTGTGCGACCTGTAACTCTCTTTTACTCTACAACCCTTAAGTATGAATATATTTTTTAGGGTTCAATGGAAACATTCACACCTGTAGTTTCCAGCTAATGTCGTTGCAGCTCTAAATAAGAAACACTGGGAGTTCTTCTAGCAAATTGTCACACAACGAGATGTTGTTATCCACTTCGAACTCTTGACGACTTTGTCTTGGTCTTCCCTCGAGGGTTTTCAGTTCCAATTACTGTTTTTGATACACCACCCAGGGCAACGCCTATTCTTTTTGCACAATCCTTGTAATTAGAGCAATAATTCTTTGTGTTTGTCCAACATAAAACAATTCGTTTGGGTTTTGAAACGAAGTTCCCTTTCGCGCGTTACGAATGAGACTAGCCGGAAAAAATTCAGACCAAAAATGTCACGACACGACACGAACGACACGACACACGCATGTTTCTCTGTATGTCTGTCTGTCTGTCTCTCTCTCTCTCTCTCTCTCCTTTTCTCTCTCTCTCTCATAGATAGATATATCTTTATTTAAATAGGAAACCCTAATATACATAATTACTAATAAAAGTACAATTAAAAAGACACTAATTTAAATTAAAAGAAAATACTGTAGAAAAAAATAAGTACCTATAATAGTATAATATTTTATTTCATCCTGTTTTTATAAATTAATAAATTCATAAACATTTTAAAAATAGTTCGTAACTTGACTAGTTAGGTACGTCAAATTACCTTAACTGTCAGTTACTGTCAAATATTTTAAAATTTTGTATTAAACTGTTAATTCCTGTTTTAAATTAAATTGCACTAAAAAGTTAATTTTTGGTATATGTATGTCATCTAAACCTCTGGTATTGTATGAATGGACACTTTTGTTAAAAGAAACGAACTGTTGAAAATATTAAGTTGATAATGGATTTATTATTTTCTATTTTGCTTTGAACAGTGTCGCGACTTTGTTAAGTTTATACAGGTTTTTTGTAGATAATAAATAATAAAATAATAACAATAATGTATCCTGACAGTGTTTCTCCACAAATTCCGGATATTGCTGATGGAGTTAGGTAAGTAGAGATTTTATACAGACAATAATAAATGCTTATGTATGTATAAACACTCTGTTATGTTTACAAATTACTAATTCCTTCACTAATTAATCGAAAGGAACTTCGTTCCATCCGGGTGTCCCTTGAAACCTCTCACTTTTTTTAAATTTATATCTACTTTTTTTGGCGCGTTATGAAAAAATGGTAAATTTTTACGATGCGTGTGCACACTGTCACGAAAATCCGAAACGAAACCACAAAATTAGCTTGTCAACATTTTAGTGTTTTTGCACCTGTGATACTGGAATTTTTTTATTAATTTTGTTCTTTGTTAATTTGTAGTAACATTTTAATATTTATTAAAAATTTGTTCCATGCTGCCGATGCTCTCGGTCCGCATTTCGGTCTGCATCGTTGTCGCATATCAGCAGCGTTGCCAACTTAATATTTCTGAAATCAGTAGATTGATACAAAAGAAAGTAGAAATCGATAGAATAAAAAAAATGGCGAACAAATTTACAAATTGTTTATTTAAAAGAAAAAGGTAAGTTTAAAATAAGTTACCGAAACGTTAAATAAAAGAAAATTATAACGGTATATCGGTAGATTACTTCGTAAATCCATAGATCTACCAAAAATCGGTAGAGTTGGCATTGCTGCTCACCAGCTTGAGAAGGGAATTGTTTAAACTACATTCAATTTTCCTTAATTTTAATTGGATCTTTGGTTTTTGTATATATTTTGCAAATAGTTTTGACATTTTTTTTTCTTTTTACTTTTTCTGTATTAGATTCTATAATATAAAAGTTGCTTAAGTACATGTTTCCAATATTTCCAGAGGATAAACATTTTGTTACATAAAATGAATTCCGGGCCTGCGTTCGCATCTGTTCGTTTTACAACCGTTTATTTGTACTGCAAAGTATTTACTTTTCTTGATTAATTTTGTTTATATTGTTAGAGGTGTTGAAACTGAGATTTGCTACGACGAGAATGACGACATAAAGGTATGTACGGTTACTGGTAATATCAATCTATTTAGAACTACTTCTTCCGGTTTAATATTCGAAGTGTTTAAACAAACTATGAAAATTCCTATTTAATTTCCTCTGTTCTCTAATTTTTTTTATAGAAACTGTTGACTGATGGTTGCAATCGAAAGCAGTACTTATTTATATTAAACAGATCGCAAATAATCCAACAAATTAGTGAAAAATATTTTTTTTTTGTAGAAAATTATACTGTTATCATAACACTATTTGTAAATATTATAACACAAAGTATCCCGACGCGTCGGTCTGTTTGTCAACTCAAGGTGAACTGAAAAAGTACTGGACGGATTTTCTTACAAATTTCACAACAGGTAGAGTGATTTCTGTATAATAACTAAAGATTTTGTGTAAATTGGATGAACTACGATGTAATTAAACATGTAGGAAAAATTTAACCGATCGGGAGCATTCATCGAAAACGCTGCTAAAAACCTTTTTGATTCTAACAAAACAATTCTTCTTTTATAGATCTACAAAAAGGTTTGTTATGGTATCACGTATCACTTCAAGTTGAGTACTAGAATGTCACCAATCTCTAACTGAGGCCAGCCAGAACAACGTGGTCACTCTGAGCTGGATCAAAGGACAAAGGCAACCACATTGCGAACAATTTAGCAAGGAGGGCTTCGTGCTACAAATATGTTAGCCCTCGCCCATCTACCAAACTAATATTGTCCGCTGTCGTGGACCTTATCAAACAGCACTCTCACAAAAACTTTATACAGTGCTGAGATAAAACTACGAACTGTAGACTGGTCAGAAAGTTATTACTTCATCCTGGCGAGGAAATAGCAAAAAAAGTTTAAGGCATTGACCAGACAAAATTTCCGAACAGCAGTGGGAATCTTAACAGGTCACTGCCAATTGCGAGAACATCTCTTTAGAATGAAATTAGCAGAATCGCCGCTATGCAGAGGCTGCGAACAAGAAGAGGAAAGAGTAGAACATATAATGTATGACTGCTCTGCTTTTGGAGTCGAGGTCCGTCCTAAGCACCAGGTGTCTCGTAGGCTATCACCATCATGGTATTCGTATTCAGCGGCCCCAAAAACCCACAAGTACCAAGTGTGTAACGATTGTGTATAGAATTTGCATAAAACCCCATGAGAAGAGGTAAATAGCATGCACCCTGGGCACAACGTGCTGCGGAGAGTTTCGGTATCATGATATTCGTGTTCAGCTACCCCAAAAACTGGACTCATTTCCAACCATACTTACGGAGTTGTAATTTTTTCATTTATCGCCTGTTCAAAATGCATTTTTCTAATGCAGAAATGCAATTTTCTATTTTTACATCATTAAAAGTGTACACAAAATTTTCTGACATCCTAACGAATCGAATGCAAAAAACTGCAGCTCGATCCATCTTACTGCACAAATTTCGGAGGTTTAGCCGATTTTAGTGCTTTATTTCCCTCGACTATTTTCACAGTTTAATCAGGAATCATCTCATTTATCGTTATTTTTTTAATTAATTAATTTTCCACTTAGAAATTAATTACTCATGTAAACGTTCTAAATAGTTTAACAGCTAAAAAATGTAAAAATAATCTTTAACATGCTACGGTAAAGTAAAATTAAAAGGTTAGAAAAATATAATTAGAAAATTGCAAGTATTAATTTTAATTTTATACTTTATAATTTCAAAGGCAACCATTAGAGCGCCTTTTTTAATTGAATTAATTGCTGTGTAGCTAAATAAAAAACGATTTAGGAACTTAAAAAAATGTTATTTCACAAGCTAATTAGCTAGATTTAATTTATTAATTCTTGTTAATACTAATTTTTGTTTTATTAGCATTTAAAAGAGAATTTGATTCTCTTTAAAAAGCACTGTAGTCTTAATTTTATATAGGATGTGCAACAAACTTCAGGGGGTGATTTAGTATATAAAAAATACCTGGATGACCCAGCTTTAGGTACTTATGAAACATCTAAATCCAGTCCAATAAAAAATCTATCAATTTTTAGTGCTAGAGCATTTCTGTATGTATTTTTGTCGCTCACCAGCAGTATTCCCAACCTAATTAATTTAAAATTACTTTTTTTTATAAAATAAATACTTTTTTAAATTTGTCCCTATTTTAGACATTTTTGCCGATCGTTCTTACTTCACCTGTTTAAGAGCTGAAGAACTAGCTTCAGTCCAGTGTAAACGTTTTTCTTTTAGTTTAGGATCATGATTGTATTTCCAATTTCACTTTTACTCATAAAAAGACAAACAAAATTGGTTTTGTTTGTTTTCGATTCAATTTTTGTTGAACTGTTAACGAATGTATCGGTAACTTTTCGAACAGTTTTTTTATATGCAGTTCTTCGTGTAAAATATTAAGTACTCGTTCATCTGAGATGCTTAGTCAAACTTGCATCACCTGAATTTTATCACTGCCCGATATTCGGTTTTTTCCATTGTAATAAAATACACTGACCCGTCAACTTCAAATGGCTTGTTAACAAAGACTGAATTCACAGATCAAAATAGAATTTTTTTGTATTCAAGTGGAAGATGAAATATTAAAATGGCATATGAATTCTGATTCCTGTACTGGATAATAGGTGTCGCTTTTCAACGAACCATTAAATTAAATTTTGTACAAATTAAATCAGAAAGGCATAATAAATGTAAATTTTGGTCTATTACAATCTGTTACAAAGTTAATTGTTAAAGGCATTAAATTTAAAAGAGATTTTAAAGTTTTTGATTTACTTTTTAACAATATTTGATTTGTTACAAATTTAAATCAAAGTAAATCAGCACATAAACTATACGGTTTCAAAGATTTGTTTGAATTATATAATAGGAATTGTTAGAGAGAAAGATTATAATGTAAGTTGTGACAACATTCCGAACAGCATACAATTTCCCTTGAAGTTAACAGTTTGAAAATATAGACAAGATGAATCCTCTCATAAAGAACATTGTATGTGTTCTCGCTGGTAATTTCATCAAAGTGAAATCCATCCTTCCATACAAGAAATGTGCACTTCTATACAAACATGTTGTGTTTTCCATTTCTGTAATGCGATATCGATTTCAAGACCTTTATAGCGATCCATAATAAAACCAACGTTGACAATATCTATTACTATAAAACATAAATATAAAGAATTTTGTTAGACCAAAAATGTAGCTATACTTTTATTATGAATACAAATTAGATACAAATTAGCAGCAGAAAATTTTCCATCTGCCATTTTAAATCCACCTTCATATACCTGTACCATATACCTGTACCAAAAAAAGTTGTCACACAGGGTAAAACTTTTAAAATGTAAAAACCAAGCTTTGCATTAAGAAGTATATATTAGATTTTTTATCTTTGAAAACAACAACCGATCTGATTGACAAAAGCTAAGAATTATTAAGAAAATTGTTTTCATTTTTGTTAGGCATTTTCAGTTTCAAAAAAACGACCCTTCTCAAATTTGACAGATCTATCAAAAGCAAGGGTGATTTTCAAAATATTGAATTATATTTTTTATTAGTTTGTTTTTAGTGACAGAAGTTCCCCAATTAAAGAATTAATATATGCGATTACCTATGCCACAAATAAGTTACAGAGAATATTGAAATATATAGAAATATTAAAACAGAAATATTGCAAGAAATTTATGACTATCTTTAAAAATTGTTGAAAATGGTTAAAAATGCCGAAATTCATAAAAGAAATCGAAAAAAAAAGTGGGTATGGATAAAAAAAATGGAAAAAACGAAAAGAAAACCAGCAAAATTAAAAAAGACAATCCAAAAGGATAATTAAAAAAAACACGTAAAAATAATACAATATACAAAAAAATTCGAAAACAAGAAAAAAGTGTAATTTACAATAGCTAAAATAAAATATTTAGAATAAAAGGAAAAAAACGCAGAAAAAGAAAATTAAAATATGGAGACATTAAAAAATAAAAAAATGTTTATAAACTAGAAACTAAAGTAAAATAAAAAATAACAGCAAGAAAAAAATAAAACCGAGAAAATATCATAACAGTTGTAAAGAGAAGAAAAATGTATAAGATAAAAAAAAATAACTACAATATGACCAAACCGAAAAAATTACAAAATAAAAAATAAAAGTATATAAAAAAAGCAGTAGAAAATCTGATAAAATCGACAAAAACAAAAAAATAGCTCGTAAATTAATCGAAAAAAATTAAAAGCGTTTTTTTGATAGTCTTATACATAGAATGATAAAAAAATGATAAAAACGTATCTCGTGCCATTCTGTCAGTATATTTTAGATAAATTATCTGGATTTGTGCCTGGTTGGAATTCCTTACTCTAGGATACAGGATGCTGCGACGTAGATATAAATATTGATCAGTCTATAAAAGGGCAAAACCAAACTGTAGACACTGTGTTTCGCTCTAGTTAGAGCTCATCAGTACAGTACAGGTTTGTCTCTTCAGTCACTAATGAATATTTTATGAGTTCTAACTAGAGCAAAACACAGTGTCTACAGTTTGGTTTTGTCCTTGTAGGTACTGTACTGATAAGCTCTAAAAAGAAAACACAAGTTACTTATCTATAAAATTAAATGATTGAAGGTGGGTAATTAACATTATGATTTCTAAAACGTCAAAAACATTAGCAAATATTTCTGTGTGACTTCGGAATAGTTTAAGAACTAAATATAAGTATTTTTGATCTTTAACTAATTTAATCAAAATAAGAAGTAAATAGTAAGTAAATAAATCTTTATTTAGCTTCGTACAGCTAGTTATAAACAGTAATTATAATTTTAACTTAACTATAGGTTACTTAAATAATTCCTAATTCTGTTTTTAACAATACCTAAATTTGGAGCATCTTTCATATCTTTTGGCAATGCATTAAAAAGACGAATTCCTTCCTGAAACAATGAGCCCATTAAAAAAGTTTTTTTTGTGAAATCAAAAATCAATATGAAAGTTGTCCATTGATCTCATTGAACGTAAATGAAGATCAGATCTCTTGACAAGTAGTGTACTAAGATACTAAGATACTAAGGTCTTGTGATAAATTATTTTGTATATTAGTATTAAATTTGCTATTTTAATGTTTTGCTCAACTGTATGCACATTTAGTTGTTCATGCATTTCTCTAATCGGAGTATATATATTACAATTTAATATTATTCTTAAACATTTGTTTTGTAAGAGCTGCAATCTGTTAATGTTTTCTTTAGTAGACGCTAATAGCAATTCATTACAATAATTAAAATGTGGGCGTATTATTGTATTATAAATTATTATTATTAAATGAGGGTTTTTGACCATTGCGACAAGTTACATGAAATCCTTCTAAAAAACCCAATTTTCTTACCTAACTTTTTACATAAATAATTTGCATGGTTATTGAAAGTTAACTGTTGATCAATGATCACACCTAAGTATTTTATTTCATGTACTTGTTCAATTGGTTCACCACCTATTTCCAATGACTGATCATGCGTATCAATTCTTCTGCATTGAGCTTTTGAACCTAGGATCATATATTTTGTTTTTGTTGTATTTAATTTAAGTTTATTTGCACACAACCAGTCATATAAAATAGAGAGTTCCCCCCTTATTATTTCCATAACTTCCTGAAAATCTCTAGCAGATACTGATATAAGTGTGTCGTCTGCAAAAAGGCTAATAAATGATTTCTTTAATCGTTTGTGTATATCATTGACGTAAACGAGAAATAGAAGTGGCCCCAACACACTTCCTTGGGGTATCCCGTAGTGACTTTCTATTTTACTAGACAAATTATTTCCTACTCTGGTCTTATGATACCTATCAGTCAAATAACTTCTAATTAAATTTAATGCTACCGAATTTACACCATAATGTTTCAAATTTTTTAATAAAAGTTTTCTATTTATTGTTTCAAAGGCTCGTTTAAGATCAATAAAAACACTAATAATAACCTTATCTTGATTCATTTCGTTTCTCCAATTCGCACAGACAAATTGGAGAGCTGTTTCACAAGAATGCCTATCCCTAAATCCTGACTGTCCCGCATATAAAATATTATTATTTTCAAAATAAGACTTAAGCTGATCTCTTAACACAAATTCAATTATCTTGTCAACTGATGGTAATAAATTTATAGGTCTACACTCTTCTGGTCTTGTTGGACATGATATCTTTGCAATTGGTACAATTACACTGATTTTTAAATCCTTGGGAAACACACCCTTTACAAGGACGGTATTTACAAGATTAAGAAGAGGGTACCCGATAACACAAAAAAGTTCTTTTAACAGTGTAATACTCAAACACACGTCTCCCGCACTTTTATTTTTAAGATTTTTCACAATTTTTGATAACTGATTAAAAGTTATTGTTTCAAAAGCTGCAAAGTCACTGTTGATGTTGTCGTCCTCCATTGGAGCACTCCTCTTCTCCTCAATACTGTTTGCGATTTCTTCTAAACTATTTTTATAAAAACTGTTGAAGTTCTCTTCCACAGTATTTTTGTTTTCATTAAAAACAATTTTTTTAACGTCCAGTTTTTTCTTATGTTGACCCAGCAATTGTTTTATTGTTCTCCACATCTCCTTACCGTCGGTTTTAGATTTGTCAATTTTGTCTTCAAAATATTTCTTCTTCTCTTGTCTGACTATGGTTGTTACGTTATTCCTTTTAGTTTTATATTTTATATTTCCCAGTTTTCTTCGGTTTGTGTTATGCTAAATTTCCTATATGCTTTATCCCGATCTTGTTGAGCTTGCTTTATTTTAATGTTTATCCACGGTTTACTATTAATCTCTATTCTTTCTAAAGGGGCAAATTTATCTATAGATTTTGTGGTATTATTAATAAAGTCTCTGTACAAAACATCAGTATCTGTTGAGGTGGTTTCCCATGAAGCTCCTATTGGATCGTTTGTACTTTTTTTAATGTTTTCTTTATTTATTTTGCGCACATAACTAGTTTCTCGTTGACGGTCCATACACCATCCCTTCAATTCTATTCCTATCATTTCATGATCTGACATTACTGGAAATTCACGTGGAAGTTCAGTAAGCGTAAAATTATTTGTTACAATCCAATCAATCAAAGAAGATGAAACTTTTGTTACTCTTGTGGGTTTTTCCACAATTTGTTTAAACCCCGCATCTTGTATAGTATTTTTGAATTTTTTGACTATACCAGTATCAGCTCTAAACTCCATGTTAAAGTCTCCAAAAATAATAGTATCGTTAGTGTTTACAATATTTCTTTGTAGTAAGTCATCAAAGAAAACCCAAAAATCATTACAATTGCCATGTGGGGATCGATAGATAGATCCAATTATAGCTGACAAATTGTTTTGTTGAATTTTAATTAATAATACCCAATAGTTTAAAGAGACTGAATTTTTTTCTATAACGAAGTAGTTTACATTTTCCCTTAAATAAATTATACTGCCTCCAGTATGCCTACTATCTGAATTTACTCTTATACAGTTGTACCCTACAATTTGAATCTCGTTATCCTCTAAGTATACTTATCTGTAGTTATATGGGTTTCTGTTATACTTACTATTAAAGGATTGTTTTCGGTTACATAGTCTCTCAGTTCATCAATGTGTGACGTTAATCCCTCAATGTTGATACAGATTGCTTTAAATGTTATTTCTGCTTTTACTTTCAGTGATAGCTATATATATTGTATTCTGGATCTAGTTTGTTCAACTCTCTTATACGAGGCACATTCTTTACTAAATGCAGAGTGATTAAAATTTATTCCTGAAACATAAACATAAATTACTTCTGTAGTTAGTTAAATATTCCATTCATTAAAAGGATGTAGAAAATAACTCGATATCTAACCAATATACTAACACAATCAACTAGGTAACAAATTTCTCTGTTAAGTTTTCATATTGAACGAAAAGTTGTTTTCGTTAAGCAGACCGACGAAAACAAGTCAGTATATCGAGAAAGTTATCTAATTAAAGTTTCTTTTACAACCCAGCTGATTGGTAATAGAGCGTTCAGTTGCTTTCCTCTAATAACTAAGAACTTGTAAAATTTTTAGATGAAAATATTTTTGGTTTGATGGTACATATTGCAATAAAGTAATTAAGAAGTTGGTGTTATAAAAATAATATATTTGTGTTAGTTTATAGTTATATTTACTTATAATCAGATCTAGACCTAGCCAAAGTTCGATTCACACACAAATCCACAATTTTTTTTTGTTTAAATTCGACAATGAAGTTGTGTTATCTTACATGTTTTTATATATGAAAGAAGTTTGCTAGATAATCAAACACACAGCAAATGTATGTAGTGAATGCATTAAGCATCTACAAGGATGAATCGAAAACCAAACAATGTGTAACATGAGGTACATACTTGACATCCCTAAACTTGTACAATAAGTCGAATGTGATTTAAATGCTGGTAGAACACAGCTCCCTCTCCCAATGTTCCAGACCCAGAAATTACTTGATATAACTCTAATTGAACTGCCAGAATCATTCCACTTAATATAAATTCAAGATATCTACCAGAATTAAAGTATGACACATTTAATAGAATTCTATTGTTATTTATTAAAAAAAACAGATAACGCTTTGTTATCAAGTGTATTGAAGTAAAATCCAGAGTAACCGTTAATGTAGAACAGTTCCATCAAGTAAAATATTACGTCTAAGAGAAGTTTATAGAGATCTTACCAATACATAACAAATTATACAGACATTCATTATTATTACATATTATGTTTCTTAGCGAAAGGCTGGACTCATCCTGGGAAAACATGCATTTATTCCAGGTAGTAAGTATCAAAGGGATTAAGCTCGGTCGGTGCCCTTTCCGGATTTTCGAGCCCACGGGGAAGATCTCTCCTGTTGGATCCTAAAAACTTTCAGACCACCCGGGCTGTTGCTAGTAGGACCGGTTTCTGTAATTCTTTGTAGATTTTTTGAATGAGTTTAAAGTTCTTTCATTGAGCTTATTTAGTTTTTTGATTTAAGGCCTGTAGTCGATATCAAAATTGATATAGACCTAACCTAGTTGCGAGTAGGAATTACTTGATCTTGAAGGGCTAATATTGAACCATCTGTTTTAGGACAGGTTTGTTTTAAGATCAACCAATAGTTTGCTGCTACTTTGTTTACATATTAATCTCGTTAATATGTCGCCTATGAAGGGATTTTTCTTTCCAGTTCTGTAATTTCTCAGTTGTTCTTTGGTGATGTATTTTAGCCTGATTGAGGTGTAGGTACTCGGAACATGGCTACATGTTTCTTTGATTTTGTAGAGGTTCTGTGGAAATTACTTATAAGATTGATTTTGTAAAAGTTCTGTGGAAATAATTTATGAGATTGGTTATTTGTTGGTCTAACTGTTATTTCAGATCTGCCAATCGTTTTCCTCCCTCATATCGTGAAAGCATGGTCCTTTTAACAGTACTTCTAGGATGGTGGCTTTTATGCTATGTAAGCAGTGTCCTGATGTTTTTTTTTATAAGTTGATTATTACAGTATGAATCCATGAAATAATTTATAATAAGTAATTAAGTAATGAGAAAAAAATATGTTAATGACTTTAATAGTATATTACTTTACGAGTGGAGTAAATTGCATATTACAGCGAGTGTGTTTGGCCCATAAGCGAGCTTGCGAGCGAATGGGCTAAAGAAACAAGTCTATTTTCAAACTCCGAAATTAATTCTTATTTTATAATTCGTTGGTCTGTTCTTCCCGCTTGCCTAATTTCCAGTTATAAGTACCTAGATTCCTATATCTACCAAGAACTTATCCACAATTGGTAGTAACTGGTCAAGTTTTAAAAATATTATAACTATCAGAAGGTAACAACAACAGACACAAGAGCTTCTAGTTCTAGTTCCAATACTAAAGATAAAAAGACAAATCAGAAAACGCGATGGTATACCATCTATAAAAGAAAATGGAAATAGATTGAAGATCACATAACAAAGGAAGCAGAAGAAGTCTCAATCATAACACTGCTTCTTTAAAAGGAAATACCTACTGGAAGCTCTCAACTGAAATAAGGCAAGGAGATTTGCTCTTCATCTCTTTAATTGAGTTCGATAATACGTTAACCACCAGGTCCATATTAAAATTTAAATTTAAGATAAAAATCTCTAAAATTGCAACCTGCTTTTATGGAAACTCAAACGATATTGCTACCATAGAAGTCTCCCGTATTTTTGCAATTTGTGCCGTATGGCGTGGCTTGCTTACGCACTAATAAATAGACACAAAAATTCTGTTTATTGACTTTATGATCAAACAAACCTTTTTTTAAACCGGCCAGAAATTAGTTCTTTCCGGTTTATTTTTAGGTCAGAAAATGTCATTTTGTCGGACAAGTCCGGTAAAATAGTTAGTCTAAGATAGCGGTCAATTCTATGGTAACCGAGTTTTGTATATATTTAAAACTATAAAAACATAAAACGAGCAGAGCGTTTGTGACAGTCTTATATAACAAGATGTAAGAGATGATACAAAACGAATCTAGTGCCGTGCTGTCAATAATAAATCCAGTTTTAAACTGGATTGGTGTTTGGTTAGATTTCCTTACTCAAGACATCGGTAGATGCTGCGACATAAGTATAAGGATATTAATCAGCTCATACAAGGGCAAAACCAACTCGTTTTGGAGCTCATCAGTGTAGTATAGGTTATGTCTTTTCAGTCACTAATGAAGAGACATCCCCTGTATGAATCGACCAAATTCTTATAGATGTAAACTTGCGAAAGTAGAAACCATTCGCAAGTGGCCCCATCTTCACTCCAAAAATGGTACTACGACAGTCGCTTTGCATCTTGAAATTAACCTTCGACAAGGTAAAATAACTTGACATATTTTGACGTTTAGTTGAAAACGTGAAATTTATTATAAAATGGATATTTAAAATGATGCATTTGATTGTAAATTAATGGAAGATGAAATTATACCAGATGAAATTGTTAAGGCGGCCACCCAAGCAAGGTTTGTTAAAAAAAAATGTTAAAATTAGTTAATAAAGAGTTCTTGTTATAAAAATGTAAACTAAATAATATGAAGTTTATGGTACAGCAATGCCCGTTTTAAAAAAAATATTGTACGTAATACGATACGTCTCAAAAGTGGTTTTACTGGACTCGCAGGCTTGCAGGGCTCGCCTATGGCTGCCCTGCAATTTGCCTACTCGTCCAGTAAAAGACCACTTTCAGGACTTGTTACGTAAACTACTATTTCTTAATAATTACAATCTATGAGTATTTCAGTATTAATTACCTATATATGTAATTCTTTAATTCCACAGTAATGAATTTAATTTTTTTTTATAAATAAGCAGTTAGTTAGATTTTTCTAAATTGTCTTTCGTGTTGACTAATATTTAATCAGTATTTACCTATTTATTGATTTAATATTAATTTACAGTAATTATAAGTGCTAAAAGCAGCTGGTACATATTACTATAAGTACGTTTGTAGATTTAAGGTTATGTGGCGGTATTTTTTATATTAACAAAAAACTTTTTTACGCCAAAGAAGTATAACTTCTAACGTGGGTACATAAGTACATACATACACACGTGTTTTTTAAACCATTTTAATCATTTCTACTAATGTATAATTTTAGGTGAGAAATGGGATTTAATCTTTACTAAAAATTAATAGAACTTTAATGTTTAATTAAAGTACAAAGTAATTATTTGTGCAATAAAAAAAGTTTGCTCATTCCAGTCTAATTGATTTTTAGCGAGTTATTCTGCGGCATGGTTCCATTGTGTGACGTCTCGAAACAAACCGTTGCCGTCTACGAAAAATATAAAATAAAATAACCGATCTTAACAAATAAAAGAAACTGATGAAATTTTTTCCAGTGCATATATTGTGGCACTCACAACAAAAACCAACAACAATATATCTCCTCAGCCGTATACACGGACTCGTATTAGAAAAGCCCATAAACTAGATTTATTCCCGTGCGGTATTTTCCTTAATTCATACCAGGAATTTTACTATGGTGCTGCTGTGCCCGGTGCTATTACAGTCATGACTAAATGGTCTATGTCGCAAAACTTTTCATTTGACTTTCATCTACACTGAGAAATATAACCACAAAACATAAACAAACATAATAAAAAAGTACAAAGCCAATTTGTTCAGGATTTTGTTAGGGTGGTGAATTTTACTGTGTCCTTATTTTCAAATTTATTTAATGCTAAAAATTCTAGCATTCCATACCAGGAATGTAGATTTTTGTGGTTATTTCAGTTATAATCCATTTCATCGTTTTTGGCCGATTTGATATTAGAAACCACTGAAATAAGATTAAATTGTCATCCAAGTTACCAATGGCGGAGAGTTTTATTTCTAAATTAGGTCGTAAGTTTCTGAAACTATCAGTGTGGTTTGACATCTACAAAAATATGACATTAATAATTATTAAATTCAACCCTTCAACAACGAGCCGTACATGACGGTTACTAGGAATGTGAATTATGTCAAGACTTCCGTATTGAATACTTTTTCTCCACGACCATTAATGAATGTAATAATTCCGACTTCATTTTTAATAATAGAAAGTGTTCATTCTCACTCTTGAGATAGAATATTCATTCTGAAACACTTGCTTCTTATGTGTTTTGCATGTATTTCCATTCTATAACTAGTGACGGAATAACATTCTGTAATTTCTCAACAAAAAACATAGATTGTCACTCAGCTTGTCAGTGCGACGTTCTAATTGTTTTGCTACATATTTCAATTTAAATAAACAGAATTATTACATGGTCGTGGAGAAAATACAGTCTGTTACACGGTTAGAATGAAAATTCCATACTCGTGGTTCCTCTCGCTCGCTACGCTGGCGTTCGGAATTCTCCACTCGTATCGAATTTTCATTCTAACCTTGTTAGAGAATATACTATTATCTACCGGTGAAACAAGATGCAGTTACGTAAGTGTTGTATTAAAAAACAAACATCCTCATTTAAATTTCTAACATGCCTGTATCTGAAAGAGAGATGTAACTCTAAATTAACTTCGAGTATGATTTCTGTCATCGGCCAAAATCGGTGAAATGGACTATAAACGTCTTTACACTAATAAATAAATGAACGAAATGAATCATTAGTTAAATTAACATAATATCAACAGCTTATGCTTTTTTGGCTCGTTACGGAAAATAATGAGCCTAAATTTTTAAGATGCGCGCGCACATCTCCACGAAAAACCGATGTGACGAAATTTATTTATTTCAGGAACATAGTTTACATTTTATTAACCTATTTATTTTATGTACTTAACTGATTATAATTGCCTGAATAGCATTGATAAATAAAATAAAATCATTAAAATTCGAAAATATACTAAAAACACTAGGTACATGTCGAGATACTAAATTATTAGCACGATGGATATAGTATACAGAGAATATAGTTGGTGGAGAGTCAGAAGTTTACTTTCTTCAAAAAGTAGATTAAGTACTGGAAAAAGTTTTATTTTTAAACATTATTATTTTAATTATGTATTTTTGGGCAACACTTGACTTGATAGTGAATCTTGGTAGGAGTCAGATAAGAGTACTTGTGGGCCTGCTCACTGGGCATGGACCATTCAGACTACACCTTCGGAGGATGGGGATTCTGACACAGGAACCCACCTCGTGCCGACTGTGCGCCATGGACGATGAGACGGCAACTCACATTCTATTCGAGTGTAAGGCCTTGGACTATAAACGGTTCCTCATCTTCGGTGACACGAATCCTGAATCCTATCACCACCTTGAAGAGCTAGTCACAGGACTCAAGTCTCTTATAAAGGGAACTGCTCTGTGGCAACAGTAACTCAATGAATTTCGGACACCTGGACTCTAACCCACCTGAAGATCAGCGTGACGTTGATTTTTAGCTGAACAAACTAGACTCCTACACGTAAGGACTCTTGGTGGCGAACCTGGTCACAATATTCCCATAGGAAGCAGTGCTCAAACATGGGGCTCCACAGGAGAGACTATGCCAGGTTATTTAGTTAGTTAGTTTAGTTAGTTAGACTTGATAGAAAGGTTTTACATGCTACCCCACACAACAATGCCATAATTTAAAATGGACTCCACCAAAGTAAAATAGACTATTTTACACATATTTGATAATAGGAAATTCTTTAATTCATAAAACTTATAAATGAATTTTCTAATTTTTTTTGTTATATATTCTTAATGATTTTTCCAGTTAAGTTTTTCATCAATGCAATATTTTATGCTTTGCACTCTTTTAATCTCATTACAATCACAATCGCCAATTTTTTCAATATTCTTACAGCTTCTCGGTGAACTTTTAAAATTTTGCAATCTGGCAAGGTCCTCTGGGTGAGAGCAAAAGTAATAAATTTGGTTTTGTTAATATTTAATGAAAGAAAACTATAGTCTAGCCAAGATTTTATTTGGAAATGGATATTTCTGCTTTTTTAATTGTTGATTCCCAAGTATCACCAACAGAGGTAACTACAGTATCATCGGCAAAACAGAAGACACTATCGTCATCATTCAAAATTGATAAAATCCCATTAACATAAACATTAACAAAAAGGACCAAGAACAGTACCCTGTGGCTTACCATACTCTACCCGATATCTGCAATTTTTACTTTCTGAGTTCTTTCACTCAAAAAAGATTTAATTAAGTTATTTGCAACTCCTCTAATTCCCACTTCGTCGAGCCTCTCAAGCAAAATATAGTGCGATACAGTGTCGAAAGCTTTTGCCAGATCTAAAAAAATGCCTACAACCTTTTTCTCTTATCCAGACTATGTAAAACTAGCTCTGTCACTTTACTTAATGCATTTTCTCTACTAGAGTAGGACCTAAAAGCAAAAAGATTTTCTGAAAACAGGTGTTTTTTTTTTTTCAATAAAGATTATCATTTTTAACTTAATACATTTCTCTACCAACTTACTTATAGTGCTTGTTAAGGTAATAGGCCTGTAATTTGTGGTGAGTTTAGTGCTACCTTACATATAAACTGGTACTATAATAGTATTTTTAAGTACGAAGGAGTAGATTCCAGTAACATATATTTGATTAAAAATATGCAGAAGGGGCTTTAAAAGAAATTGGTGGGTTTGTTTATTCATTTCTGAAGTAATCAAATCTTCCCCATTATTGACATTATTTTTTAAAGATCGAATTTGTTGGATCAGTTCATTTTCTGTAAGCAATAGAATGAGTGAAATTAGTCTTGATTTTTTTTCTTTACATTATTGATTTCAGGCGGCACTAATTCCTGTCCTGCAATTATTAAAGCCGGATTACTCAGGGTATTATTATATTTGTTTCTAAGTATTTTTATGTTAGCCGTGAAATTAGTTAGTCAACATTTATTTATTTGTCCGTTTGTAATACCAAAATTTCGAATTAGATTTTTAGTTGTTTTTATTTCATTTTGCTCATTTTTTATTATTTAGATACACATTATAATATTAACTTAATATTTATTGTTATTTATTTCTTCTTTATGACAATTCTACTCTAAATGACCGTTTTTCTGCTGAACACATACATGAACAGCAAAAGACCATTAATGTGAATAGTAAAGAATTAAGGATAATAAATATTGTTTTTTTTTTAAATAGAAGTAAATAATGGCATCCGACAAGGTGACTCTCTTAGCCCCTTATTATTTAACATCATCATGGACGAGCTGATAAAACAAGTGCGTAAATCAAAAGGGTACAAAATGGGGGACAGAGAGATCAAAATACTGTGCTACGCAGACGACGCGGTACTGATAGCTGAGAGTGAAGACGATTTGCAAAGACTACTACACCAGTTCAACACAACAGCGAAAAATTTTAAAATGTATATATCAGTGACAAAAACTAGAGCCATGTCTAAAACACCACTAAGATGCAAACTAGAAATAGATGGCAAAAGTGTACAGCAGGAAATGAAATTCAAGTATCTCGGAATAGAAATATCCGGGTACGGGGACATTAAAACAGAGGTGAGAGGACAAGCCATGAAAGCAGCAAGAACAGCCGCATGTCTTAATAAAACCATATGGAGCAATAAACATATGGGAATTGAAACAAAATCAAGAATATACAAAGCAGCGATCAGACCCATATTAACATATACCGCAGAGACCAGACCAGAAACCTCGAAAACGAAAGAAATACTGGAAACAGCGGAAATGAAAGTGGTGCGCAAAATAGCTGGCAGGACACTTTTTGACCGAAAAAGAAGTGAGGAAATCAGAAGAAAGTGTAAAATCGATAGCATCAATGACTGGGTATTGCAAAGAAAAAGGAACTGAAATGAACACATCAGCCGCATGACTGACGACAGAATAGTAAAGATAACGAGGGACAAATCACCGGCAGGACGAAGGAGTACCGGAAGGCCTCGTAAGCGATGGTGTGACAACCTTAATGTAAACTGAAACCAGGCAAAGAGACGAAGAAAAACAAGCAAAAAAGTGCTTATACATAAGAAGGAAGAAGAAGACGAAGAAGAAATATTGGTTTTAGTAGAATTGGTGTGTAGAATGTTGTTTTTTAATTATGTACAAATAATTTTTCCATATTGTATATTGTGGTGACTGATATGGATTTAATGATAATTTATAGTGATTATATAAGTGATAACAACAGTTTTTAGATATAACTCTAAGTACGTTTGTAGAATTTGAGGTTAGTAGTTAAAGGTATGTATTTTTTATTTTAAGAAGATTTTTTACGCAAAAGACGTATAACTTCTTACGTGCGTGTAAAAGTACAGACACACACACGTTTTTATTTTATTACTATATTTCTCAGTTTTTATCACAATTTTTTTACGGCTTTTTCAATTTTTCTTATTAAATAACGTTTTTTCAGTTTTTATCAATTTTCTGATTTTTTTCAGGTTTCTTATATTAAGTCTTACAAAAAATTATGTAACGCTTCTGGTGTCGTGTTTAACCGTTCATCATCATCGTCTAAACGTTCCGTAAGAATCATAGCGTGCGCATATTTTTTATTCGCGTGGGAGTACGGTAATCCCATGTTATGCCTTTTCTACGTTTACTCTATCCTCCCAAGGGACCCATAAGAAGCACAGTATCACAAATCAGCGTCTAATTTAACATTTAATAATTCTCGCATTCATATTTTCGTAAAAAACTCACTATACATCGCTATACACAAAAAAAATTCCAACACAATATTATAAATGCAGAAATTTCTAATAAAATATTTCTTCGTGATAAATCTTTAAAATTCATTTATTCGAGATATGGATAGTTAAATACATGACAGTAAATAAAATGAATGAATGGACGAAACGATGAATGAATGGATGAATGGATGGATCGATAAAAATTGATATGTTCTCGATTGATCTGACTTACAATTTTGAGACACAAATTTATGCACTACATATGAATTCTAGTGCAAACATTCTGGTAAGATAACCATTGTAAATTCAGAACACATTTTATAAAGAATGTTCACTGAGTCTTTGAAGAAGCCTAAAAAACATACACAAAAGCTCAACACTAGATAAAAGCACTCACATTGAAGCCATTGTTTTCGTTATAAAAAAAAAACTTTCGCATACCAGGGTTATTATGCCAGAGTACTACTCTAATGTATATTTACTAGTAACCCGTTACTATCCACTATCTATTACTTATTTTATCTATGTTTTCAGGTAATGAAAAACTGCTACAAATAACTGAAAAATATGACTTTTTCTGATTATCAAAAAAAGAATCAAGTTAGGTACCACGTCTGAGAAAATTCGTTGTTTTTTCATGTTTTAATCCAAAATCATTTTTCCACTATGATGATGGTTAGGATACGATAACCTGTAAAATACTGCATATCAGTCGTTAAAGCATTCGACTATTAATCCACATCTGGAAAAATTCGTTTTTTTCATTTTTTCACCCAAAATTATTTTCCCGGGGTACAATAATTGTGGCGCCAACCGCGCAGAAATTTCTTATAATTAGGGTTGTTTACAAGAAAAGCTCAATCATTCAGGTACTATATATAAAAGGAGAAGTTTTCAATGACTGAGGTATGGACGCACGAACAGTCGTAACCGCTGATGGTAGAAAACTAAAATTTGAGCAGATAATTATTTTATAATGTCAATATCCATTAAGAAGCGATTTTGGGGGTTTTGTGACCCAAAATTTACCCCTGGCTAGCTTCGGAGAGTCGTGGCTTCCCTCTGTGTTTTATTAGATTCTCTCCAAACATTAATTAAAGGGCGCCAAGTACAGACACACAAATAACATTTGAAAGATCAGTTTAAAATGGTTTATTACTTCAATATGGATTAGTAAAAATATTAAAATTAATTATTTCTCTTATCTTTGGATTGGTTCCGAAGACTTCAGACGGAGTTCGATAACCTTTGGAGCTAAACAGTAAGAAGGATGGGGTTCCTTCCTAGGGACTTCTTGTCAGATTTTCAATCGTAGTGGAATGGGACAGCAATCGGAATTGGAATACCCTCTAGGGATTTCTTGTCGGATTTTTAATCGACGAGGAATGGAACAGCAAACGGAATGGAATACCCCTTTAGGACTTCTTGTCGGATTTTCAATCGACGTGGAACGGAACTGCAAAATGGCGTCGGCTTCAACTGAATGGCGTCTAACTGCGTAATTTCTGATAGGAATTTTGTTGGTCCTTAATAGGGCCCTTCTTATAGTTGGCAATAACCCTATTAATAAAATTGGAATCAAAACTCCGACTTTCAAATAATATTTTTCGAACACAATCGCTATACGTCTCTCCAAATTTCGAGAAAAAAATAATTACCTTTCATGTGAAAATATTAAAATACCACAAAAACTGACCTTGAACAATAGCGATTGTATTTGAAAATTTAAATGTTAGTAAAAATACATAACATATTATATTCACCGCATTTTGGAATATTTTTAACTAATTAAATTAAAACCAAGGCAAAATGGTACTCACCAGAACAGAAGGGCGAAGATAGTCGGAAATAACTCTGAATTTATTCAAATTTAACGATAAAATGAACGAATTAAAATCAAAAACTCTCGACGAGACCCATTCTCTCCTTCCCAACTAGCAATCCCCTCTCGTATTAACGCGATAAGAATAGATAATATAATAGTTATTTATGTATCAAGGGCGTAAAACAGGCGTTTATGGACCGCAACGTGTAAATAAGAGCCCGAGCCGCAGGCGAGGGCTATTAACACGTAAGGTCCATAAACGCTGTTTACGCCCGAAATACATACAAACTTTTATGCACGACCGACTTAATAATCATTTATAAAAAAACTGCACTGTCAATTGAAAAAAGTCAACTGTCAATTGACAAAAATCTACTGTCAAATATCAACTGTCAAATGCCAACTGTCAATTGTCAAATGTCAACTGTGAAATATCAACTGTCAAATGTCAACTGTAAAATGTCAATTGTCAAATGTCAACTGTCAAATGTCAACTGTCAAATGTCAACTGTCAAATGTCAACTGTCAAATGTCAACTGTCAAATGTCAACTGTCAAATGTCAAATGTCAACTGTCAAATGTCAACTGTCAAATGTTAACTGTCAAATGTCAACTGTCAAATGTCAACTGTCAAATGTCAACTGTCAAATGTCAACTGTCAACTGCCAAATGGCAACTATCAAATGTTAACTGTCAATGGTCAAATATCAAACGTCAACTGTCAAGTTCCAACTGTCAAATGCCAAATTTGAAATGTCAAATCTCTATTGTCACATGTAAAATATTATCTGTCAGCTGTCAAATGTCAACTGTCAATGTCAACGATTGTTTTAATAATAAAACTTATAAAGGATATTTTTTTTTGTGAACAATTTGATATAAATGCCATTTCAACTTGCATGAAATTTATACCTCGAACCTCGATATTATTAACAACTTACCCTGTATAACCATTCACCTAATAATTTGTATTCATTCGTTATTTAAAATAAATAATTTGATTGAAAGTAATATGCACAGAGGCTAGAGATAATATTTTAAAACAATAATCTATATACCTATGTTGTCGTTACCCTTACAACAAAGTCAAAATAGGTGGTGGCCATTTTTATTTAGACTCATTGTCAGTTTAGATGATTGCAAGTATTTCAATATTTAAGACAAAAAAATTACTTTACCGCCCGCCATTTACACTTTATCGCCCGGCGGGCGGTAAAGTAGTCCACGGGCGGTAAAGTGGCACTTTACGCCCGCTAAATGTATGTAATAATCTGTACTTTACCGCCCGGTCGTGCATAAAAATATTTATAGTCCGGATGGAATGTTCGAAAACCAACGATACAAACGTTACAATTTTAACCCTAAAGGGATGAAATAGGGGTTGAGAGTTTGTATGGAAAAATCTTAAAATTGAAACTGATTTTCACAAAAAATTAAATACAGACTATATTTAAAAATTACTTCCTTTTCAATAAAAATTATTATGTGGACTCCTTCTAATAAAATGCTAAAAATATTGAAAAAACATTGAAAATCGTAAACAATTGTTAAAAATCTCGAAAAATATAAAGAAATCTTGAAAAACGTAAATAATTGTAAGAAATTCTGAAAATCTGGAGAAATTAATACAAATTGGTAAAAAACTGTCAAAAATCATAAAAAAATAATTTAAAATTGTAAATAAAATTGACAATTATCGAAAATTGACGAAAATCCTGAAAGAATGTTAAAAATCCAGAAAGATAGTTATAGATCGCAAAAAACGTTGCTGATAGCTAATAGTAAATAAATAGCAAAAAAATTGCTGAAAATATAATTTTAATAATCCTCAAATATTATGTTGAAAATCTTAAAATAACGTTGAAAATCGTAAAAAATTGTTGGCATCCTAAAAAATTTTGAAAAATTGTTGAAAATGGTTTCAAAAATGTCGAAAGTCATACAGATATCATGAAAAACGTGAAAAATTTTAAGAAATTCTTGACAGTCTTGAAAAAATTTGTGAAAGTTGAAACAATGTTGAAAAACGAAAAAAATTATTAACAATTGTAAAAAATAGTTGATTATCGCAAAAAGCAAGTGTATAACCTAAAAATATCAAAAATGATAAAAAAATTATGGAACATCGTGAAAATCAATGAAAAAAATCGTAAAAATTGGAAAAAATAAAATAAAAATCATTAATTGTTATGCGATACGAAGTTCGCGGGGTCAGTTAGTTATTAATAGATTAAATAAAACATAACAAATAAAACTTTAGAGAACAAGAGATATTACATCTTCTTTCCACTCAATTATAAATTATAATAGGATTCAGTACCTACATCATTAGGAAAGCTTATAAATGGAGATACTTATATGCAATTCATACATTTAATTTAATCAACAATAGCATGCGACAGTAAAACTTGGAGTAGACTTTTATTCCGCTACTTAAGCCCGAAGACATTCTCCTTACACAGGGTATTACAGTCGTAATAATACGATACAGTGGTATACTTATTCTTTATAATAGTTATGATCTTCTTTGTAACTGTCATACATTATACTGCTTCAGAAATGTTGAGCACAACGGAGGCGACGACAACGAATAATAAACTTATTACAAGACAAATACAATACACACTAACAAACATTGTTAAGAATGACAATTTCTTGTAGTATTTCTGTTTATTAGTAGAGTGTTTTATTACACACATTTCTGTGTAAAAAAAAGAGTGTGCGTGTAACCTTTACGCGCGATTGAAGTAAAACTTTTTGACGTACCTACGTATCGAAAAATAAATATTTAATTCGAATTCAATTATATTTATTGTCTATATACTTTACAAAAAATGATATAATGTTATATTTATATTATTCATTAGAAAGAGGAATTTGAAAGTTATCATTATTTTTTATATATGAAATAATAGGTTTATGATAACTAAAATGTGAAACATAGATTTTACTCTCTAAGTACCATTAATGTATTTGAAACCGTTTAAAAATTTTATAAATAAATTTTGAAAAGTTTGAAAATTTAAGCTCCTTCCATAGCTGAAATCACACCGTTACTTCCATCAGAATCTTCAGTTAGAATCTAACGTTAGAATATGACGTCAGAATTGTAACGTTCCGTTACAATTACTTCCGTTAGAAAATAAATCTGAGTTACCCCTAGTCGCGCCTAAAGAAGTTTTACTTCAATATTAGGTAAACAATATTAAAAATATACACACATTACGTTTAGAATGTGTGATTTTGTAGCTGTATCTACCTTATTGTAATACAACACATCACAAGAGCCTTCGATAGTTAGATAACCATTTCATTTTGTAGCATTTTATAGCATATTCCATAAAATTTAAAATCCTGAGTTGAGTTTGTTTTCTCCAGTTCTACGAAGGATCTGTTATTGCTGGTAAAAGATTAGCCATCCTGACTAGTGGTTCTATGGCCTTTATGGGTACCTAACCAAACCTAAAATAAGTATAAGCAAGTGTTAAAACATTTCGAATATTATTATTTTATGAACAAAAACGTGCAACAAGCTTCTTTACTTAACGTAAAGCTTCCCCATAAACAATTATTTACTATCATAATATTGTAACGGGATAACCGTAAAGGAAGGGACCTTAATTTGAAAGATTGTTGTTGACAGTTGATTTTTAGTTGTTTGTAAAAAAATCAACTGACCATTTTAAATAATGTTTTTAGAAAATTCTAGAAACTTCTAAACACACTGACTAGATTAAATAATGTTGTATATAAGGGAATGCATGGGCAGTTTAAGTCAGTTCGAGTCAAGTGTTCACAAGAGTTCATTGTATTGTCAAGTAGTTAGACGTTATCCAGCAGAGTTCAGTGTATCTTAACAATTTTGTAAATAAATGGTGTAAAAAGCCACCATAAGTGTTTCAAATTGGTGTCAGGTGTGGGGTGAAGATACAAGAATGCCTGGAAAAAGGATAAATGAACTATTGGTGACTGAGCTCAGAAGAGAGCTCGAAGAATTGGAGTTGGAAACTTCTGGAAGCAAATCCGTATTGTTAAGAAGGCTCCGTGAATACTATGTAAATAATGATTTGGACCCTGACGCTGTGGAGTTCGAAGACCCAGTTCAAAAAGCAAATTCTGAACTAGCTCAACAACTTTCCCGGCTGCAAGAAGAACAAGCTCAACAACTTTCCCGGCTGCAAGAAGAACAAGCTCAACAACTGTCCCAGTTGTCCAGTCAGATAAGCAGCCAGCGCGAAGATAGGTCCCAGCTGAAAGAGGAGCTATCAGGACGAATGACGAGCCAACAAGAAGAACAAACTTAACAACTTTCCCGGCTGCAAGAGGAGCTATCAGGACGAATGACGAGCCAGCAAGAGGAGCTATCCAGTCAGATGAAGAGCCAGCAAGAGGAGCTATCCAGTCAGATGAAGAGCCAGCGCGAAGATATGTCCCAGCTGTCACAAAGAATGACGAGCCAGCAAGAAGAACAGACGCAACAATTTTCCCAGCTATCACAACGGATGTCTACCCTATCAGATGAGTTATCCAGTTCGTTCTCCCAGCAAATATCACATCTAAGGGACGAGCAAAATCAACAAGTCGCCAACTTGCGAGACGAGCAAAACCAGCAAGTGGCCAACTTGAATCAGCAAGTGGCAAACTTGCGAGAGGAAATCAACCAGCAAATGCAGTCCGAAATAAGAAAGCTTCAACAAGAACAGGAAGCTTGTCGCCGAAACCAAATCATCCACCACGGCGACGGAAATGCAGAAAGGAGGGAAACCGGCCACGTAGACGTCGAACGACGAGGAAACGAAGAGGCGGCCCAGGTACGAATGACGATAAAACCCCCGACCTTCGACGGGAAGGCTTCCTGGTCAAATTACCTAAAACAATTTGACGCAGTGGCCAGAGCGAATGGATGGTCACCCCAGGAGAAGGCATTGTTCTTAACCATGGCTCTGCAAGGCGAGGCTTTAGACGTCCTGCATGTATTGACACCGGATGAGGTTGACAATTTTAAGCTATTGGTGAATCGTCTAGAGATGCGTTATGGTCAAAGTCAACTACAACCAGTATACCGAGTGCAGTTGAAAAGTCGGAAGCAGAAAAATGGAGAAACTATCCAGGAGTTCAAGGCAGAAGTGGAAAAAATGGTACGGTTTGCGTATCCAAATGCAGCAGAAGATTTTCTGGAGTGCCTGGTGATCCAAACCTTTACCGATGGTCTTCGAGACGCCGAGTTGCAACGGACTGTACGGTTGGCGAGACCGAGATCTCTTGTAAACGCCTTGACCATTGCCCTGGAGTTCGATGCGGCGACGGAGGCCTCACATGGAGCTGCTCGACTGATGGAAGACACTGGTAACGTCGACCATGCCGTTTATGCCGTCAGCAACGTCGAAGCGGTAGTGGAGAGGTTAAAGAAGTTTTCTTTAAAAGGAAGGCGCCCAGTGAGGTGCTGGAATTGCGGAGAACTAGGCCACATAAGAAATACTTGCCCCCATTGTACCCGTATGGAGCAGAACGAGGAAAAACTTGCCTTAGTTAAGGTTGTGCCAGAAGGCGAGAGCTCTATGCTGGAGGAGCAACAAGAAAACGATCCCGTTCTGAGAAAGATTAGGGAGTGGAAGAGAATGGACCGTCGTCCGTTGTGGAGAGAGATATCCTCATCCTCTCCTGCTTTAAAAGCATACTGGTCCCAATGGAACTCTTTAATTTTGGACGGAGGGCTCGTTAAAAGACTTGTAGAAAATTCCGAGGGCACAGAAACAAGGAAACAAATAGTGGTCCCAAGAAATGCTGTACTGGAAATTTTAAAACAGATGCATAATGATAGTTCTGGAGGACATCTGGGTATCACGAAAACGCTGCAAAAGATCCGAGATAGATTTTACTGGGTAAATTGCACTAATGATGTTAAAGATTGGTGTTGTAAATGCACTACATGTGCTGCCAGTAACGGTCCGCACCAAAAACCGAAGGCGGAAATGCAGCAATACCTGGTTGGAAGTCCTTTTGAAAGAATCGCAGTAGATGTATTGGGGCCACTTCCACAGACCGATGTAGGAAACAAGTACATCTTTGTTGTAATGGACTACTTCACTAAATGGGTTGAAGCATATGCAGTTCCCAATCAGGAAGCTACCACTTTAGCAGATATATTGGTTGAAGAATTCGTAAGCCGATTTGGGGTACCATTAGAATTACATTCAGACCAAGGAAGAAATTTTGAGAGCAAGCTGTTTCAAGAAGTTTGCCAAAGATTAGGCATCCACAAAACGAGAACCACAGCGATGCACCCTCAGTCTGATGGAATGGTGGAACGAATGAACCGGACTATAACCAACTATCTGTCAAAAGTGGTGTCAGATTGTCAGAGGGATTGGGATCGACATATTCCACTATTTCTAATGGCAATTCTATCGGCCATCAACGAATCAACTGGCCAAACGCCTGCGAAGGTCCTGTTCGGTAGAGAAATGAGGCTACCATGTGACTTGGTGTTTGGTTGTAAACCTGGTGAAGAAATGGCACGTGAACAATATGTCACCGACCTTCAGAATCGAATGGAAAATATACACAACCTGGTGCGTGGAAAACTACAATTATCTAGTGATCGGATGAAGAGGTACTATGACACACGGACAATGGAAAAGAGTTACCAAGTTGGAGATTTAGTTTGGCTCTATAACCCCCGACGGCGTCGAGGTATTTGTCCCAAATTACAAAAGAACTGGGAAGGTCCTTACACCATCAAGAAGAAGATTAACGATGCCATTTATCGGATCGTGAAAATTCCCAGAGGGAAACCCGTCGTGGTCCATCATGATCGTTTGGCGCCTTACCAGGGAAACCACAGTGGAGATGCGCAGCAACTCCAAGAAGATGGTTTGGCTGGCTCAGGGAGTGTGCGGGATTCCGATGTAGGAAATAACATTCCAGGAGGAATGAATCTAAGGAGGGGGCAGTGTAACGGGATAACCGTAAAGGAAGGGACCTTAATTCGAAAGATTGTTGTTGACAGTTGATTTTTTGTTGTTTGTAAAAAAATCAACTGACCATTTTAAATAATGTTTCCAGAAAATTCTAGAAACTTCTAAACACACTGACTAGATTAAATAATGTTGTATATAAGGGAATGCATGGGCAGTTTAAGTCAGTTCGAGTCAAGTGTTCACAAGAGTTCATTGTATTGTCAAGTAGTTAGACGTTATCCAGCAGAGTTCAGTGTATCTTAACAATTTTGTAAATAAATTGTGTAAAAAGCCCCCATAAGTGTTTCAATATGTATGTATATATACTTACTTAATCAAATCATAATGAATGTCGCTGGCTCGTCTTTTTTTCATTTTCATTTTTCTTCAAATCTTTCTGGCGCTGATAATATGCCCTTTGACGTTCACAATTTCTTTTTCTTTTTAGCTCTTTAAGCCTATAAAACGAAAATAGCTAGGTATAAATAATAGGTATAAATAATTAGGTATAAATAGTGTAATTACACACCAAAAATAAAATGTATGCATATAGAGTACTCACTCATTTTCATTCAATATTTTTTCATCACTTTAAGGATTTTAGGGTATAATTAATGAGAAGTAATCAATATAAATATTCCTGCATTGAGTAGTAGTTCAGTAATTATAGTTTCTTTTTAGGACAAAAAGATTACCAGCAAGCCACTGGTGCTTTCTTTTAAAAGTTAATTAGTAAGTTCTAAAAAAATATCCAAAACTTAGCTTTTCTGGCTTTGTAATTTCGTGGAATTTAATACTTTACAATTTTCTTCAATGTTGAGTTCTTCAGAAATCGTCATGTGATTTTTGTCGGTTTAACGTATCTAGTAACGTCTTCGGACAATAGCTTTCTTAAAAGCATTTTAAATTTTATTTTTAAATCTTTTACTTGCACGTTTTCGATTTTTATCTAACTTGGGGGAAACTTATATACTAGACAGGATAAAATAAAATACATTTAATTAGGTGACATAATTCATTACCATTGTCAAATGGCGCACTTTCAAAGCATTAGAAGTTGCTTGTTAAAAAATTTTGTTATTTTTTTTTTCGACCTAAATATTTATACTTTTTTTTTGTTTTTAGGTAAGTTCTGCATATGATGTTTTACTCAAGAAACTAATAAGGTAAAGTACTGTATGTTAAAACCAATCTACGAACCATAAAACATTTAAATTTAGAAATTTATTCATTTTAACAGATATTTGGAAAAAACACCAACTCTTAAAATAGTGTAATGATTTGTTTTATTTCTTATTTTTACTGAAAGAAATCTCTTTACAATTAAAATAACATAAATATTAACAATAAAAAATATAGTACAAAAAAATCGGTTGTCTGTTCATTTTTCATTTTTCATTTTTCATTTTTCATTTTTCATTTTTCATTTTTCATTTTTCATTTTTCATTTTTCATTTTTCATTTTTTATTTTTCATTTTTCATTTTTCATTTTTCATTTTTCATTTTTCATTTTTCATTTTTCATTTTCCATTTTTCATTTTTCATTTTCCATTTTTCATTTTTCATTTTACATTTTTCATTTTTCTTTTTTCATGTTTCATTTTTCATTTTTCATTTTTCATTTTTCATTTTTCATTTTTCATTTTTCATTTTTCATTTTTCATTTTTCATTTTTCATTTTTCATTTTTCATTTTTCATTTTTCATTTTTCATTTTTCATTATTCATTTTTCATTTTTCATTTAAGCCTATCAGAGCGAGGTAACGCTCATGGCAGCGTGTTAAAAATACTTTTAACACGGTTTAGTTTATTGTCATTGCAAATTCGCCCATTTCATTATCAAAATAGGGCAGTTGTACAAAAAAAATTGTATGGTATTTGTGTTAAAAGTGATTTTATTTTGTTCGTGAAATTGTTCAATTCGCTCCGCTCATTTCACAAACTTTTTCACTCACAAAATAAAACGTCACTTTTAACACTCATATCATAAATAACTATTATATAATTTTAAAATTTCTCACACCAGTTAATAAAAATTAGTACTTACCTCGATTTTAATACAAATATACAGTCCATAACCAACAAAATCTTAACTGAAAGCTACAAACAACAGATGAATTGGTAGTTACTAGATAGAAAATATATAGAGGGTAAAAGGAAGAATAACCATCTGAATGTATTAAAAAGTGTTCATTGGAAAGAAACAAATTGAGTTTGCGCCACTATAGCACGAGGATAATTTTTAAATGAAGCGCTAAATATTAAACAGTAAGAAGAGGTGGATATGTAAAAAATAAAACACTTCTACTTTAATATTGTAGGATTTGACTATCAATGTTATCTTACAGTAGCTTTTTACCTAAAGATTCAAACTCTGCATACTTTACGTTCTATTAAATTGCTAAGTTCATAGGTACCATGCACTCATTTGATATTACCGCCATTTCGGACAAATTCTGAACTGTAATTCACTGTTTAATAGGGGAGACTTTTTCTGCTGAATTCTCATATGGTGATCCTTACCTCTACCCTCCATAAGAAAATGGAAAGCTTGATAAATAACAAGAAGATTAAACACAGAGATATTATATATAAAGTAGGTAAGATTTACTGGGACATATGTTACAAAATATAGCATAGAGTTAATTTTGCAAAAGTCGAGAGAGAGATAAGAGTGGGTACCGCGATCTTCTGAATCTTTCCAACCAACGCACTTCTGAAAGCCTGGCTCCCACAATCTCTATGGACATAGCCGATGAAAAAAGCCACCTGAAAATTTAAAATAAAAACAAAACAAATTAACATATCGTTAAAATACGACCATTTATTAGTTGGGGTTCCTTTTAATAAAAATTGTAAATAAAAAAGCTAGTCTTTTCTCCGATTTGCTATTTAATAGGAAACTGGAATCTTGCTACAATAAGAATTAGGTCTTATTTCATAATGCCGACATGAAATTGGAAACAGCTGCAGACAAAAGATGATTACATATAATTTGACAGCTGAATCTTAATTAAGTTGGTAAATGACAGCTTAAAAGGAATAAGAGAACATTTTAATAAAATAGTTAATAACTCATGGCAGATAAGACATCCGTAAAATAAAATTTCGTAATTTAAAATTTTGTTTACAAAATTAATAGCTCACTGATGTAGGTATTCATCACCTAAAGGACACTTAATATAAATTATATCGTGAAAGTAAAAAAATAATATAAATTAAAGCTAAAACCTATGTATAAAAATTAAAAAAAAAATCATTTTCCGTTTTTTCCGATTTTTATTAATTTTCTTTCTTTTTCATTCGATTTTTCCATTTTGCTTCTATTTACAATTTTTGTGGTATTGTTCGTTTTTTTTTTGTTTTTTTTTAATTTTTTTAATTTTGCATTTTTATATATTTCTTTTGTATTTTTTTCAGTTTTTTGCTTTTTTTTCAATTTTTCTAGTTTTTCAATTTTTCTCTATTTTTTTTAATTTACCCAGATTATTATTTTTCTACATTAATCTTTTTTTTTATATAATTTGTAATTGTTTTTTATCATTTTTGACTTTTTTCAGGATATTCAACAATATTTTACGGTTTTACATGTATTTTTACAACTGTCAACGATTTTTTACGATTTTCAACTTTTTCAAGATTTTTAACATAATTTTATACGATTTTTAAAATTATATCAAGATTTTCAAATATTTTAAACTCTTTTTTCACAATTTTTTTCTGAATTTTTAACATTTTTTCTGTATTTTCTTTGTAAATTTATTTTACAATCTGTCAATTTTTTTATGGTTTTTAGAATTTTTTAACCATTTTTATTTTATTTTTATTTTTTATTTTTATTTTTTATTTTTATTTTTTATTTTTATTTTATTTATTTTTACGGGCAAGCCCAATTCAGAAAATATTATTACAAAAAGAAAAAAAAAATATTACAAAGACAAAAGCAAAACCATAAACAGTGTCAACACAAAGAACAAACCTTGTAAAATGTATTGGATCACAAAGCTAATAAGTTAAAGGAAAAAAAGAACATTACGATATAAAAAACAAAACAATGTTTAAGCTTAAAAATTGCTGATAGAAATTATACCACTAACATTGTATGTTCAACAAATGTTTTTTAAATCTATCCAAGGAATTGCAGAATATATTTAAGCCATTTAGAGAATTCGAAAGTCTAAGTGTTCGTGGTAAAAAATTGTTGTAAGTATAGTTTTATCTATGAAAGCTTATGTGAAAACTTTGAGTTTGTCTTCTTGACCGAGTAGGTACAAAAAGACCAATTTTTGACAGAAGATCGGGACAGCTACTATTACCATTAATAATGTTGAATAAGATTGTCAGATTCTTTTTCTACGGGTTTCTAATGAAGTAATATTCAATAATAATTCAATATCTGTGTAGCTACGATATATATGTTGTTTAAAATTAATTTTTTAAGATTGTAAAGAATTTCTTATAATTATTTATGTTTTCCAAGATTTCTTCGACTTTTTTTACCATTTCCAATTTTTTTCAACCCCTTATTTGCACCCTTAGACGTGTATTCTAATAAACCATAAAACATTTGTTTGATAAAATATTTTTAAAAGTCTAAATTGCAATTTTTATAATAATTTTAAGATTTTTCTATATAAACTCTCAATTCCTATTTCACTCCTTTAGGCTTAAAATTTGTTAAAATTCCTTCTTAGTAGGTGCTGACATTATAAAAAATATACATCTGTCCAAATTTCTCTCTATACCTCAGTCAGTGGGAACTTCTAATAAATATATGTATACAATGTTGTTCGTTGTGTGTTTCGCTATAACTCGAGAATGACTGGACCGATTTGGCTAATCTTGAAATATTTGTGAAAATTCAAGGAAGGTAACAAGTAACGAAAAAACTATTTTATTTTCCATGACTTCCATATAGATGGCGGTGTGAGTGTATTAACATAAAAATAAACCCATATTTCGTAGACACCCTGTATATAGCGTTGCATTTCTATTTATAAATAATATAGTTGGAAAGATAATTTGAATTTGTCTTCTTTCAGGATAGGATATTTAGTAATAAATGATGAAGAAAAAAAATATAGAAAAATGATAAAACTTATCAAAAATTTAAAGAAAATTGATTAATTAAAAAAAACAAGAAAGCATAAAAAATGGAGAAAAATTGAAAAAGAAACATGCAACTATAGAAAAACCAGAAAAGGATAAAAAATATTTTTAAAAACATTGACCATTTAACTAAGAAGAAACAACTACTTCCCGGGCTATGTACTGATGAGACCCAATTGGTCGAAACTGGTCTACAAGTTATGTTGTCCCTTCTAACTGCAAACTAAATTGGTTGGTTTAAATTATCTGTTGGATATGCCAACCCCATTTGACTTTGAAGTGTAATTCAATATACGTCGGGGCACATAGCCCGGAAATTAGTTGTTTCTTCTTAGTTAAATGGTCAATGTTTTTGAAAATATTTTTCAAAACTCGTAAAGCGATAGAATAACTAATATTCTGTATTTTTCAACATTTGTTCATTAATAACTCGCTTTATTAAGTAAGACACTATTACATTTTTCTGTAATAATACTTTAATGATTTCGTTTATTTGCATAAACATTTTCTTTTCTACTAATATGTGATTTGTTATTATGTTTCGATCGTTCCTGTTTACAAGAAAATATGAAATGTCAATATATTGTGTAGATCCCTATTAATAGGTTCGAATGAAAACTCGACACTTTGATGATGAAACCACAAAGACCTTTTGATACACAAACATTAATTAGACTCGTAGTAAACAGCCTTAGGGATATACCGTCATTTCTCCGTTATAACATAATCCAACTAGAAATATGAGCTGAACCGGGCCTGACCTGCAACTAATTTACTATTGACGTGGAAATGATTAGTTAGATGCTGTTAGAGCATTCGAGTACATAATATAAACCCATTGGAAGCGTAACCACCATTATTGAGAGAGTTTTCTTAGTATCACAATCATAGCCATGGGCAATGGGTGGAATTAGGGGTTTTAACAAATTAAAAAGTGGGAATTTTTAAACAAGAACTTAAAACAGGGTTACAAAAAACGGTGGGCTTTTAATGGATTGTATCTAATGATCTTAAATCGTTTTCTTAAACTTTTGCAGAAGAAGACTTAACACCGCAAAGAACAAAATTTAGTAAGAAAAACATATGAAAACAAAGCAAATAATAAAAAAAAACTAGTGTGGGACTGCCGGCAGAAGTTATACTTCTATGCACGCGCATGGATTCATAAATTTGCATGCAAATGATTTTGCAAACTAATTATATGATATTCGTGGTAAGCGACCCCAAAAATCTCTTAGTACCGTGTGCACACTCTTTTTGTATCGAATTTGCATAAAATTCCTGGAGACGAGGTCCGTCTTAAGCACCAGGTGTTTTGAACACCATCGCCATTTTCAGCAATACTTACCGAGTTGTAAGTTTTCTCTCTATTGTCTGTTCGGAATGTACTTTTCGAATGCAGAAATGCAATTTCCATTTTTACATTATAAAATATAGCTACAAATTTCCTAATACTTTAACGAATCCAAAGCAAAAAACGCATTCCGATCCATCTTACGTTACAAAATTCGGAGCTTTGTTTCGGCGACTATTCGTAAAAATTCTGTTTATGTAGCCAACAACTTCAAAAGCATAGTGCAGGATATACTGCAACCATGTGACGGTATTTTAGACTACAATGCAATACTCATTACTGAATATTAATATAAAATACTAAACATAATATGTTAACTTACGTGACAGAATTATAAAATAATCTGTCAAATATCCATGTGGTCCGTCACTATGATATTCATACATTAGTTCAGACTGTTTTTTGTATATCTATCCCTTTTCAATGTACTGAATGTTGAAACGGTATTCAAAGGACTTATAATTATGACTAATAACATGTGATAAATATTTCATCTTTGTTGTTACTGACCAATATACCTTATAACTGTGTCTGTCTCTCTTACTCACACCATTACATATATGTAATGATTTTTCCCATTTAACTGTACACAAATCTTTTTCACCGAGTGCATGAATAGAAGTATAACTTCCATAAAAACATAAACTTTAAAATTTATTAAATAGACCAAAAGAATTTTGAGAATCAAGGTTGATTTCCTTGAAAATTGTATTTATGACCTTTCTCAATATCTACTTTACACCAAAGTGGGCTTGTGCTTTGGGGATGAAAGCAATTAGATCTAGGGTATAAACGTTTTTTCAATTATAATAAACATTAAAGTCGATAGAATGGTCAATTCTAAACAAATATAAAGTTTATTGTAACATTGATACTTTTCGAGTTATTACCTTCAGTTAGGCGACGTACGAAAAAAATTATCTGTAAAGAAAATTTATACCTTAATTGCTTTAAAGCAAAAATCTTTCAAGTAGTGCATTTGATGAGCATTCACGTATTGTGCAAAAACTAACTTTAACGAATACAGTAGTAGAAAAATATAGATTTACACAAAGGTGAAAAAAAGAATAATGCTTGGAGAATGGAACAAGAAATGAAAATAAACGGCGTCATATTGGTGTAGACGATTTTATATAGCTAAACACTAAACAGAAATAAAAATAAAGGGGACCAAAAAAACTGGAACGAAAACCGAAAGCCAACAAGCGTAGTTGGCAGACCTTTACTTTAATAAATTTAATATCATATTCCTGTTTATTCACAATTCTTGAAGTTTCATTGTATCTTAGTAGAAAACTGAAAATGAATGTAGAGATTGCTTATAAATGTATCAAATAAAATAGAATTTATATTACAATGTACATAAATAGCTTAAAACAATGTGTAACTAATATTCACCTGCCAGAAATAGCCGTTATTATACTGTGGATCAATAGAACGAAACAAGCTGAATTTGACAATGCGTAAATGTGGCTGTAATTCACATTTCTCAATTCAGAAAGTTCATTGGGCGTGCCAAACACATAATTTAATTGTCACAACGAAGTGGTGTATTATTCTCCTTCTCTAGTATGTCGACATAATCGTCCAATTATTTTACTCAATGAACAATATTACGTAATTTGGCGTTAGTAAAGTTCGAAATGGATATGGAACTCCTCTTAGGATTCTTTAGACAAAAAACATATCATTGCTGCTGAGACGGAATTGTGCATTCTATGAACTTTACCAGAACCGGATTTAAGTTTTAAAGTTGCAGTTCTAGTTTAAATCTAGTTCGTTTCGCGATCCTTTACAAGTGTTCCGCTTCAACAACTGTAATGCCTTAATGGTACCTACAAACTTTTTTTAAAAAGGTAGCAGAAGTACATTATGGAAATGTAGAATTTTAGTGAAATTTCAACGAAACTTTTCGAATAAAACTTTTCAACTTTAATTCTACATGAACAGTACGAATAATATTTTTAAATTTTAAATGAACAATAAAAATTAAACATGGAAAATTTATGAAAAATAAAGGTATTATACTTGATTTTCAAGTAAAAATGAATTTTTGTGTAAAAGTTATTATTTGTAATTATAATAGATATTGATTTAAGTTATTCATCATTTATCAACGTTTTCTAATCTATACTTAATAATAAATCTGTAGAGAGGTCAATTCTGTACATGAAATATATTTCCAAAATAACTATCAGGGGGTAATTGGGGATCAATACTGATTCCAAAAATGCAATCAGTAAATTTTTTGTCTGTGAGTCTGTATAACCGCTATGGAAACAAAAACTACTCGACGGATTTTAACGAAATTTGGTACAATTATTTTTCATACTCCTGTGCTGGTGATAGTATACTTTTTATCACGCTACAATCAATAGGAGCATAGCAGTGAAGGGAAATGTTGGGAAAACGGGAGAAGTTACTCCATTTTTTAAGCTTCCGTCGCGTGTGCAACCTTAATGGTTAAAGCTATACAGAAATCATCTTATTTTTATAATTTGGAGGTCAACTGTGAACGGATTTTACAAAATTTTACCCACAGGGGGGTTGCGGGGGCGTAAAAAAAATTAAATTTTAAAGTTAATAAATAAAGCTTTGGCGATTTAAAAAAAGGGCCAACTCAGGTTCTAAGGGTCGTAGGCCTTAATTCGTATAAAAATACTAGCATTTTGAATAAATAGAAATTAAGTTACTATGTCTTAATGCGCCGCGGTTATTTTAAATGTAAATAAGCTTAAAATCACGGTACTTTTGCAATACATTTTTACATTATTTAATATAAACTTTTTGGTCAAAAAATGATTGATTTTCCAAATCTTTAATTTAATTCTTTAAGAATTCGTGTAAATAGTTAACGCATAATAACGGTATAAAAAAAGCGATGTAAGATAAACAATTTCAATTTTGCAATAACAGGAACATAACCTAGAATTGTGCATGGTTAGAATTCCAAAGGTTTATTTGTTAAATGCAAAGCGACCACAACAGTGCTATGTTTTGAGTAGAGATGACGCTACTGGCGATTCTTTCTAACTTTCGCAGACTTGTAACATCAAATATCAGCCAGTCTATACCGGAGATGTCTCTTCATTAGTGACTGAAGAGACAAGCCTGTACTGTACTGATGAGGTCTAACAGACCGAAACACAGTGTCTACAATTCGGTTTTGCCCTTGTATAGACTGATTGATATTTATATTTACGCCGCAGAATTATGTGCATTTGAGTTAGGAATTTTAACCATGTACAAATCTAGGTTAAAATGTAAAAGATGATACATAACGTATGTGTATATATATATATAATTTTACTTGATATAATAATAAAATCTAAATAAATAAATCATCAAAATGTTTTGCTCTCCTACTGTGTTAAAATAAAAACCATATATAAAAAACACACAAATAAAAAAGGAAATTGAAGACACATTAAAATTCAATCATTTACAGACAAACCTCCATGCTAAAAATAACAAAATAATAAGTTTTATGGTGTAAATGTATATATTTTTATGTATTTTAATAGTGATGTACCTGAATTTTAAAATGTTTTATTAGTGTAATGTTGTCAAACGGAATTCGTCGCTTTTCTCATAGTAAGTCATCACATTTGTAACAATATTTCTTTATTTTATAAAAATTGTTCTTCACCACAGATGTCCTGAAGAAGAATTAAATAAATTCGAAAGCTTGACTGAAATCAAAGAGTTTTCTTTACTTACCTTGGCCAAACGTTGACTGCAACTCCACGATTGACTTCACGTTATATATATATATATATATATATATATATATATATATATATATATATATATATATATATATTATAACATATATATGAGAAAATACATATATATTATAACATGTATGAAAATACCTTGAAAATTTTAATTTATTTTAATATAGATGTGAATAAGGTAAGATTCAAGTTAATTTCTTTTATTTTAACGATTATTACTTTAACAGATGTTCTTATCTATTCTCTTTCTTAGGGTCAGAGTTCAAAAAATCTCAACTAATAAATGGATTCAAATTTAACTGATATTGAAAATTTCAAAAGAAAATAATAAAATTCAACAATCATATACCAAATTATGTTTTTGTCCGATAATTCCAATGTAACCTTAACCTCACTTTTTCTTATTGTTTTGTGCGCATAGACACATTACCTTCAAATTTCAAACATCGTTAAATCAAGGGTTATAAAAAAATTCTGAATTTTGTTATCAATAAATCAAATTAAACTTATCAAAGAATGAAAAAACAACTTATTTAAAACAGTGAAACAGTGTACAAGTGAAAGTAAATGTTCATCAAATACAGAAAAATCAAACACAGGAATGTTCTTTATTTAAAAAAAAATTGGAAATTGATACCGTGTTTTGAAGCTTTGGTATTCTCTCTGGACAAACTAAGGCACAGGCTATCCTTTCCTATTGGAATCCAACCATTTCCCAGGACATCAATGATACTTTATAGATTTAGACGAATAAATTTGCTTCTCATCCGGAACTTATTTGCTCTTACATCAAATGGTAAGTAAACTAATACTCTCTTTCTTATTAGAAACTAGTTTTACTTTAGTTAAATCACTCAGGAAGCATTTATATAAATGAAGTGCTCATCATACCATTTCTAACATTCATTTCTCCATATATATAAACTTTATTTCTTACCATCGGCTATCAGGAGTTGTCTTGTGGCTTTGTTAACACTTTTTACTACTTTTATACTTTCTATTATAAGTATTTTTTAAAAAAAAAACGAAATTTTAACGGAGCAAAATTTATTACATGTTATCACTTCAAAAGCCCAAAAACAAGAGAAAGATTCAGGAAATCAACAATTTAACAACTGAATCCCCAAACAATCTTACACTATCATTATTATGTTCTATTCGCCTACTAAATTACTGATCAAATACAATTATTAAAAATATAATACCTAATTCCTTATTTACATTTTAATACAATAGACATTCTTTTAAAATTTGCTAAACTTTTAAATGAATTGTTAATTTTATAATATCTTATCTACAATATAATCTAATGTCTTTCTATTTTTAGAATTTTTCATTTGGAAATTAAACTAATAACAAATCACAATATGTCTTGAGAACAAACATTGTCTATTCTAAAAGTAAGTACAAACTTTTTTTATTTCCTTTTATGAGTTCTAATATTTTATACTGAAATTTATGTAAAACTTTACATTGATGTCTTAACATTTGGTTTTCTTATTTCATTTTATCTTAATTTATTTAAAATCGGTTTTAATTACTAAGGTATCGTAAAATTTATAAACTTTTTTAATATTTACTCTCATTATCTATTTGATACATGATTATTAGAATTTTATATGTTATAGATAAATTATATTATTTTGATTCTTTGAATATCTCTTATATGTAGGTACTTGTATATTTTAATTTCTCATTTTGTTTTATTTTTTCTTTTTAGGTATTGAGAAGAAGACGATTATAAATTATCCCAAATTTTCTACATTTGCACTCTGCCTTGGAATGAGAATATATTTTCCTTTTCTCTATTTTTATTAATTTTCTTTATATGTACTTAATTGAAATAGCATAGTAACTTATATCATCTCAATATATATATATATATATATATATATATATATATATATATATATATATATATATAATCTTGGGTAATAAGATAAGATTAAACACATTTATTTTCTTAAGACTAGATATTAAAATGATACACTGCAAGGCATGCAATTTTGTAAGCGGTAGCCAGCTTCTATTCTTGCTCCCCCTTATGAAGTCTTCTAACGTACAATTTTTTTACATTCCCTATTTAATTTTCTTGTTATGTATTTTCAAATTTGAATGACATACAGTTTGAGTCCGTGGTTCTTTACCCGTGCGTCATCATTTAAAACATACGAAGTAAGTCTGAAATTGCAACTTAATAACATGCGGTAGCTGTTTTGTCTCTAGTTTTATGCGTGGAAGACAATGACGCTAGATTAAAAGTATGTGTTTTATCTCGCCAGGTATTCAGTGACGCACGGGTAAAGAACCACGGACTCAACTGTATGTATGTACGTTGGACGCTTTTTGGTTTGTAAAACTTTTTGAGTTGGCATCAGCGATATGCTGTAGCAATAAAACCAGATTATTTTGGTTCAAAAAAGTTTAAAGTAGGTATTTTACTATTATTTTGCAATTTTAATAGTATTATACGTTACAAGGTCGGTAGGTGACTTATTACAGTACGACTTAGTTTACGGACGAGGCGACGTAGGAGCCAAGTCCGGAAACAAAACTGAGTACTGTAATAACACCTAACGACCATGTATCGTATTATATTTTATTTCATGCGATTTTTATAAACTAATATATTCATAAAAATTTTAACAGTATTTCGTAACTTTACTAAAAATAGTTCGTAACTTGATTAGTTAGGTCAAATTAACTTGAAAGCCATCTGTCACTGTCAAATATAATTTTTTTATTATTAAGATTTAATTGTTAATATTAAATTGAATAACATTGACTTCTTTTTAAATATGGATGTAAAAGTAAGTAATTAATTATTTTATTTTTATTTTATAGTCATTATAGTATTTTTAAATGTCAAAAATTAAAAGTAATTGTCGTTCCTTAAGCAATCAGAGAGCGTTGCTAGGCAACACATTACAGTACCTGATACCGTAATCTTTTACTTACCAGCGCCAAATTGATTATAGGGAAGTTTATTTACTGGTCAGAATGAAATAAAAGTAGTTTTTGCTTCTCTCGACACTTCCTTCAATTTTTGGTAATGAAAACAAAAGACATTGAAATAAGATCATTAGGTCCTGATATACTAAGATTGAAATTATAAATAATTTTTAAATGCCCCATTTTTTTAACAAGTATAAATTATTCTTTTAGATAGATATTAAAAAATGTACATTTAATCTAAGAAACTCTCTATATTGTTTAAAAACGCAGCAATGAAACACAATATACAAGAAAGATTAATTCATAAAATTTTTCTAAATGTCGTGTATCCACTCTAAGGCTAATTAATTAAAAGAACTCCTACAGGAATCCTTTTAACAAAACAACCTAAGAACTCGAAATCTTTTTACAAAACATGACAATGTCAGTAAGTTCTAAACTAGGATCATATTCATTTCAAACGTAAAAACGAAACATAAAAAATATCACAAGAAGACAGAAAATATTAACTCGAGTGTATATAGCGTACCGAACGGAAAATGTCAGAGGCACTTAGGTTGATTAAATCTGTTGTAAATGTATAAATGTTCCGGGTTTCTGCATTCACTCTCGCCATTAGACAATGAGTGATTATCTTGAAATTTTAATAGAGTGCATGCACCTGCAGAAACGCTAATGGTGTCTGTTTGAAAACTACATGATGGATTGTAAAATGCAAATTAGAGACGCTTTGTTTCAGAAGTTAAATGGCTTTTAGCGACCATTTGTATCTTCTTTAAACTAGAAAAAAAAATAAGTAGCCCTTTTAAACATGCTAAGCTAATAATCCCTGTTTACTTTTTGTGCTAATTTGAACTATTTGGATCCCTTCGAAGGGTTGGAAGAACATTTTGTTATCATAAGATATACGTTTTCAAGCTACCCCCTTTGTTTTAAAGTTTAATTGGATTTCTAATTCAAATTCCCTGCTTCAAGCAAATTGGGCTTCAAGTACAAACTTCACAATTCAAAAACTGATCTGGATACAACTCATGATTTATTAATAAAGTAACAATTAAAGGAATTTAAATAAGGTTACCAATATAAAGATTTTAATTTTAAATTTTTTTATCGATTTAGTCCACACTAGCTTAAAAAATAATGGTCACGGATTTTGACTTTTTTCGAGCACTATGTCTCCGAAAAACAATAATTATTTAAAGGTCAAGCACAAAGTTCCTAAATCAAAAACCTAACATTAGTTTAAAGATTTTATTTGAAATTTAAATATCAACCAAGCTTTGAAAACACATTTGACCACATATTGTTTTATGGACTCAGTGTGCCTATACTGCTCGCGCAACTGGAGTTTACGCGAGTGTGGCAGGTTACGCAAACATTTGAACACAGTCAACTTTGAACGCTTTGATGTGCGCTAAAAAACCGATACCGCATAGCAAAGTGCAAATCTTTGTTCAAACTTTGAACACGTATTCAAAGTCTCGTGCCACACATAGCAATCAAATAAGTGTTCAAACAAATGAAGCGATGTCTGGCGCCGGCGTAAGAATTATAATTAAAAAAGTAATTTCCCTTATATTGTAGGTTGCTAAAATTTATTTTAACTGGAGGTTCTTATTTTTGGCTCTGAGAAAAGTCCTTACTTTTCTTACCATAAAAGACTGGAACTCTTTTAAAATAATGTACTAATAACAATTCTCTATCTGGATCTTCCTAGGGCCTCCTCGAATATATCTGTATGTACCCCTAAGAAAAACAAACAGATCAGTCATTATCTGAATGCAAAAATGGTTCCTATATAGTAGGTTTTGCAGTCAACTTCGAATTCCATTAATTAAAGAGTACAATATTGTTTAGAACACATGTAACAAACCAGTACTGAATTTAATTATAAAGTGACATGCAAGCTAATGTTTGGCTAATTAGTCTACGAAGATGTAAAATTAAGGTTAGTTTCCAATCATATAACTCCTTTTTGGATCTAACACCAAGTTAATGACTAAATAAAATTACTAAAAACGACTTACTTTGCAATCGGATGGGTATTTCAGAAGACTCACAGAATTTCTTTGTTGTTCAGCATGGATACCAGGGATACCCAGGGTTTTGACGCTGATAAATTGGCCCGGACCCATTCGGCGGAGTTGCTGACACTTTTAGGAAGGCAGCCATTGAGAAATGGAGGCTAGAAAATGCCAAAAAGTGGTAGGAAATATCACCGGGCAAGCGATAAGCCAACGTCTTCATAAAAGAACACTTGGCGAAATTTACTGCAGAACTGCTATCACAAAGGCGAAACGATGTCATAATAATTTTCAGTCTCTTGGCAGGAAATTGTAGGCTCAGAAAACACATGACCTATTAAGTCTTAGGGCAGGACAAGGTGCTCTAATTCTATTCTAGAGGTAATGGGAGTTCACAATAGATCTGCAAAGGTCGCATTGATACGGGCTAACAGCCAACCCATCCATCCATCTTTGTTGTTCGCTTCGCCGCTAGTGACGAAAAGGGACGTGGTATCGATGACTAATCTGAATTTGCCTTGGCCAGCGCAAAAAGCACACTAAGCGTATAAAAATAAAATCACAATTCTATAAATAGTATTTGGTCACGACCATAGTCACGAAAGTTAACGACAAATAATTAAAACAAGGAGATTCAAAGCTTAGTTCTTAGCCAGCTTTAAACAGCAGCTGCTAAATAGCAATCTGAACTGACCTAATCATGTTTGAACCATCTGATACTTCGATATATTCAACCAGGTGGTTTAAGGGTTCCAAAAAGGTAGTCTAAAGGGTCTTCTCAAACAGATCTGAATTTTTTTGGAGAAAAATGATAAATGGACAGAATTAAATACTAGATATTGGTAATTTCCGAATGTTACATAACCAAAAATCATTTAATGATTAAGAATTCAAAAGTAATCTTATAGTTTATAAGAAACCTGTATTAAGCAAACGTGAACTGGAAAAGTTTTGTTTAAAAACAACTGTATTTCTTTAAAAGAAGTCTTTAAAAACCCTTGATTAAAACCATATGTAACGGTATCTGTTATAGTGATGATTTTATCTTCAAAGTCGGAACTATATGTCTTAAAACTCTTTTTCTTTTCCTTCAAAAAAATAGTTGGAATTTATCCAATCTAGCGATTGTTCAGTAACTCAGGTGGACCTCTTTTAAATTTGGCAGTTTCCGTAATGGAAACGAAGAATTAAAAATCAATTCCTTATCGAATTTACAACAAATAAGAATCAGTTTCTAACCATATCGTATTTTTACTCGTTATTGAGAGTAAATTAATACTTAAGGCATGTGTAAAGACCCTAACTTTGATGAATAATCAAAAAAACTGATGTTTGGCTAAATTGAAACTGCATGATTTCGGTTAGTATCAATAAAATATTACCATTTTTAGACACCCACAATAAATAACTTACTTGTATTTGGAAAAAGCTAAACACAAAAGACGCAGCAACTCGTAATGAACGAAATTTAATTATCGCAACCAGAAAATAATAATTTTACTCTTAAAGTAAGTAATACTCACCGATATAGGCACGGTAACAATAGTCTAGTAAAATTATTTACAAAGCAAAACGATCAGATAGATCGTTTTTTTTTAAATTAAATGATAGATTTTAAACCTTTAGTAACTTTCTTAGAACCCTGAACCTATAATGTAATTTTGTTGGATAATGCTAATAAAGAATTACTTTACATTAGGAAAGCTTTGTATAAGACGCACCTAAACAACTGCTTCAATTAAGTTTTAAAACAAACCGAACCACGCTTTATAACATAAAAGTGTTTTTTTGTTGGAAGTACTATGAGCAATTCATTACATAGGAAAAAATTACTTCAAGAAATTAGCGCCGGTGAGTTGAATGCAAAAGATATTTTTTATATAATCTCTATGGACGTTGAAAAGTTTAAGTAGAAATATTAGTAAAAAAATAAAAAAATCTCCAATCGCGTCAGGGTTCAACCAACCATCAACCAACTCATTTTCCAAAGGTATTTCCGCGAGAAACTAGGGAAAAAATAAGAAAATTTAAGACGAAGGAGAAAATTGCTTGTCAGCTTAAATTGCCGGCAAGTGAAACTTTTTGATGCCATAAGAAGTATAAGCTCGAACAACAAACTACTCACATGATAAATTTTGATACACGAAATTTTATTTTTCCAGATAATTTTACTTCTGGTAGCTTTCGGTGGAGATTACTAAGAGACAAATTTTTATGTCAAAAAATTGTAAATTTTTTATAGGATATAAACGTTCAGGTCAAAGAAAATTTTAATTAAGTTTTTTGTACTCAGACATAATATTTTAAGATTTTTATTTTATACAAAATATTAAGAATTTTATAAATAAACTTTAACGTCTCTTGATTTTAATGTTTGTTTATACTTTTTTATATTGTTGTTTATCTTATATCTTTAAAAAAGCAATTCTTGTATATATATGATTGGAATCTCGGGATCGGCTCCAACGATTTTCATGAAATTTAGTATATAGGGGGTTTCGGGGGCGATAATTCGATCTAGCTAGGAATCATTTTTAGAAAATGTCATTTTATTCGTGTTTTATCGATAATCAACTTAAACATACACTTACTTTTTTTATTGGAAGAAAAATAACAAAAAGATGGCGTTTGAGTAGTCCCAATTTAAACTGAAAAATATGACCCTTCCTGACATCTACTATTTTTTTTAAATTGTAAGCAACTAATTGCTTTAACGACACAACAACAGCTAAAGCTATTCCAGCAGATGGCGTTGTTAAGTAACACGAAGTCAATGAGTGTTTGCTTTGAGGTTAGACCAAGAAAATCAATTGTTTATTTATATTATTTGTGTCTTCTTAATGCACGTGTTCACTTAAAAATGCCTAAACGATCTCGAAAAAAAACTCTTATAAACAATTTAACCTCACGAAGCCGCAACTCGTCTCAAGAACACCTAGAAGAGCATCGTCATCAAACTGTTTAGGATTCTCAAACTTCTCACAATGAACACTCATTTCAAGGATACCGTCATGAAAATAATCAGGTTTCTGCTCGTACCACACGTGCTGCTAACTAAAGTAAGATGCTTGCAAAATTTGACTGACATTACACGAGCAAAGCTCGGTCATCCAGGTACTTTAAAATTAAAGTAAACAAGTTGTGACGCAGATGATCCTTTTATGTTATTTTCACTAAATTTTTTAGTGATTGGTGTTCACTTTCTACTAATCCTTACCTCTCCATGATATTATAATTTTTTTTATTTATGCAACTTTGTCCTATTTTTTGGATAATTATAATCAATGTTAACACAATTTAGTCTTAATTTATATTAAAAAACCGGTGTTTGTCCAATAGGCACTGGCAGGACTGCTTGTAGGTTGTACATTGCCAAAACTGTATTTGACCCTTCTTCTTTTGCGTTTTCTTTGTCTGCAGCTTTCTCAGTTCTGCTTAGTTTTATTCCTCTTGGTGCGACTTGCTAGGTCTGGCTATTAAATAACAAGACTGGTTTTGAATGCTCTCCTTAAATATAGTCTCCTTCCATGTTATGCGGCGATAAGTCAACTAAAGTGGCTTAATACAAGAAGACAAATAATGGCGTGTTCTATGCATTGCTTTTAGATTCCAGTACTGCTATAAAAAATCAGCTCTATGGTCTTCGCTAAACTTCTGTAAAGACTTCTGAATGCAATGATTGGAGCAAGTTGTTGTTTTATCCACAACTTTTTCAGTTTTTTAAATATAACTCTTTCCTGTAGTTTTAAGGAGTTAACTTTTTTAATGAGCGTACATTTTTCTTTATTATTCAGAGAACTTATTTTATTTTCAGAAGATGAACTTCTGGGTCTCTTTTTATTAGTAGAAATCGAATTTGTTTTACATTCCAACAATAAATTATTTTATGATGCTACTGTCTTCTCCAAATAAGCTGTTCTCTTCATCAGAGAAATGTTGCTTATCATAAACGGTTTGAGACATTTTTCTTAGAGTAATAATTGAGTTTCAACAGAATATGATGTACTGGGTTGTGTTTCATAGTTGTTTGACATACTTAGATTATCTGAAATTCTAAGTAATCTATAATGGATAAAAGTAATATTGATTAAAAAAAACGAACTGGTCCAAGTTAACAAGGAGGAACATACTATTAGGGTCTAAACTCGGCACCTCAAGGAGGTGGTTTGTTATGTTGGTAAGGGGGTGCAGTAAATTAAAATACAAAATTATTTAAATCGATTTTTAAATTATTTATTGTTAAATATTGAACTACAAATTATTCTAAGCCTAACAAGTCTTAGCATGCTACGACTAATCGCTGACATAAGCTTGCTTTGTGGCACACAATCCACATTGGAAATGGAGTAACGCGCTTGTCTATTGAAAGGCGCGTATCTTGTGTCGAGACAATTGAGTAATTGAGTTTCAACAAAATATGATGTACTGGGTTGTGTTTCATAGTTGTTTGACATACTTAGATTATCTGAAATTCTAAGTAATCTATAAAGGATAAAAGTAATATTGATTAAAAAAAACGAACTGGTTCAAGTTGACAAGGAGGAACATACTATTAGGGTCTAAACTCGGCACCTCAAGGAGGTGGTTTGTTATGTTGGTAAGGGGGTGCAGTAAATTAAAATACAAAATTATTAAAATCGATTTTTAAATTATTTATTGTTAAATATTGAACTACAAATTATTCTAAGCCTAACAAGTCTTAGCATGCTAGGACTAATCGCTGACATAAGCTTGCTTTGTGGCACACAATCCACATTGGAAATGGCGTAACGCGCTTGTCTATTGAAAGCCGCGTATCTTGTGTCGAGACAATTCGATGACCTTCGATATCTTTCGCGAAACATCATCACCACTGCTTCAAGCACATATGACTAAAGCAGCTGGATATACAGTGTTACTAGTTTAAATTTTAATTCCCCGAGTTGACTACTTAATTTTCACAATACAACGCAAATTGTTTGAAATAACAGGAGGAGGCGTTAAGTACGAGAGTTTGAGAAGCGCTACCTTAATTTTTAAATATCTGCATGCTTAAGGTCCCATTAAAACACTTCAACGGTCATAAAAATCCACCAAGTGCCCATACTAGATATTTTGAATTTTCTCTCTCTACCCACGGAACTTTTCTTATATTTTCTGATTTGTAATAAATCTTTTTCCAATAATTTAATTTTTATACTCTCGTTTAAATGAATAGTTCAGACGGCATGCACGGAACGGTTTTGGATAAAAACCGGTCACCGTGATACTCATTCACAAGACACACGGCGACCGTGATACACATTGACACGACACCTGGCGAAAGGAAACGAATTTGTATATTCATAGCGCTAGTTGGTTTCTTGCAACAATAAAAATGGATGTGAATATGTTTGTTATGATGTATTGGTATATAAAACATATTCATTGCTATAATTTGAAGTAGTTGTATTACATGTCATTTGGCATAAAAAACACAAATTAATAAAATAGTGCGAAAAGAGCTGTTTTTTCAATTATCTCGGTTAATTGTTTATGGATTTAAATAACTTTTATATTAAAAAACTTTTTAAAATCTTTAATTTTTATTTTAACTATTTGTCTCATAAATAAAATAGAAAATTTTTATTAACCAATAAGTTTTTTTTTTTCGATTTTTGTAATTGTTAAAAAAAACAGGTCAAAATTAGCAGTATGTATACGGATTTTTCAACTACTACCTTCCAAATACCCATTTCGAACCTTCAAATACCTTAAAAACATTTTTTATTGTGTCACGGCACACGGTTTGCAGTGACAAATAGGTCAGTAAAAATAGCATTTAACTTTGCACTAAATTTCCGATCCAAATTTCTTTTTTTATAAGGTTTCGGATAACTTACTGAGTATAAGATCACAAAATGCTGACAGATCCAGGTGACGCTAGAGGCGCCATCTTGAAAAAACGTTTTCGGCCGATATCTCGGAAACTATGCACTTTAGAGCAAAAGTCATATAGACCATTATTATAGAAAATAAAATTTTGCATCTTTTGTTTTCAACAAACTTTTTTGTAAAACTTACCGTTTACGATTTATGGCCCATTTAATGAACCGATTTTTCGATCGCAGCCAATAACTCTTGAAAGATTAACCAATAAAATGCATAAATCCATTTTTAAAGATCCGTTTATTTTGTTTTAAACTTTTTTCTCTAATGTCCATAGTTTTTGAGTCATAGGACGTTTTATGTTGGACTACCGAGCGAAAAGTTGAAAATTTCAAGATACGCATAGAATATAATAGTACAAATTCAACAAATAATTAAAAAAAAAATATCCCGATTGTTTATATAGTTAACAAATAATAGTTCAATTCCTTACCTGCAATAGTAACAAACATTTTTTTATTTTACTTAATTACATTTCGCTGCTGCGTCACCCGCCGAGCGTCGACATTTCTCCATTAAGGCCGATTCACACATATCAGTGAAGTCACAGTTCAGACACAGTACCGGCACAGTGCAAAATATTCTTTCATACAGTTTCTATGAACGCATCCCCACTTGTCAGTGTCAGTGACGACAAAGTGCTCTCAGTGTCAGTGCCGACACCGGCAATCACGGACGTATTCGTTGCCGACGATATTTTTTGTCGGATCACGGACGCCACCGCGGCATCAAAAACAAAATGGAGGACGAGCGATTGATAGAATTGGTTCGTGAAAATAGGGTTTTGTATGATTTGTCTCAAGTAAAGTACATGGATTCGAAATACAAAACCAATTTGTGGAACGAAATAGGAGCACAAATAAAATATGGAGATATAGCCTTCCTCCAACGAGTATCTTTCTTCAATAACTTACTTCCTAATTTCTGAACAAGAATATTAAAACAGCTCACTGACATTTTAAAATATTCAAAATATTTCCTTTCATCTTTAACCAATTCTTTGTAGAATGTCATGAACTCTCCTTCTGTCTCTCTTGATCAACATGCTTCATGCACCCATTTTCTCTTTTTTTATGCTGCTCTTCTTCTTCTTCTTCGTCCAGAGCAATAGCTATCATTGCTAGCTCCGTAGTACTGAACGCCATAATCTCAATACTTGACGACGAACACGTTTTCACTACAGCTCTGTGAACTGAGTAGGTACTGACACTACTGACATGTATGAATTGAATCACTGACGAAACACTGTAGCACTGATACTGAACTGAGCAAACACTTTGACGGAACTGTGGCTTCACTGATATGTGTGAATCGGCCTTTAAACGTCCTATAACTCAAAAAGTATAGACATTAGAAAAAAAAGTTTAAAACAAAAGTTGTACAGAATAAACGGATCTTTAAAAATAAATTGATGCATTTTATTGATTAATCTAATTTTTAAGAGCTTTTGGCCGCGATCGAAAAACTGGTTCATTAAATGGGCCATAAATCGTAAACTGTAGGTTTTACAAAAAAGTTTACTTAAAACAAAAGATGCAAAATTTTATTTTAATGGTCTATATGACTTTTGCTCTACAGAGCTTAGTTTCCAAGATATCGGCCGAAAACGTTTTTTCAAGATGACGCCTCTAGCGTCACCTGGATCTGTCAGCACTTTGTGATTTTATGCTCAGTAAGTGATCCCAAATCTTATAAAAAAAAAATTTTGGATCGGAAATTTAGTGCAAAGTTGACCCGAAAAAACGGCTATTTTTACTGGCGTAAAACCCGGGTGTAAATATCGCCGGCAACGGCAAGATGTCCCAGCCCGGTGCACGGTCGACTCGTGTGAAGACGCACATTTAAAACTATGCGCCACTAAGAAACCCGACATCCGATACACCGTCCCGTGCATGCCGTCTGAACGGGCTGTACTTCTGCTAAAAATAACCGTACCTACCTATGTTCGGATGCAGTTTTTGATAAATATTAAACATATATTAAAAAAGTCTTTAAACGAAATGCTATAAAAATAAAAAACTTGTTAAATTTAAAATTTAATAAAAAAACGTAATTAAAGCTGTATTTATTCACAAAATCCAAATGTTTACAGTTAACAGTTATTAACAGATAAAATTTATAAATCAAACTTAATAAAGACTTAAATTGAAAATTTACAAAAGCCTGTTATTAAAAAAAGGTACGAACATCAATATAAGATAATAAAAAGAAGAATTTTGATAAAACAAGGAATTTGAAAAACGTCTCTTTTTGGAGGTTCAATAAAATATTAATAACAAAAATTGCAGTGACAAGGTATTCGTTTTCTTTTGTGAGACCCTCCTCGCTTCGAGTAATGAAGGCAAAGACAAAGAAAGCAATCGCACTTAATTTTGCTCGTTAGAGAGTTAATGAATCCTTGTTGTGTATTTCGCTTCCAGGAATATTCTTAATAAATGAATTACCTACTACGGAAATGCAATCTGTTTTTTAGAATTTTTAAACAGCAATATATACGAGGATAAAGTGATAAGTAAGAAGAAAACTAATTTTTCGGCAAATTTTACATTTATTTTTTTACTTATTATAATGTCACATACGATAATAGGGTAGTTTAATTGTTTTATATTTCATTGTAATATTTTGTATTATTTTTTATTGTAATCATCCAGGTCAAAGTCAGTACGTTAGATTTCAAGGCGACCTTATATAGTTTAATTATTATTCTCACGTATCGTAAGAATTGGCTATAAAAAGCGTCGCACTCGAGGAGTTCGGAGTCTGAGGTTGTCTGTAAGGGTTACCCTTTGGGGTGTCCTTAAAACAGACCCTTGGGTCTGGGCCGTTGTGACTCTTGACGTATTTTCGTGAGTAAGTTTGACATGCCACCATATAGTTTATTTGGTAAGATTAGTTAAGATTATTGTATTTAGTTCGTTATTCATATTTTAATTATTCATTGTTATTGCTTGTTTCTTTGTTAATATATTTGTTGTTTGTTTCCTGTTGTTAATCTTATCTTCCCCTTGGTTAGTTTCCTGCCTTCAGCAGGATACCTAGCCAGGGGGTAGATAACCACGAGCTGGGTGGGAAGTGCCTTTAGTAAGCTACCCCTTATCCCGAAAACATTAAGACACATTCTCCCAATCCCCCCAGGCGTGACAATAACTATTGTTTTTTCTAAATATCCTTTAGTTCCCTAACACTTACAAAAAATAAAATTTCGCAAACTGTGCAGATTTGTTTTGACGATAGTTTTGTAGCGTCACAACCTCCTAAAAGACGTTGATCGTCAATCTGTAACTCTTCTAGCTCAAAATAATTATAGGTTCTTCTCTAAACAAGTAATTAAGGTAGCCAAAGTACAAACTTTACAAATTAAACTTAAACATCAGTTTAAAGTCTTTATTCAAAATTAAAAATATTTTAATATTTGTTATTTGAAAAATTTAAATCAATAACACTAGTTTACAGTATATCTGCCATAATAATTTTAGCTGTTGCTAATTCTATATGCTATTTATATTGCAAATATATGATTAGATTTTTTTCTCAGCTCTAGTTTTTGGGTTTCAGCTATGACGTAAAAAAGGAAAAATAACATGTATTAAATATGAAATTATTTATTAAAAAATTAAATTAATAATAATTGTATTCTACATAACTTCGTTTAAAACATTTTCTCTAATGTGTAGATTAAGGAAAATGGCGTATCAGAGACCAACAATAGTCAGACATCATATTCTTATCCCAAAAACCCTGATAACGCTCATTCATGACTAAGTCTTGAAAATCTGTCCAGGTGACTATGAAGGAAGTGGAGTTTTATGCTCATATTCTACCCCATATTTTTTAATTGTAAAAGATAATCTTCTACAAGTTTAACATAGTTCTTAGATTTCTTGTTTCCGAGAAAATCCTGTATCACAGAAACAGAAGCTGTTCAAGCCCTTAGTTCTAGTTCACTCATTGAATTTCTAAATTGAACATCTTTTGAGACTTCTTCAATTTTATATTAGCAGTAGTTGATTTGAAAAAAAAATAAAAATATTTTTCAAAAATCTTTTGTTGTACTGGCAGCACTAATTGAGCACTAAATGGTGACGTCTTTTAATTTCATTAGTTTCCGTTTTAGAGTCTTTTTCTAGCTCTCAAGACTGCTGGCGTCGTTATATTAGCAGTAGTTGATTTGAAAAAAAAATAAAAAAAAAATATTTTTCAAAAATCTTTTGCTGTACTGGCAACACTAATAGATCACTAAATAGTGACGTCTTTTAATTCCATTAGTTTTCGTTTTAGCGCGGTCACGAATGGTACACTGCTAGCTTAATGAAAAGTTAGCAGTGTTCTCATTTTTAGTCCCACTATCACAGCACCAAATATCTGTTATCAGCACTAAATTAGCACTAAATAAGCACTTAATTTTGAGACATATTACAAGTGATTCTGCCGACTTGACCTTTCTAGCTGTACAGACGTGAATTATATAAACACTACAGATGTTTTTGTGTGTGGACTTCTCCAGGTATTAATGAAAATGTATCTTTTTTGTTACTGTAAGCAAAGCGGGTAAGGTATTACGCGGGAGAGATTCTCATTGGCTAATTTATTAGGGGACTTTACGATAGTCCTTTAATTGAATTAAAATAAAGCCAGCCGGGGAAAACGACAAGAATTTGCTCATAGGGGTCCAATTGGTAGTAACAAAAAAAAATACATAACCATGGATAGGTTATGTAAATTAAATTAAAATTATTGGGATTAAATTATTGGAGACATTTTGAAATGTTTTAACCAAATGGAAAATATAAAAAGTTAGTAAAATAAATAAACAAATTTAATATTTATTTAGAAAGTCATTAAGGCTTTAACTATGTCTATTTACCGAACTTTATATTGCAAATTTTCGCTAACAGAGTCCGTGTATAACGAAAATTGCCCGGAAATTAACACTTCTAGTCCGAATTTGCGAGTGGCCATTATGTGGAGATCAACTAATCTCAGTTCATCCTGCATTACGTTCTATGAAATGAAGGGTTGCGTATATACAGCTTCTTTAATAGTTCATTAACAAAAGTTATCACTTCAACAACAAAAAATCTCATTGGAATAAGGAAAACTTTTAAACTTATCAACAAGAACAGACAAGTTTTTGCCCAAGTTTAGAAAAAGATATATTCTTATTTCGGTCTATTTTACTACTTTTGTTAACGAAGAACTTTCTCATCACATTTTTTATTAAATTACAAGAATATAATGGAAATTTAACATAGTTTTTCAAATTACAAAGACAAGTATTGATTAGATACGGTACGAGTTAAATGTTAGGAGCCGAGGAGACGAAGGAAGCAATGCTGGAATTTCTAAACAAATACCACAATGACAGTTCACTAACGAGTATCGTAAAATTTTGATGATTTAATTTTTTATTTTAGATTACCTACACGTAAGAGGTCTGGCTATTTAATAACGAGACTGGTTGCGAAAAAGCGTTTTATTACAAAAAATGTTCTACATTCAAATGACCCCTTCCCTCGCGATACACGTTTCCATAGATCTGAGTAGTGCTTTAAGTCTTCTTTGGTAAAGGATTTTAGGAGGTCTGCCGTTTTTTTTTGCTTTACCGCTTCTATCAACTTAAATCAGGTCCCTTTCAAAGCAGATTTTATTTTCGTAAACAAAAAAATTCGCACAGTGCCAAATCTGGCGAGTACGTTGCGTGTTCGAGCACTTAAGTGCGTTTATGAGCCAAATACTTCATAGATAGAACGTTATGGGCAAGTGCGTTGTCCTGGTGCAAAATCCACAAGTTGTTTTTTTACAACTCGGGTCGTTTCTTACGAACTCGTTTTTGAAATGTTGCCAAAACTGACAAATAGTCTGGTTGACAGTCTGGCCCTCTGGAACCCATGTAGTCATCACGATACCATTAATTTAGAAAAAAAGATCAACATTGACTTGAATTTTGATTTGGACATCCTTGCTTTTTTGATTCTGGGTGATTTAGACGTCTTCCAACGAATCGATTGCCGCTTTATTTCAACACCGCATTGAAAAATTCGCGTTTCTTCGGAAGTACATAATACCAGTCCGAGATTTTCTTTTAACCTTTCAAGGAACGAGCTTTCGGTCAGGAGTCAGTTTTTTTGGCACCAACTTTGTACCTACCAACTTTAGCCATCAGGTGTAAATCCTTATATAAAATTTTTCTAACCGTTTCTTTACCTGCGTTTACAGCATCGGCAATCATCCGAATGCACATTTGAGGATTGGTTGATTTTGGTCACTGTTTCTGGAGTTGAAACAGTGACAGGGCAACCTGGTCGCTGGTCAGCTTCAGTGCTCTCTCGGCATTCACTGAAGCGCTTGTAGCACTCAAAAACACGCGCACGTGATAGAGAATTATCTCAACAGGCCTCTTAGGCCTTTGGGGACAATTTATAGCACTCAGTTTTCTTTTAATTTAGAATTGTCACGTTGCTCCTGCTTTTTGTCACACATGGTTATCAGCACGAGAAAAAAACACGTCCGTTCAAGCCGCTACTGCACAAATATTATAATATTGAAATTGTATCAAAACCTCTATATATAAATACCTAAACACACTTGAAACATGCATTGTCATCCAGTTCTTAGCTATCCTAAAAATTTCATAGCTCTAGGTGGTCGGGAAATAGGTTTAAATTCGATTACAAAATTCTATCCGGACAAACAGAAAGACAAAAAACACGACGAAAATATAAAAACTTTCTAAAAATAAATAAATCTTTATTTATTTAACCTTTTTTGCTTAGAATTAGTTCGTCTATCGAATTGTAAAATTATTTTTCATAAAAATAAAATAAAAAAATAAATAAAATAAAAAAGTCCCTTGCTTCAGTTAAAATGTCATACAAATTCTTCACTCAAAAAATTTTTAGCTAAAATGGTTAAGTGACTGTACTACAAAGACAAAATTCTGATAATCAACCCAATAGCGTGATTCAAATTGACTGCAATTCTGAATGTTAGCATTTTTTTCTAATTTTTCGAACATTTAACATCTCAAAAAAAGAAATTGTTACAAAATTTCAATTTTTGAAATTACCGTTTCTTCCATATTTTCTGAATTTTCTGTTCGGTTAACACAATAGACATGACAAGCTGTTCTCGTTCGATTTTCAGGTATATTCGAAGTGAAATCTGCTCGAAGCATGATATGCACGACAGACGGATGTCCCTTTAAGTTTTCTCTTTGACTTAATCGAATTCCAAATTGAAACCTCCGAGGTAATAACGAACTTCCTCAATATTGTTCTCGAAGAAGATGATAATAGGAGTTTGGAAACATTGGACAATTGAACGGACATTCCAATTGAAATCGAAAAGGAAATTGCAGAAATTATTGAATCCTATAAGTCATAAAACTTAATTGTTGTGATTTTTATAATTATTATATATTATTTTTATTACAAATATATATTTGACAAGATCAAAATAAAAACAAAACTTAGCAATAATGGAATTGGCCGATAGAAGTTATAGAAATGAGTTATAAGAGAGATTTCTGTTATTATTGGAACTAAGTTCCTTACGGCAGGCTTGGAGGAGATAGGGATTTTGCTGCGTAGCCGAACTGAAAAAAATGTAATAGTAAAAAACCGTAACGAAAAACCGTTAAATGAGCTGGGTCCGATTCCCGGCCGATGCAATTTTTTTTTGTATATATCTCTTAACATTTACCTTTTTTTGTTAAAGTAATATGAGATATAATTTTTAAAAATCTTGATAGTTGAAAGTAGTTAGGAAAAGTGAGAAAAAATAAATGTATACATTACTCTTTAAAGCTCACCTTGAATTTTAAAGAAGCTTCTTTCTTAACGCCAAGATTTCACTGATTTTGATATATTGACCGTTAAATGAGACAGGCGCAGGCGCTACAGTCGTATACACTATACACAAACGAGTAGTGTTATGTGTCGATTCTACTCATCTATTCTACATTAGCCGCAGGAACTTCGTTCCTACCTGGTGTCCCACGACACCATTTTAACTTGTTTCCATTTCTTCGTATTGTGATTTAATACGACTTTTTAACTTTCTTTTATTTCTTAAATCTTAACCATTCTCGAAATCATTTGGACACATACAAAAAATTTCATCAAAATCGGTCCAGCTGTTTAGGAAGAGTTCAGTGCCATACACACACATAAGAGAATAATATATATTTTAATTTTATTTGTCAAATTTCGTAATAACAGTTCCTTCTTCACCATTCGTTTTCTCTATTACTTCAAATTGTTATGGGTACAATTTAAAACCTAATTTATTTTAAAACCATTGTATATGTCCAAAACAACAAAGACACGTATTACAGTTTCTTACTGTCGTTATTTTTCTGAATCCTGGGGATACTGGATAGAAATTGCACACAAACACGTCGTTGCAATATTTTGAAAGCAATTATCAAACGAACTGTTTTACACTTTGTCGACACTAGAAAGTCTCTCGCCGGTTATACTCTTCTGAGTTCGAGCTGAAAGCAAAAGCAGAAGCCCCGAGGTTAAAAACAGACAATAATCCAGAGAGTGAGAGGATATTTTACTCCACTTGAATCGGCTCCGTCACACAACTGCTCGGGGAATATTCTTTTCTTCTTTGCCTACAAAAATTAAACTTTGTAATTCTAAAGAATAGATAAGGTTAGGGACTTTGGGTAATGTTTATTGTTTAACTGTTCCAACAATGTAAAATGTAAAATATCGTAAAGTGAGTACGAAAACTTACTGCAATAAATTACGTTTACCGAATGTTCTTTTTACTATTAATGTTTTCTACATCTCTTTTTGATTTTTTTAATACTTTGACATTTTTTTTTGAGACCTATAACTTCATAGAAAACAGTGTCTAACAAAAGTTAAATACAATTTAATATGTTATTAGGTATATAAAAGTACAAAATCACTACAATAAAATAGGTATTTCCATTTTGTAAATTTCTATTGGTTTATTTGTCTTTTTTTTTAGTTTTTGACTGTTTTATGACACTTACAACTACAGACAAAGCAATATACAAAACCTAGTAAGAATAGCCTGGTTAAATATTAACACAAAAACCATGATTATACCATTCACTCAAAGAAACAAACTACCAGATATGGATCTTAAATTGAAAGATTTAGTAAAATATCTAGCTACCACAAAACGCGTTATGAGCTCTAATGACATACAAAAATAATCCAAAAATACTGCACTAAACGTACATCATGATGTTGAGACCATCATCACTTATCTGGTCGAATAAGATTTATACACAAGCCGCAAGAAATAGCTTTCGTGTGTATTGTCGGAGCAATAAGAATCTGTCCTACGGTAAGCAGGTATTTTAGAGATAGTAAACCAAAGGCATCTATGTATGTAGGTATGTTGAGCGATAACAGATACACCTGCGACCTATAAGATCTATTGTGTCCCCCATTTCTGATGATTTCTCAGACTTATAGCAGCTCTTCTAGTCCTATCTTCCTTAGAAAGTTCAGGATATCATTGGGTTTCAGGTTAGGTAGTTCTTCCTTTTCTATTTCGTGTGACCCTAGAATTAGTTAATGCGATGCATTCTGAGAGTATGTGTATTGAGGTTTCATCCTCTACCTCACAGAATCTGCAGTTTACTTCATCTACCAATCCTAGTTTCTTCATTTGTCCTCTTAATTGGCAGTGTCCGGTTAGTATTCCTGTTATAATTCGAAGGTTCTTCTTACTAAGGTTAAGACAGCTTTGAGATCTCTTCTGGTTATAGTTTCCCAGGAGCGTCTTTGATTATCTTAGTCCTTCTAGATTATTCCAGTACTTGGATTTTTCGCTATCCATTTTTTCCTTAGTTTTTCTAAGATTGTACTACTGCTGATTCCATAGGATGGTTCTGGTCTCAGGTATGGGGTTTTAGCTCCTTTTTTTGCCAGCTGGTCTGCTGTTTCGTTTCCTTCTATTCCTAGGTGCCCTGGAACCCAAAGGAGGGTAACAGTGTTATTCTGTCCTAGTTCGTTTAATTTTCCTAGGCATTCCCGGACCATCTTTGAATTAATTGTATCTAAGTTCAGAGCTTTGATGGCTGCTTGACTATCTGACATGATCACAACCTTCTGTCTACGATAGTTCCTTTCAATGTTAAGTTCTATACTTCTTTCGATGACACGAATTTCCGCTTGAAAGATGCTTGGTACGCACCCAAGTTTTCTGAGTATTTGGTTCTGGGTCCAAAAACACCTGCCTCTGTCCTTTATCTGTCTTGGAGCCGTCCGTATACCATTTTAAGGCGTTTTGGCTTAGCCCCAATATGGTGTTCTCGTCCCATTCAGATTTGTGGTAAATTTCCGTACAAAGTTAAATTTCTTTGTCATGCCATCTTGGGGAAAGACATAAAATATAAAAGACTTATGAAATTTGTATTAGAATTATCTTACAAGAAAGGCTGAAGCAGTGAATTTACGCTGAAACCGTATAGGTACTATAATATGATAGACGGGCGGGTCCAAACCCCATGAAGGAAGTGAAGCGGGATTTTTTGGTGTAACACTAAATTTTCAATGCCCTGGGAAATAGTGTTGCCCAAATTCAGTCTTGGTCTTGCAGTCTTGGTCTTGTTCTTGCGTTTTTGCAAGACCAAGACCAAGAACAAGACCGCGTATTTTTAGCAAGACCAAGACCAAGACTGACCGTGCAAGACTTGAGCAAGAACAAGACATAGCCTGCAAGACTCTTGCGTCTTGCAGCTAGGACTTAGCGCTATTTCACGGAGTAGTTAGGTGTAACAGTTCGGTGTATAGGTACATGGTGTAAAATCAGCTCAGTTGTTTGAAGATCACCAGCTGTTTTCATGTTGCTGAAGGGACTCGAGTAACTTGTACCTACTTGTCTGATCGATACGAAATTTTTAAATATTAAATTATTATGAGAACCTTAACCAGATGATGATTAAATTATTATATGAGAAGCTTAGCTACCAAAAAGTAAGTAAATGGTGGATAGAGCTTGATCTGGAGTTTGAAGGTCACCAGCAGCTTGCATGCGTGCTACGGTCTCTCTAGTCAGACCGCAAATGACAATTAAAATAAAAAATAACAAAATAATATTGCAAACGCGCGGCGCGTGAATCCCCGCGCCGTAAATAAAAATAGAAAATCATTTTTTCGCCGACTTTTTTCGGCAACTTCAAAGGCGCGCGGTCGGGGCGCGTGGACCCGCGCGCCGCCAGTGAAGGCGCGAGAGGGGGCGGGAGGTCTGCGGGGAGCGGCGCGCGGCGCGGGATAGGACACGTTGTGTAGCCCCGCGGATACACGCGCCGGCGGCTTCTTTTGAAATCATATACAGGGCCACAGGGCGTAGGTATACTCATGCAAAATAATTTCGAATTTTAAGAGTACCTACAGGTGTTCCAAAGAATAAATAGGTTTCAGAGTGCTTAGAATGAAAATGAATACATTATAATGATCACGCAAGTAGTACCTACGATAAAATGGTAAGGATAGGTAGTAGATGTCATAATAATTTATTCTAGTAAGTATATACATATTATAATATTGATTATATGGTTTTAAACTAATTACTTAGGTAGGTACTATTATTGTACATTCAGTCATTATAATTCTTAAGTTTTTACAAGAAAAAATAGCAAAAAAGTGTTCAAATATCACCCGTTTGATAAATATTGTAGCCACTTTTAAACATACCTGAAACATGTAAAACAATTCTACAATACTAATAAAATAATATAAAAAGCGTAGATACTTACCTACTAATAAAACAAAAAGCCTAAGATATTATTATTAAGAAACAGTTACTTCCATGAAAAACGATATATAGGTCAGTTGATTTTTCAAATTTCTTATCAAATCTTCAGTAATTTATTAATCTGCTTGATCTTTACTATGGCTATGTTAATTCAAGCTCACAATGTTCCAATTCTAATACGTTTTTCTAAGATTTAAAATAAACTTTAATAAATAGTAATAGACTAATAGGTAATTGCAAGACTTGCAAGACTCTTGCTGCAAGACCAAGACCAAGACCAAGACTGGGAGCGCAAGACCAAGACCAGGTGTATTGGCGCAAGACCAAGACCAAGCCTGGCTAAGTCTCGTCTTGTTCTTGCATTTGGCCAACACTACTGGGAAAATATACTTTTACCTTTCAAACGGGAATTCAAACCCTTGGATGTATTCATTTCAAATTAAATAGAAATTAAAAGAAACGTGACATTGCCATCATAATATTATCTGATAGTCAAGGAGCGTTAAGAACATCAACTCAAAAATGGTCTGGTATTCTCAAAACAGACTGAATAAACTAAGAAAAACAATAAAATCAGTCATCTCTGGGTGTCAGAGCTGAATATTAAATTTAAAAAAGTGTATTGGTTGCTTGGAAAAAATCTAACCTGTCAACGTACAATAAGCTCATGATTTACAAGCAGATCCTGAAACCAGAATGGATATATGGCATACAGCTCTGGGGGTGTGCAGCAAAAAGTATCATAGATGTAATCCCCAGATTTCAAAACAAAGTCCTGCGATGCATTGTTGATGCTCCATGGTTCTTCCGTAACGACGATCTCCACCGAGACCTACAGATACCGACAATCCAGGAAGAGATTAAGAGGTTCGCAGAGAAACATGAGGGTAGACTCCACTTCCACGTTAATGATGAAGCCCGAGACATTTCAAATGAAGGCTGGAGATAAAGAAACCATTCTAGCTTGTTTAAAGTGTAAGTGTAAGTTTTAAAAGCGATTTAGTTCAACATCACACCAAATAGTGATAATATTTGAAGAAAAAAACTAAGATGAACTACTGATGACATTTTATAAGTACCCAGATTTAAGATTTACAGATAAAAATTGTAGGTTAATCATTATTGATTAGTAACAATAATCTTTCACAAAAAAAATCTCTGGGTGCCAGGTCATGGAGGAGTCGAGGGAATGAGGCGGCAGATGCAGTAGCATGCCAAGCGGCATTACAGGCTTTATGGGCGTAGGTTCGGCAAAATGCTAAAGATTTTTTTCAAGATCCTTCTGGTATTGCGTAAGGTCAAGAGTTTATTTGGAAATTGTAAAAGAGTTTAAACCAGGTTTTAATCTAGAAAAAAACAAATTGAGAATACTAACAGCATTGCAAATTTAGAATCCATTCGACAAAAATAGGAAAACGCCATATGCAAATTTTGTGGAGAGAATAAGAAAACTTCTCTGCATTTCCTAAAAAAATGTTGTGCAATAACTTAAAAAAAATAAAAACCATTTTAAAGAAGAAAAACTTAACTCTGTTAGTATTCGCTAGATCGTATATAGAATTACTTAGAAAAAACAGGACTGAAAAAAGTGTTATCTAATGAGTAGGTAACAATCGTACAAGAAGGGGGCACAATAAATCTTATAGGTCGCAGTGCAGTTACCCTCTGCTTCATTACAACACCAACAAAAAATATAAAACATAAAACATGAAGCAGGATAGGCGTTTTAATTTTCTTGGAAGAGAATGGAGTAGCTGTAAAAAGTGTTATGTACTTAGAAAAAGAAATTTAAGAAACTTATAAAAGGTACAATAGCTCTACAAAATTTTAGACAATGTTTAAAAGATCTCATTATAGAATTTTCTGTTTCTATTCGTTTTAAATTTAGTTTCCTACAAAAACACACTTGTTGATCAAAATTTAACCACTACATAAAAACCGTAATATCGTTATTTTTGTGCCTTGTGTTTCTTCTTTTTTTTTTAATTTTTACCGTTTTCTTAGTAACCACGTTTTCGTTTGTTCGAAAATCTTTTCTATATTTGATTTAATTAAATTTGTTTTTCTTTATCTGTTTTATATATTATAAAATTTTTGCTTCTCCATCAAATTTATAGAACTCCTTTATCCGATCCTTTAAATCTTAACTTACCTTAATAACTTGTTCTGATCTACATTCTGATTTTTAGTATTATTTCTATCAAATTTATAGACGCTGTCAATTCTTATATCAACTTTTTTGTCTTTCCCGCATCATGTATATTTTAAAAAATTGTTATCCATATCCGATTCTAGATTATAACATCACATCAATTTCTGATATTCTATTCCGAATAACACAACAAAACATAAATTTCTAAACGAAAAACATGACATATAGATATATGGAATAAAAATATGAACTGGTATCCTTAGGGACTCGAGATTGACGTCATACGCCCAATTTCCATCTGGTAATACGTTTGTGCAAACACATACATTTGATTTAAATTTGCAAAAGAGACCGTCGGACTGACGAAGAACAAAAAACAAGGAAAGAAAAGGCTATAACAGGACGAAAAATAGTCTCAGGTCGCAGACAACCCCAATATGCCGTTTCTACTTCGAGACCGATTCCTTCGGGGGTTTCAAAGTCGTAACAATAGTTAGAATTCAGTAGCGGGATTTAGTTTGAAATTCTGGTAGAAATTACATTTTCTATAGACTAATATTTTTTTAATGTATACGTTATATCATCTAATATATTGACTCCTCTGTTAACTTCCAATATAGTCAAAATTCAAATTCAAATTTAAAAATGTTTATTTGTTAAGTTTACATATTTTCTTAAGATTAGATGAAGTATTGAAATTTTGCCCTATACCCTGCTATAGGACTTAGTGTCCTTTTCAGGGTAGTGCTACATTATAATGTTTCCTTCTTTTGCTATAGGAGTTGTCCGTGGCAACTTTATCCTGTTTAAGAAAGACCATTTAGCAAGTTCTTCCTCAAACAGTCTGTTTCCAGACTGAGACAGGTCGAACTTGGGTCGAGGGAAACCACAGAAAACCTCGGCCTATTCTGTAAATTTTGTCCAATATAGTGTAATGTTCCTATTCCAATTTAGTAACACCAGACTAATGACTATTTTTAGTTTTATAATTATATCGAATAACATTTTGTATTGGTTAAAAAAAAGTAACGGTTACAATATAAAGTTGAGTTTATGCATACTTAACAATTCATGTCTTAATTTGACAATTTTTAAGTACCAACTCCGCAAGTACAATGGTCTTGTAATGATTTAGAACTGCTATTAAAAAAAAGCACACGGTAATGCTGCCCCCATTCGACAAGCACCAAGACGGCTGCCCTTCGCTAAGCAAGCTAAGCAAGAAGGACATGTTACAGGATACGAAGGTCACGAAGGACATGTTACAGGATGGAATCATCGAAGAATCGAACAGTCCCTGGTCATCTCCGGTGGTACTGGGTACCAAAAAAGATGGGTCTACAAGATTCTGCGTAGATTACCGGAAATTGAAGCACATTACCAAAATAGTTATTATCCTAACAAGTGCGGAAAGCTATACTTTCCCGCACGCGAACTGCCGATGCCCAAACGACGCGAAGCGGAGTTCGGGCAAGCAGTTAAGTGCGGGAAAGTTAATTTCCGCAAGAGTTAGGATCAATATTTTTTCTACAAGCAAAATCACCTCGAAAATTATTTAGATACTTGAAAAGATGCGATTGTGACAATTAAATCTTTCATAGTGTCAATAAATACACGACTGTAGCTATAGCAACCCTACTTAAACAGGTGAGTTTGTTGTTGCTTTGAGTAAGGTTTACAGGGGTGATTTAATAAATTATGATTTTTTTAAAAACAAAAATTTTAAAAATCCCTATTTTCATGTAAAATAATCTTAATTTTTTTTACTATTTGTATGTAGTCCAACAAAATAAAGATAATACAATAATTTGTCAAAAAGGTTATCGGAAAACATCTCTAATTAATAAAAAAAAATGCGTGCGGGAAAAAGTCTTTCCCGCACTCCGAGCGGGAAAGAGATATTTTCTGAAATAAAATGCGTGCGGGAAAGTGTTGTTTTACGCATGCTTGTAGAAAAAAGACAGTTACCCATTACCCAAAATTTATTTATTTATTTTATTTCATACTAATACATTATAAACAAATAAATCCTTAGTTACCGTAACTATAAACATGTTCATAACTCCCTTGGGCAATTATAAATCCTTAACTCCCTCTAATGTATTTACAAAAATAAATTTACAATTGTCGAATTTCCCACTGAAATTGTTGCCCGAATTGCAAGAATTTTTCGTTAAACTATTACTACTGTCTATTACTGTAGTCAGACATGATGTTGATGCCTCACTTTTTTCATCTGACCCGCCAGCTAACATTCTTGCAGTTTTTTTCTTTAATTCCATGCTATCGGCCAAATACCCTTCTGCTACAGCTGAACTTCGCCATCCACCATGTCTTTTCAACGTCGTCATATTTGCTCCTGCATTGACCAAGGCAGTCGCGGAAGTCCGCCGCAGACAATGTCCGGTGAAAGCTTCGGGATCTGGCAAACCCAAAAAACTAGCAATTTTGCTAGGAATTTTTCCGAATGTATTTTTTCCAACGGGCTGAACTGTGCAACGCTGTTCGCGATACGTTAGAAAAAATCTTTCTGGACCCGATGGACGTAGAGACATATACTTTCTCACCAGGCTCAATGCGGAAAACTCATTTTCTTCTACAATTGTAAATTTCTTACGGATATCTGTTTTACTTTCTGGAATATCAACCACCATAACTGAGCCCCTATCTTCAATATGATTAATCTTCATATTTAGAAGTTCTTGACCTCTGCAGCCTCCGAAATAACCCATAATCAGAACCACCTGTACAATAGAGCAATAAATGTACAATACTTTACGGTTTAATGCATTACCTTGTGTAACAAATGTGTTTTATCAGAAGCATTCTTCAAAAATTTGATAACGTCATCCCTAGTGAACACTTTTGACTTTCTTGGTTCATAGCCTTTACTTTTTCGTTTGAGAAACGCTTCCAGTTCATGAAACTTACTCCCATCGGTATTATTGTAAATTACCATCATTGATTTTAACATGGACCACTTAGTCCACAGGGAATTAGGACTGTACGATTCAGACTGTAATAAAAGTAAATCAATATCACTTATGCTAGAACGTGGAAGAATAAACACATACCATGTCTTGAAAGTACGCCAACATTATGGTTTCAGTTAGGTATATTTTTCTTTTCAATACGGTTAACTTTCAGCCACTGTAGAAACTTGTCATATTCTTTTTTATATTTCGGTTCTGACTTTGTCGGTATTAGTACAGCACGAGCTTTCTCAGCTTTTTGTAACAAATCGCCTGAAATCTCACTTTTCTCCATGTTTTCATTCATTTTTACAAATTAATGAATTTGACAAATTTTTATTTACAAATTTGTCAGTCGATATATCCATAGTAATCATGCCTACTTAATTATTAAAAAACGTTGGTTTAATTTTGAAAACCAGAAAATTTTGGTTTTCACATTTAATTAGTATGAAATAAAATTATTTATCTATCACGTGAGTTATTGGATGTTAATAATCTCGTGCAACTTAACAATCCCTCGGGACTAGCGTCCCTCGGGATTGCAACCTGTTGCCCTCGATAATTAACATCCTCATAACTCCCTTGATACATAAATAACTATAATCGTCTGTAATTGATTGTTTTATTCATGTATTATTTATTGATTCATTCATCTATTATTCATTGACTCATTCATCTATAAATCATTTATTAAATCATCTATCTATCGTTCATTAATTCATTCATTTATCAACCATTCATTCATTCATTCATCTACCATGTATTCATTTATTTATTAATCTATCATTCACTTATTTATTTATTCATTTATTTATTCACCTATAATTCATTGTTTTACGCATATTTTAATTATTAATATCATTTGTCATTCATTAATTCATTTGTCGTTCATTAATTCATTTAACTAATATTCATTGCTTCATTCATCTTCCATTTAATTATCAATGATTTATTCATTTATTCATTCATTCATTGATCTATCATTTTTTTATTTATTTATCTATTATTTATTTATTCATTCATTTATCATTTATTCAGTGATTCATTCATCTATCAATCGTTAATAATTTATTCATCAGTTAATTATTTATTAATTAATTTATCTATTCATCCATTAATTTATTAATCTCTCATATTTTATTCATTATTCTATCATTATGTTTATAGTAATTTTTGAATCTTTAAATTTTATTATACAGAACATTCAACTTCATCAATTATTCATTGACTCATTCAACTATCATTCATCTATAAATCATTCATTAAATCATCTATCTATCGTTCAATAATTCATTCATTTATCAATCATTCATTCATTCATTCATCTACCAATTATTCATTCTTTTATTAATCAATCATTCACTTATTTATTTATTCATTTATATATCATTTATTTATTTACCTATAATTCATTGTTTTACGCATATTTTATTTATTGATTCATTCATCTTTTATTTATTTATCAATGATTTATTAATTTATTCATCATTCATTTATCTATCATTTATTTATTTATTTATTTAATCGTCTATAATTAATTGTTTTATTGATCTATTATTTATTGATCATTCATCTATAAATCATTCATTAAATCATCTGTCTATCGTCATTAACTCATTCATTTATTGATCTTTCATTCATTCATTCATCTACCATTTATTCATTCATTTATTAATTTATCATTCACTTATTTATTTATTCATTTATATATCATTTATTTATTTATTTATTCACCTATAATTCATTGTTTTATGCATATTTTATTTATTGATTCATTCATTATTCATTAATCCATTCAACAATCATTTATTGATTGATTTATCTTTCATTTATTTATTAATGATTTATTCATTTATTCATTTATCCATCATTTTTTTATTATTTTATCCATTATTTACTTATTTATTCATTCATTTAGCGTTTATTCAGTGATTCATTCATCTATCAATCTTTTATATAATTTATACATCTGTTAATTATTCATTAATTAATTTATCTATTCATCCATAAATTTATTGATCTATCATAATTTATTCATTATTCTATCATTATGTTTATAGTAATTTTTGTATCTTTAAATTTTATTATACACAACATTCAACTAAATCTTCCTAAAACTCCGTTTATGCTGAAACTATATTGACTCGGTTTGAACATTTTCCCGGAAAATAGAGATCGTTGTAAACATATTTTCATTTAGAGTAGCAGTATTATCACGTTATATGAAATTGGTAGTCGGTTATTGTTCCGAAAATTGTATGTAAATGCTTGTAGAATCTTTTATAAAGGATTTCATCACGAATGTTAATCCGAAACATATACTTTTGAATCATTTTATGTTATTTCGCTTCTATTGTCTGCAACATTTTGAATATTTTCAGTTTGATTAGTACTGGTTACACATTGTAACCAGTATAATTACATTGTGTTAAACAAAAGCTTTTGTTTATAAAATAATTTTGAAAAAAAAAATACAAAAAAAAAGTTTCACATTAGAGGAGTTCTGATAGAGGTTAAAACTAATCTATCTGGAATTTTTTACGTATTATTATTCACATAGTATTCGTTCCTAGTTCCTACGGACTGACTTTTCTCATCTTAATGAGGGTTTAACGACAGGTGGTTATCGCTATCATTGTATTTATATTATCTAGTTTTGATCAGTACAGGTTTGTGTTTCATATTATCAATTTTAATATTCTTAAAGTATTGTCGTCAACCAGAGGTTTCCAAAAATTTCTATGATTTAGTGGTATACTTATACCAATTTTTTACCAATATGTGGTAACCGTGGCTTACATTAGAAACTGTAAATCAGGACAATAATTTTTTGGATGCGAGTTATAATGATCTAATAGTGATGACAGTGTCGAACGAGGTGAAAGAAAAGTTATCGGTTTTTATAGTGAAAATGCTGTACAAATAATTTTAAATGTGTAGCATAGATGCTGTGAACCGACAAAAGTGTCACGAACAACTGAATATAAATCAACAAAAAATGGAGACTTTCCGGGAAAAAAACGCATGTTGATTGCTGTTCTTTAAAAGTCATAAAAACGCATTTAAGACAAGTACCAGATATTAAATATAATATGTGGGCTAAAAGAAATTATCCTACTTTACGTAGCATTTGAATCGAATTGAAGAAAAGAAGTGATTGTTCGTGAACAACTTTGTGGCGATTTTTGAAGAACTATGGATTTAAATTAAAGACTTATTAAAATTAATAAATTAAGAAATTTTAAAAATCTTTCAATTTGAAAAATTATTAGGTTTACGAAAAAAAAAACATCTTTGCTTTTATGCCGCGGTTCAGTGAAATAATTGAGAAGAACAGTCGATACCTTCTGGTATAATATAGATCCTATTACGGCCCTGAGCATTAAAGTGTCTGCGTAGGTACCTAGCTGTTAAGATTAGTCATTCCGCACGAATTTAAAATGAATAATACCTAAAACAACAAATTTTCATCCTTTATATAAATGTGTTTTTTTTTCTTATTAAAAGTATAAAATACATACATAGAGGGTATTAGACTAACTCCACACGTGAAATAAACAATTTATATCATATATTCTTTTATATTTCGGGATAATTTTAGTGATTCTAACTAAACTAAAGTTTCGATTTCGTCTATGAACTTACGGCCTTTTCCTATAAAACACATGAAATATTTAGAACTCATTTATTATTGGATAAATTAATCATTTGCATAGTATTACAGTAATGTTTGATGTAGAAAATATACAATGCTTATCTAAAGTAGTATAATGTTTCTAGGAAACTACAGAAAATTTATATACAGATATATCCGAAAACGCTTCATTAAATATTGTCTTTTGTAGTGAAGACAATAATATTTTGTTTTTAAAAGGTTAAATTTAATAAATAAGTTATTATCACTGGATGGGTTTCAAGTAGTGATTGATTCAATTTTGCATACTTCGCTGACCTCGCATTTTACGATCGTTTAAGAACCCGGGAGCCACTTTATAGTGGTGCTTTAAGAGGCTGGGATTTTAATCCTCTTATAAGGGACAACAAGAGTGGGATTACCTTACTCTAACCGTAAAGAGCTAATAATATTATTAGACAGCGTAAAACAAACAACCCTAAATTCTTTTTTTACTAAATATTTTTACCTGTTAAAACGATGGTGCGCGGTTTTAAATATTTTTTATATGTATAAAACGATCAGATTAATCCAAAAAAATTAAGAGCAAACAAATATTCTTAATATATTAATCTATACAGAATGCATTTTTTTAACAGGTAATACGTACTAAATAACTAAAGTAAGTAATGGTAATTTTAACCTTTTTTATAGGGCATAATTAAAAAATAGTAGTTTGTGCAACAAGTGCGCAAAGTGATACTTTTCCCACGAGTGAAGTAGTTTGCGAACACGAGCCGCTAGGCGAGTGTTCGCGAATCGAACGAGTGGGAAAAGTACTTTGCGCACATGTTGCATACAATACTTTTTCTTCGATCACGATTTATAATAATTAAAAATAAAAAACTTATTTGAAATCTGTAACTATTTTTATTATTATGAGGTATATTATAGGAATGCAAAATAATAATTATAACACTTAATTTAACCCAAATTTAAATGATTATATTAAAGTTAATTAAATTTAAGAGAAAATCAATAAAAAATTTTTATTTAAAATTATAATTTATGGTAAAATGTGAGCAATTTTGAAGTGTTAATCCAGGAGTTTCTCTATTTTTTACCAAATTCTCGGTAAGTGTTGAAATATTGCCGATGATGTGGAAAGTTTTTCTTTTTGGTTAATTGGGGAGTCTACTGTGTTTACAATTTTATTGCCTATCTCTATTTTATTGGCGATGGCGTCATCGACATAGCTTTCTACAATATTGCTTGATCGCCATCCACCATGGCGTTTAAGAGTTAATAAATCTCCTCCTGCGTTTACTAAAATAGTTGCAGAGGAGCGTCGAAAAGAATGGCCAGTATAAAGATTAGGGTTCGGCAATTGTAAAAATTCTGCCACTTGTTTAGGCATATTGCCAATTTTGTTAATTTCGACAATTTGCCTTGTGCATTTACCCCCTTGATAATTCACAAAAAGGCGTCTGTCAATGACGTTATCAGGTCGCAGACAAGCGTACTTTTTGTAGATATTAAAAAATTCTCCAGTTACCGTGAAGGATCTTTCAGTTTTAGTTTTCGTACTTCAAAGCCTAACCAATAGGGCAGTCCCTAAATCTTCCAAATCACCTAATTTTAAATTCCACAATTCTTCTCTTCGACAGGCACCAGTTAAACCGATCGCAAGGACAGTCTAGAAGTTAAAATAATTGTTTTTAAATAACTTATATTATAAATAATGAAACGTTTATTTACCTTTGTTAATAAATTCTTATAATCAGGTGCTTCTCTCAAAAATTTATGGATTTCTTCAGATGTTAACGTTTTTGATTTTTTAGGCTTGTAATTGTCATTTTGTCTTTTCAGAAATGCTTTTAATTTCACATATTTCGAAATATCCACATTGTTTTTTATACTTAATGTACTTCGCAACATTGAATATTGGGACCATAGTGTCGAAGCTTTATAATATTTTGTTTGTTCTTGAAAATAAGCAAGCATTACATTTTCAGAAAATGATAGTAGGTATTTCTTTATTTTCTCTCCATTCCATAAATTTTCGATAAGCGCATTCATACTTTTCTCTAGATTTTTCTGGCAAAAGGTTAAGAGATGCATTCAAAGCAATCTCCAAAATGTCTGGTGGTGTGTTTTCCATACATTCATCTTCTGAATATAAATTATTATCAACTACTTCCATTATACTTTGAAACAATTATATAATGATTCGTAACAATTATATAATGATTCGTCGCGTTGTCAAATATTTAGATTAAAAGTGTATATAAATTCTTATGTATTATGTTTCTATGAAAATAATTAAAACTATTTAAATATGGCTAACGTCAAAATATATATTACAAATCACGAACTGTCAGCCTCCTACAGGGCCTCCTACGATAGAAGCGTGGGAGATCCAATAGGTAATAGGTATGCGCATGTTCAGTATGCGGTACAGAGAATTCCGCACAGTGTACGAAATTACTAACTTTGCATTGAAGTAAGCCGTGCATTCTTTTCATAGTGATCGTAGAAAAATAATCTTTTGAAGTGATCTGAGGATAACAAAAAATGATGTAAAAAAGAAATTGGTAGTGACTAAAAATAAAATTTTATAGAGTACATAGTGGTTCGTTCAGCAGTAGCAAAAGATCATCGGTTATTTTATGGGTATAGAAATGGTAAAGGTGGGTGGTTGGTTAAAATTAGTTTTATAAAATGCCTGCAACAAAAGCTACATTTCTATAACTTAAAAACGTTATATTATACACTGGCCATTCCTTCCGGAGATCATTTGCTGCACTTTTAGTTGAGGAGATTTGATTTGATGACTCTAAAGAAAGATGGGGTTTGGCAAACATCAGTTGTTGCTTAAGGATATATTGATGAATCAATAGAGCACAGAACCAATATAGCTAAGAAATTGTTTAATAATTGTAGCAGTACATTATCTGAATCCAGACAGACAGACAGACAGACAAGACAAGAAGTTGATGGGTAGATGAAAGAAAGTTTATAGGAATGTTGGATTTGGGGACCATGCTGTAGGACTTATGTCCTTTTCAGGGAGTGGATAGAAGTGTTTGGATGGTGTTAGTATCGGTCGTTGGCCCCGCTCTTACAAACGTCTCTACTTGTGGCAGGTTGGGAAGCTTCTTCTTCTTGCCATCTATGGAGCTTGAACGTACCTAAATAGACTTTTTCTTTTGGTGTGAGTGTGAGTGTTGTGTAGGGGTGTAACCCACTTGGTGCAATGTGGGCTTAAAAGATTGACTCTGTGGCGTGTCTTCTTTGTCGTGGAGCCCTTTTATTTGGCAGGGACGAAGGGAACCACAGAAACCTTCGCCAAGGGCCCATTTTTTTCCCAGGTCTTTAGGAAGGTTCCTGTCTACCTACTGTATGAAGGAGTTTGAGGTTGGGAAGAGGAATCTTTTTTTTCGGTACTCTGGTTCTTCTTCGTAGTCCTCCATTCCAGTGGGTATGGATATCTGAATCCAATTCGCGACCAGGTACATTAAATTCAGTTGTGTTAACAGAAAATATGATTTCCAATCAAAAAAACTACCAATTTCAAATTGTTCAAGGAACGTATCTATTACGTACCTAATGTTTGTTTATAAATTGTAATTGTAGTAATTTTAGTTTGTTACTTGTCAAGAGAGATTAAATGTTATGTTTTTACTTTGTACATATTTAATTGGAACTTAAATATAGTATTTTATGTGTAATACAAATACGAATTTTTAATATAAAGTTATTTTTAAAACCTAACTGTTGGTGTTGATTATCCTTTAGAATTTTCTTCTTTAAATTTTCCCTCATTGTTTTATAATTTTACAAAAACATTCGGTGCGGATATTTTAACTTTTGAACAAAGTTTTTGGATAGGAAAGGGTAAATTGTTGACTCAATCATTTACTTCATAAATATCCCTTAATCCATTTCTTAAGTAAAGTTAAAATATTTTAAAAGTTCAAAAAGCTGGAAGATTTAATTATACAAGCTATCTGTTGCCAACAATGAAAAGCAAAATAAACAAAAGCTTTGTGCAATGCTTAGATAATAGAAAGTAAACTCAAAGAAAATACTTTATCTTTATATCTGTTACGGTAAATATTAAACCGAAGATGTTCTATAATTACTATTTATAATTCATATTTACCACTAACGTAGCTGAATATAAAAAATAATTAATTATTTATATAAATAAAACGTTTGTTTTTATATTTTCTACAAATGAGCGGTAAAGATAACTATCTACTATGGCTCATATGACGAGTTTGGGAAAAATCGAAAAATCTGAGAAAAAGGCTCGCCATAATAAGTGCACGTAACCTGTATAGAGATACAGGTTACGTGCACTTATTATGGCGAGCCTTTTTCTCAGATTTTTCGATTTTTCCCAAACTCGTCATATGAGCCAACATATATAGCTCAACAGGCCTTAAAGGCCCATGACTTGGAATCTCTCAACTGTCTTCCTACACTTTCTTCTGTCCATGGCCGCAGTTTTCCAATTTGTTAACCCGATTGTTTTTAGATCTTCCTTACACTCTTCTAGCCACTTTTTCCGTGGTCGTCGCCTTCTCTTCTTTCCTACGCCTCTCAGCAGCGATTCCTTTGCCCACTTTTCGTCAGCCATTCTCGCAAGTCGCTTTGTTCTGACGATCCGGCTAATTTCATTTGTTCGTCTTCTCCAACCGTTTTCCTCGTCCTTTACTCCTCTGAATATCTTTCTGAAGTCACTCCGCTCCCAGATATTCAGCATATTTTCATGATTTTTGTTCATAATCCATGTTTTGCTTTATAAAGGACCGTGTGCTGTATCACTGTTCGGTTCAGTCCCAATTGTGCCTCTCTAGAGATGTTCTTTGCTCTTAATAGTTTATGTAGTGCTCCGACAGTCTTCCTTCCTCTCAAAATTAACTTCTTAATTTCTTGGTTTTCTTTCCCTTTACTTGTTAGGGTAACTTTTAGATCCTCAAACTCCAACACTTTTTTTACTCTCGTTGTTTGTAGTAGTCTTTAGATTAGTGTCTTCATTTGTGGTATGTCCCATTTCCATATACATACTTGTTTTTTTTATTAATTATTAGTCCATACTGTTTGGCCTTTGCTTCAGAGTTTGAAAATCCTCAGTAATTCCCTTTCAGTTCTTGCCATTAACACTACATCCTCCGCAAAGGCCAGGACCTGGCTTCTGTTGTCATAAATCATACCTTTCGTTCGTATTGCACTCTTTCTCTTATTACTGCCTCTAACAAGAAATTAAAGAGTACTGTGGACAGCGAATCTCCCTGCTTTAATCTCCTTTAAATAACCATTCATAAACAAGAGAAGATCAGATAACAATAAAACCACAAGCATGCGTTGGCAACTTTTCCCGATTTTATGGTGAATACTTACGACTTACAGTGCGCTTTTTATTGTAATTATGCAAGGTACAGGATATTCTACGCACTATGTATCCTTATCGTGAGTTATTTAGGTACTTCAGTTCTTCAGACGTATTTATAATGTTAAATCGGGTAGATTTTTTGGTCTTGGTGGGTTTAATAGGTACCATATTAATCAATATTAAAAAAGTGAAAATGCAGTGTGTGTAATAATTTGATAAAAAAAAATATTTACAGTTAAAAACAGAAAGTTTCTCTAAGACTAAAGAGCTACAACGTAATGATTTTAGGTAACATTAAAAAAAATGATCTTTCACATAATAGAAGCGAGCTAATATAAGAGTTTAGTACCTCGATGACCAAGCTTTGCTCCTGAAACAACTGACTTTAGCAGCTTTGTGGAACGAGCGACTACCTGAACGTTTTTTTGAACTGATTCTGGACTGTGCGGTACAGTTTAATGGAGTGTTTAACTAGAAAGCATTATTTCGTTTTATCGGTTCTAACATCGCTTTTTTGGGAAATAATCCTAAAGACGTGTTTACATGATGCCAGTGACTGACGCCAGTCTCACTGGCATGCCAGCGCTGGCATGGTACTGGCATCATGTAAACACTTTCTTGTGCCTGTCCAGCGCTGTCTGCCAGCGGTGTCTCGAATAGAAAGTTTTTTCTATTTTGCTCGTCCGCGTCTCTTCCAACCCCGCGCCAGTGGTTGTAGACACGTGTAAACACAGCGTTCCAGTGATTGGTGTACATGTGAAGGGTAAACTTTACCAAGTAGGAACTAGAGTGCCAGTGAGACTGTCGCTAGCTACTGGATACGTGTAAACGTACCAGTCCAGCGCTGTCCTAATCAAGCACTGGCAAGCCAGTAAGACTGGCGCCATGTAAACACGCCATAACAGTTAGATTGCACAAAATCTCACCAATATATACTTTTATCATAATTGTTAATGGGGACGAAATAATAAACTAATTTAGCAGATTCTAATGTTATTTTTAATATATAACAAATAAAAAGTTTTTAAGTTTTGTAGCAACCTTAATTAGTTGAATATCTTAAAGAAGTTTAACAGTTTAAAAATAATGGTAAGTGATTCTTATAAGTAATAAAAGTTTAAAGGCAATGTCATATGAGCGAAATTAAGGATGACAGATACACCTGCGACCTGTAAGATCTATTGTGTCTTCCTTTTATTGCAATAATTCTGGTGTTTTTTCAAACTTATAGCAGCTCGTTTAGTCATATCTTTCTTAATAATGCAATGCATTCTGAGGGTATCGGTGGTAAGGTTTCGTCCTCTTCCTCACAGAATCTGCACTTTGCTTCATCTACCAATCCTAGTTTCTTTATGTGTGCTCTTAATGCCGGTTAATATTTTCGTTATAGTACGGAGGTTGTTTTTACTAAGATTTAGACAAATGAAAGATCTCTTCTAGTTATAGTTTCACAGGAGTGTCTTCGATTTTGTTAGTTCTTCTGGATCATTCCAGTACTTGGATTTTTCTGTATTCTTTTTTTTTCTTAGTTTTTTTTAGACTGTACTACTGCTGATTCCACAAGATGGTTTTGGTCTCAAGTATGGGGTTTCAGCTCCTTTTTTGCCAGCTTCGTTTCCTTCTATTTCTTTGTGTCTTGGAACCTATAAGTGTTATTTTGAAGGCAAATGTCAAGTCAACGATTTCAGGTTTGCTATGGTGTGTAGCTATTTTTAGTATTTAATCCATTGATAACATAGTCAAGTTGTGACAAATTAAAGTCTCTCGCTTTAAGTGTCATTTCCATTTTTGTTGTATGGTTAGAGTCAAAACGTATTAGCCCTGCAAATTGATTTTCTATAACTTTCACTCTTTAAAATGTCGTCTGTGCGGTGGTTACATATATCCACAAAATGTTAGCAATTATTATTTTCTCTCTCGCAGACCGTTTTTTATACAAAACTAACAATTCCCCAAAAGCTCAACAAAAAACTCAAAGAGTTTTACTTCGTCCAAACCTAGCTAATTACTTCTTTCAACAAAGTTTCTTAACGAGAACAATAAAAAATTTCTTAAAACAATAAAACTTAATAATTAAAATTTCTAATTATCTAATAATATTGACGAACTTTTTTCTATACTAATATTATAAAGAGGAAAGGTTTGATTTTTGGTTTGTTTGTTTGTTTGTTTGTTTGTTTGTTTGTTTAAAATGAATAGGCTCCGAAACTACTGGACCGATTTCACAAATTCTTTCACCGTTGGCAAGCTACACTATTCCCGAGTGACATAGGCTATGTTTCATTTTAAAAAAATAGGGATCCTTACTAAAATGCCATTAATGTAACTAAAAATGACCTTAAAATCCTTACATCGCTTGCGCTGAAATACTATTGATTATAGAATAAAATAATGTACCTACTACGATTTTGAAGAATATATAAATATCTACAAAAAATGCCGCGACAGCATATGTCTAACTGTTATAGTTACGTCACAATAACTATTTTTTAATTTTTTAAAAGTTTTTTTATTGGTATTAATCCTTATCAAAATAACTTATTTCATAATCACGACAGATATCACAAATTTAGCATGTGCAATGGGACGAGGCTACTTATAAAGGAATTAAAGGACAATTAGGTTGTAGCAACCAATCTAACTGAACCACCAGCTGGTCAACTAGCTCATACATTGAGGATACCGATGATCCCAACTGATCTACCAAATCCATTTAAACCGCTTCAATTTCCTATCAAAACATCTTTCGCTTTTACTAATAATAAGTCTCAAGGTCAAACCTTCCAAATAGTAGGGATCAGTTTTCCTCATGGCCAACCGCCTAAGGCGGGTCGGAGCACCTTGACATCAATTTATTTTGCTGCCAGAAAATAAAACAACATGTAATATTGTTTACAGGGAAGCGTTGACCCAATAAATTTAATGGCTTTTGTTATTTTTCTTTAATCCCCGTGCAAAGCCGGGGCGGGCTGCTAGTCTTATATAATAGGGAAAATTGTCTTAAAATACTCAACATCTAGTTATCTTATATAACTGGTTAAATTATTTAACTACAGAAGTATTATCTTCTAAAAGTTTTATATTTCCCGACCTACATCAGGAAACTTATTTTGCAGGAAATTGACCGTTTCGGTTTTTTTATTTTATTTATTTCAAGAAGTCTGGAAAACAGAACTATAAAACGCCATCTTATAAAATTTTCACGATTTAATGTAATTATTATTTCATCACATTCGACTAATTTATGAGCATCAATTTTATTACTGTCACTAGAATAATAATATCCATGGTAAGTGTAGGTAATTAATATTTCATTATACGTAATTCCTCTGTTTTCTTATTACCAACCACAAACTGTGGAGTAAATTCAAGATTTTGTAAATATAGTATTATTTTTAATTTGTATGTATGTGTTCAAACATCTCACTTTAGCAGTACGTGTGGTACGAGAGGAAACCTGAGTGTATATTTTTTTAATTAACTCTTCACAATGCGAAGTTTGAAAAAGCTGACCTGTTCATGTTTAATGACGTTTCTTTTCCAAGTGTTTCATGAATAATATAATTAAACAATTGATTTTTTGTGTCTAAATTCAAACACCATTGTCAGTAAAGTAGTTAATTGGTATTAATTAAAAAATTAATAGTAGTATTACTACTTACTAATAGTTGTCAGGATAGTTTTCAGTATATTGTAGCAATGTTTCATTGTCTGAAAATTGAAATAAATACGGATCAAATCATGTTTCCTAAAAATGAAACCTAGCCAGATCGCTTTATTGATTTCTTTATTAATCTTGTTTTTCTGGTTCTTCCTTTATAAATTTCTACTGTTTGAAGTTGCCCTTGTATAGAATGATCAATATTTACATCTATGTCGCAGCATCCTGTGCCTAGAGTTAGGAATTCTAACCAGGCACAAATCCAGCTTATGTATCTGAAATGTTCTGGCAGCATGGCAAGAGATACTATCTATTAAAAGTTTAACATGCACATCCTATTAATAAATTTTTTAAAACAAAAAACAAGTCACTGTTTTCATAGTCGTCTCTTATTTTTCATACATACTTTACATACTAGAAACGTGATATCATATATGGACGTTTAAATATATTAGATGTTAATTTAGTAAACGATTATTTGAGATATCTCTCATGGGATTTTTGTAAATTTTTAAAAGATTTTAGAAAGTATACAAACAAGAATATTTTGATGGAGCGTAGAGCTGAAGGTTGCGAGTTCGAGTCTTGCTGGATGCGACATTTTTCAATTTCTCCTTAATGTCATTTAATATATTCTTGTTTGTATACTTTTTAAAAACTTATATAAATATTAGATGTTAGTTGACAATATGTGGCATCTGCCAGATCTCATTTAATATTGATTAACTATACTTTTGTTATTGATTAACTATACTTTTTCAGCTTTATTATAAATAAAAAAGTATTTTCAATTTCCGTCACGATATAAAGTGTTGCAAAAATATGGAGTCGTTATAGCAGGTGAAGAAAATAGGTGTCGGAAAATTTATTATCAAAGAGTGAAGCGGAAGTTTGTTTGAAACTATTTTCAAAACTATCGAAAATTTTATAAGCGGTGTCTAGCATTGAGATGGAAAAATATGAAGTAAAAGCAAAAACTTTCTCTCTATTTACTTTGCTCAAAACAGTTGCCGTAACAGAAATTTATATACCGTCGCAAATAAGACTTTTACAAAAAAAAAGTTATATCAGTAACAATAATAACTTCGTAGTTTAAATATTTGACATATAATAATAATAATAATAAAAGAAAGAAATAATAATCGTCATAAAATATCTACTTGCTGACATTTGACTGCTGTCAAAGTTGCCTAAGGCTACGGTTACTATGGATGCGAATTCTGACGAAATTTTGTTCTGACAAGTTCTGACGAATTCGTCCGAATAAACAAACGCCTGTTTTCCAATCAGCGTGTTTGCACTGACAGCGACCAGCACGTAAGAACATGCACGACGTCGTCAGAACCATTTGAGCGTTCAAACAGATTTAATTTTTTTGGACGACCTGCGTCTCTTTCTGCGAAGTTTCTATGTTATTCCATCATGGAAAATGATAAATTATTTACTCTTGTGTACGAGAACAGATTATTGAGGGATATAAGAAAAAAAATTATCATAACAGATATATTTGTCGGCAAAACTGGGAGGAAATTCTTCAAATAACATTTTAAACTGTCCTTTGTCGCCTCTACTAAAAAATAAAGAATTGACATGCTCTGTTTTCCTCCATTTAACAGCAGTAACTTCATTAACGGACTTTCAAGAAAATAAAATTCGTCAACTTCGTCCATATGTACTGTGCGGTAGAAGCGTAGGTACTGACTATCAAAATGTCAGAAAACGCGGATAGTGTAACCGCCTTGTTCTGACGAGCATCTCGGACGGACTCGTCAGAACAAAATTTCGTCAGAATTCGCATCGATAGTAACCGTAGCCTAAATCATATTTTATTAATAAACTAACTGTCCTTACGGTGGCTTCATAGTACTTAATTTAGTAAGAATTTCTCGTTTAATTATACGAGATAATAACTGCGCCACCTTACGGTGGCGTCCTAGCAGTTAATTTAGTAGTAAGTGCTCGTTTAAATATATGAGATATTAACTACGCCAGCTTACGGTGGCGTTATATTATTTGATTTAGAAAGGTATTTTTTGTTTTTTTCCCGCATTTTTTCTGTTTTTAATTTTCCACTTTCTTTTAGTTTTTCGTTTATTTATTTATTTAGTTATGAATCGAAATTCAACACTATCTATTGGATTTTCTAGAAATCAAAATACAGTACCATCTACCGGATGTCTATCTAACCTACATGGCAAAGGTGTATAGAGTTACTTCAATTAACTTAAACTGTCATCTATTAGGAATTCGTAGAACTAAACAATAAATGTCTCTTAGGGGAAATTGACACAAATAAGTAAAAAGTTAATTAAAAAAACATTTTCCAGTGGACCAAATTGTGAATCTAAACCATTCTCGAATGCCCTTGAACACACACAAAAAATTTCGTCAAAATCGGTCCAGTCGTTTAAAAGGATTTCAATCACATACACACGAACACAAGAAATATATATAAAGATAACTAGCTGACCCAGCGGACTTCGTACCGCAAATCATTTATGTCATTTTTCGTTTTTTCAATTTATTTTGATTTTATCGTTTTCATCATATTTTCTCGTGAGTTATCAGGTTTATACTAATTTTGTTTCGTTATATTTGGTAGTTTAGGTATCGATAAAATATATTAGATGCATAACAATACTTAATTTAGTAAGAATTTCTTGTTTAAATATAAGTGATATTAACTGCGCCACCTCACGGTGGCGTGATTAAAGTAATCAAATAAGTAGTGGTTGCTCGTTTAATGGAAGCGCTATCTAGTGGTAACTTCCATTAATACGAATATCATATTCATATTAACCATTAAAAATACATTATCCTACTGATTTTCACGACAATCGTTTAAACAGGGCAGAATTTGTTACTCTGCAGCGCCACCTCAAATCTTCTCCGTGGAAAAATACATATGCATACCAATTTTCATGACAATCGGTTGAACGGGACAGAAGTTGCTACTCTGCAGCTCCGCCTGGTGGCGAGTGGCATCAATGAGCATATTATGCAAACCTTCTCCTTGGAAAAATACATATACATACCAATTTTCATGACAATCGATTGAACGGGACAGAAGTTGCTACTCTGCATCGCCACCTAGTGGCGAGTGACATCACTGAGCATAACATATAAACCTTTTTTGTGCAAAATACACATACATACCAATTTTCATGACAATCGGTTGAACGGGGCAGAAGTTGCTACTCTGCAGCGCCATCTGGTGGCGAGTGGCATCAATGGGCATAGCATATTTGTTTTCTCCGTGAAAAAATACATATACATACCAATTTTTATGACAATCGGTTGAACGGGGCAGAAGTTGCTACTCTGCAGCGCCACCTGGTGGTGAGTTACATCAATGGGCATAGCATATAAACCTTTTCCGTGGAAAATACATATATATACCAATTTTCATAATAATCGGTCTAGTAGTTTTTGAGTTCATCGATTTCGTACATAAAAATACATCCTTTTTTATATATATAGATTAGGCGATACGTTGCAGCGCTGCCTGGTGGCGAGTTACATCAATGTGCATAGCATATTCGTTTTCTCCGTGAAAAAATACATATACTTACCAATTTTCATGACAATCGGTTGAACGGGGCAGAAGTTGCTACTCTGCAGCGCCACCTGGTGGCGAGTGGCATCAATGAGCATAGCCTATTCGTTTTCTCCGTGAAAAACTACATATACATACCAATTTTCATGAAAATCGGTTGAACAGGGCAGAAGTTGCTACTTTGCAGCGTCACCTGGTGGCGAGTGGCATCAGTGAGCATATCATATAAACCTTCTCTGTGGAAAAATACATATGTATACCAATTTTCATAATAATCGGTCCAGTAGTTTTTGAGTTCATCGATTTCGTACATAAAAACACATCCTTTTTTACATATATAGATTATATTATTAAGTGCTTATTGTTATAACAAAGCTAAAAGTGTTGACATTTATTGTATAACTTACATTTATATTACATGTTACATTTATGATAATAAATTCATTAAAATTCTCATTCTTAATCTATGAATCACACCCGTATTCAATATATTGCAACTATATAGTTTTGTTTTCATCGAATTAAACCTTTGCAACTCCACAATTTGAATATGCATGGACAGCAATTAATTATGTAATTAACAATAAAGCAGTGATAACAAGTCCAATTGAATCGCTGTTTGGATTCAAAAAGCTCCGAGCTCATTTATTATCTTTAAATTTCCATAAAACCGGACATCGATATCCATGGGTTCCTATACGGAAAAAATTTACATACCAATTAACAATTTCCATGTGTTTAACTGAACTGCAAGTTGTGCAAGCATTTTCGAATTTATATGTAAATTTTGTGCATCAAATTTTGCTTGGGTGGGTAAAATTTATAATATTGTTTATATCCATCTATACTGTGTTGAGTAAATTTGAAACTACTCTTGTTGTTTCTGTTCTCTGTTATTTGTTCAATTATGTAATAAAGTAAATAAACAGAACAGTTTGTAGACTAAAATAGGGATTATTAAATCTAAAGTCGTAACTTACCTACTGAATTCTGGCTCTCATTTAAGGGTTAAGACCAAATAGTAAAAAACGTTTAAATAAATTATATAAAAGTGGTTTTTATAAAGGGTAGGTGTCAACTTTCAAAAATTATCGAAAGATTAAATTTCTACTGTAAGTAATTTTTGGGTCAGAAAATCTCATTTTGTCGGACCGAGCCAGAAAATGATTGTGATAGTCCGGTAAAAGCTTTTACCGGACTCATTTTTATTTTCTGGCCTTGTCCGACAAAATGAAATTTTCTGACCTAAAAATAAGCTAGAAAGTACTAATTTCTGGCCGGTTTAAAAAAAATGTTACTTTTATTTTTTGACGTAAATTTGGTAAGTGAGAGCCTAGTTATTTTGTCTATAACAACGTTACTAACGTTAAAACGTTCTAAAAGGCGTTATTTTCCTTGATAGCTCAAGTAAGTTATGGATTACCTTTAAAGACTATAACCACTCTCCTCCAAACATGTAATTAAGGGCTCCAAAGTACAAACTCCACAAATTATACTCAAATACCATTTTTAAAAGATTTTTTATAAAATTTAATTCATCTCAAGCAAATTATGTAAAAAAAAATAATGAAAATTTAATATGTTTAAAAAAACAAAAAGTTTTTATTTAAAAAATAATTCTTCAGTTATCTTTGTAATGGAAGTCTTTAGAATCCCTAGAGAACGTATATGAGTTCCCCTCGGCGGTCAAGAAATTCCCAATTCTGCTTCAGGTACTGCCAGCCTAGGGATTAACTCAAACCTTATCCCCCGTGGTGATTCGGACCGATTAAAAATATCGCCTGGAAGTATGATTACCCTATTGAAATAAAATTTAGATATTAATTGTAGTTTTCCGCCAAAAATGTGGGCTACTTGTTCTTCATCCACTATGCGCACTATTAATTGCTGCCAGAGCTTTCATTCACATTTAAAAAAATTATTCTATCATAATCACGTATCAATTTATTCTTTCGTAGATATTTTGAAAAGCTTCCCAACATGTATGTACTGTAGAATCACAAGTGCGCATAGTGGTCCTAAGACGCCTAGAAGAAATGTTAAGAAGAAGCAGAATCACTTGGAAACATTGATCAATAATGATAAAGATTTTAAGATGAACCGATTAGAATTTTTAAGAGTTGTGTCTTATAGTAATTTACCCTTTAGTATTTAAGCTATCTATTATTTCTTTTTTGTGCATATTCATTTTGTAGGTTTAGTTTTTTAAAACAGATTTTATTAATGTAATAAATAAACAAAAAATATATGCTTGTTTTTAATAATACATCGCTAGGTAACATTTAATTAATATATTTTAATAATTTTGAGAATCAATTCTCTATATTATTTTGCTTGACTAAACACCTGAATATTCAAGCAAACTGTATTTATATTTATTTTATATCATAAAACCACATGCTGAGATAGCCGGGGTACGTCAATTGACCGCGGGGTGGAACTCAAACACTATTACGGTCAAAGCAGGTACGTAAACTGACCGCGGGGTGGAACTCAATGACGCCGTCCCTAGAATTGGTTCAACGAAAACCTTAATTCTTCTATAGTGATGGTTTTTCTTTTAACTTTAAATAAGTGACAACATTTCTTTGGATTCTCTTTCACAAAATTAACTCCTTCCTAATCTTTCAATATATATTTATATAATTTTCAAATACGTTTATATACTTATTTTGGGTATATAGTATATCCAACTTAATTGGTCTTTAGGTGTTTATAAAATGGTCTGAAATTTCGAATAAAATCCGTACTGCGAAAGTAGGAAATCGACAAAGCAAGTTTGGACAAAACTTTCCACAGTATAAACCTTCATATTTCGTGGTTAATTCACATAAAAAATCATAATATAAGTCGGTTAAATTTAGATAAAGTCAAAACAGTCCAGTATTTAAGAACATCCGTTACTCCGCTCATCGTAGAGCTATTATTTCACATAAAACTTGCGTGATACTTCCAAATCGAATGGCGCACCAACCATAAACTAAAGTGAAAAAAATAGCTACATTTTTTTGGGACATCTTTGTAATGAGTTGCGTTACTGTAGGGAATTTTAATGGGGTCACATAATGGGTATTATGTGGGATATTTCAGAAAATATATTTGACTGGATAATGTATGAAGTTTATTTGTGATTTAATTTAAATAGCTCTTTTTTAGAAATTTAAGTAAAACTAAACTTAAATAATTATTTAACTAGTTTTTTAAACTGGTATTACTTTTAAAATAACCACATATTGAGGTTAGATTTTTAATAGTAGGTACCTACATAGTGTCATTTCCGGGGCAATAAGGTTTGCTCCAGGATATCAAAGAAATAATAAAATTATTCTAACGCTTTACAAGCTTTGAAAAACATTTTCAAAGACAATGACCTTTCAACTAAGAAGAAACAACTACTTCCTGGGCTATATGCCCCAACGGATATTGGATTACACTTCAAAGTCAAAGGGGGTTGGCATATCTAATAGATTATTTAAACCAACCACCACTAAAATCACGCTCGATATATATACACAATAACGAAAGTGTAATTGATGTGATAGTAGCGACATCTTCACCTCTAATCGCAAACCAAAATTAAGCTAGCTGACGGATAACATATACCTTGTACTGACGAGGCCCAATAGGCCGAAACCGGTGTACAAGTTGTGTTGTCCCTTCTAACTGCAAACCAGAATGGTTGGTTTAAATTATCCATTAGATATGGCAACCCCGTTTAACTTTGAAGTGCACTCCAATATCCGTTGGGGCATATAGCCCATAAAGTAGTTGTTTCTTCTTAGTTGAACGGTCATTGTCTTTGAAAACGTTTTTAAAAGCTTGTAAAACGTTAGAATAATTTTATTATTTCTTTGATATCTATTGATAACACGCTTTATTAAATACGACAATGTTACAGTTTTCTGTAATAATACTTTTTGCTCCAGGAGTTTTTGGAATAAGGGTATCTCTACTGGAAGTTATTTTTTGTTGCACGCAGTATAAAAGTGCATGTATTTACTATTAACAATGCTATAAGTTGAGTTATCGGAAGTGCAAAGGGGAAGATTTTTTCTCTTGTAGAACAAAACATGCCACAAAGGCAGATAACAAGAACGGTGGGAGTTACACAAAGGGTTGTCAAAAACCTATTCAACATTTCTGGAATTGGAAACCTTAAAGAACAGATCAAAGAGAAGTCGTGAAAAAGTAACTACAGATGGGCAGAATCGCTTTTTAGCTTAAATAGCAAAAATATATCCCACAACATCTTATCAGGAGCTTCAAACTAAACTTTTTTAAGCTACAGGTGTAAATGTTTCTGTCGAAACTATTAGAAGATACTTCGGTAATTATTTTGTTTGCAGGAGACAGTTGAGTCAGGGCATAATAAAATTGATTGTTTAAATTGGTTCTAGGAGCATGAAACTGGACTATTGAAGAATGGAAAAATGTCTAATTTCGGAAGTTTCGTGATGCCAAATCGGATCTCAAGTTTTGGTAAAATTATGACTGGTAAATGTTTTTTTTTTAATTTGAATTTGCCAAACCTTAACAGGAAAAGAGTTAGAAAAGGAAGGTGTTGCAGTTTTAGAGTGGCCTTCTTGCTCACCAAATCTCATTCCTATTTATTGGTAACACTGAGCAACTTATACAAGAGGTTTTAAACGAATGGACCAATGTTTCCCAAAAAGACATTGACAATTTGATAAATAGTGCGTCAATAACTGTTTTTTAAACAAACCTGGGTGACTCCACACAGCCGTACTTTACAACGTTAGTAAAGTACGGCTGTGGACTCCATGTAAGTTTGGTTGTGTGTATCTCACACTTACACTTGAAAAGATGTGAATATACAACGGTACAAGACCCAAGTAAGCTGTTTAAACACACCCGATTTTTATAGACAATCTCGAACATACCCTGTCAGATCTCAGCACCGTTCGATTTTATTTAACGGTAGGTATACGTAAGAATAACATCCAAATATCCAAGCTCATCCTGCAATAAAACATGCAGAATTTTATCTGGCTCAATGTAATAAAAAGTAAACCTGATGATGGCCTCAAATGTCATAATTAGTCGTTTTTTAATTATAAATATATGTACCTGATAAATCCAGTTTTTTCTTAATTTTTACAAGCTGTGTATAAAACGGTTTACATCGGATTTTATGATCTAAACAGGTAATAAATGGAATGCAAACTGTATTTATAATAATAAAAAGGCCCCCTAGTTATATTTTTTCTTAAAAAATAAATAACAATAAGAATTTTGTATTTTTGATAAAAAGTAAATTACATCTTATCTTTTTCTTCGCTTTGGCTTTATTACCAAGTAAGTCGCATTCTACCGCATTATTAAGAACTTTTATATTATCTCGGCAGTATTTTTTCCCCGACAAATTAAAAAGAATATTACATCCGCTAAAGATAAACGTTAACGTCTATATAAAAATCTTTATTCTAGATATACGTGTACTAAACACTGTTTATTTTTGTCATTTACAAAGTTATTTTGTGAGTTACGACCCAAAACGAAAGAATCGCTGGGCAAATAGAAATATAAAATGAATAACGACTAAAACTCCGGAGGTTGTGGTTCATGTAGACTTCTCTAATAATTAGCGATACTACCGATATTAGTAAGTATCGATAACTCGGGTATCGGTATCGTTTTGAACGATTCGATAATACCAAGGTATCGAAAGAACTAGTTCAATATCGGTTTTGTTGAGGGATGTACGATTCGATAATATCGAGTTATCGAAAGAATTATTTTAATAAGTATCTGTATTATTTTATTCTGGTATTTTGAAGTGTAAAACATTAAGAAAGAGAGAGAGGGTGAGGGAGAGGGAGAGAGGGAGAGATGGAGAGAGAGAGGATGAGAGGGTGAGAGGGAGAGAGGGAGTGGGAGAGAGAATTGACCCAACGTAACTTCTAGACGGTGCTGATTAGTTAGGTATATATAAGTAATATCAAAGTGTGATATGAACATTATCTGACTTATTTCAAAGACAAATTTTTCGCTAAAATGAGAAGATATATAAAATTTAAAATAAACAAGTACCTATCGGATATCCTTGATGAAAAATTGCTTTTTTACACTGACAGACAGCGTTTTATACTTTGGTGAAAGTTGTTTTTTTTATGTAAACAGATGAAGGTATTTGAAATAAATGTACCACTAAAAGGTACCAATTCTTGTTTTCAATATTTACACCATCACTTCTTCAAGTAGGTACCTACTGCAGAAGACCTGCACGGTGAAGGATATCCTCTTGATGTGAAATAAACGAACGGAGCGTTTTTTGACAGTCTTATACATAAAATGATAAAAAAATGATACAAACGTATCTCGTGCCATGCTGTCAGTATATTATTCCAGATACAGAACCTAGATCTGGGTTAAAAATTCCTAATTCTAGAACACAGGATACTGCGATATAGATATAAAAATTGATCGGTCTATACAATGGCAAAACCAAACTGTAGACACGTGTTTCGCTTTAGTTAGAGCTTGTCAGTACAGTACCTATAGGTTTAAATTAATATTGACTTTTTATTGTTTCTAACAAAGATATCCAAAAGCTATTCTAATCGTTTTTTTTTTTTTTTGTTTCAGGTACGTTTAATTCATCAAAGCATCGTTAGCGCAAAATTTTAACCAGTAAGTGATAGAGTTTTGGTATTTTTCGGTATTAAAGTTACAAATAGCAATACAGGTTTTTTATAAAAAACACTAATTCGTCGAAGTAATTAGCATCACATAGAATGATCTTTTCCCAATGACCAATTTTTCTATGCTGGTATGCTGGGAGTTCCTGGATATGGGGCCAACAAATTGGCTGGATTTATTATACCTTTTCGAGTTGTATACTGTCCATGCTTTATCTATACTAATATTATAAAGAGGAAAGGTTTGATTTTTTGTTTGTTTGTTTGTTTGTTTGTTTGTTTGTCTGTTTGTTTGTTTGTTTGTTTGTTTGAAATGAATAGGCTTCGAAACTACTGGACCAATTTCAAAAATTCTTTCACCGTTGGCAAGCTACACTATTCCCGAGTGACATAGGCTTTGTTTTATTTTCAAAAAAATAGGGATCCTTACTAAAATGCCATTAATGTAACCAAAAATGACCTTTAAACCCTTACATCGCGTGCGCTGAGAATACTAGCCTCAAGGTCAAACCTTCCAATTAGTAGGGATCGGTTTTTCTCATGGCCAACCGCCTAAGGCGGGTCGAGCACCTGACAATCAATTTATTTTGTTGCCAGAAAATAAAACAACATGTAATATTGTTTACAGGGAAGCGTTGATCCAACATATTTAGTGGCGAGGAAAGGTTTGTTTGATTGTTTGTTTATTTGTTTGTTTGAAATGAATAGGCTCCGAAACTACTGGACCGATTTCAAAAATTCTTTTACCGTTTGCAAGCTACACTATTCCCGAGTGACATAGGCTATGTTTTATTTTCAAAAAAATAGGGATCCTTACTAAAATGCCATTAATGTAACCAAAAATGACCTTTAAACCCTTACATTGCGTGCGCTAAGAATACTTGCCTCAAGGTTAAACCTTCCAATTAGTAGGGATCGGTTTTTCTCATGGCCAACCACCTAAGGCGGGTCGAGCACCTGACAATCAATTTATTTTGTTGCCAGAAAATAAAACAACATGTAATATTGTTTACAGGGAAGCGTTGACCCAATATATTTAGTGGCGAGGAAAGGTTTGTTTGTTTGTTTGAAATGAATAGGCTCCGAAACTACTGGACCGATTTCAAAAATTCTTTTATCGTTGGCAAGCTACACTATTCCCGAGTGACATAGGCTATGTTTTATTTTCAAAAAAAAAATAGGAATCCTTACTAAAATGCCATTAATGTAACCCAAAATGACCTTAAAACCCTTACATCGCGTGCGCTGAGAATACTAGCCTCAAGGTCAAACCTTCCAATTAGTAGGGATCGGTTTTTCTCATGGCCAACCGCCTAAGGCGGGTCGAGTACCTGAAAATCAATTTATTTTGTTGCCAGAAAATAAAACAACATGTAATATTGTTTACAGGGAAGCGTTGACCCAATATATTTAGTGGCTTTTGTTATTTTTCTTTAATCCCCGTGCAAAGCCGGGGCGGGCTGCTAGTACACTTATAAAAGGATAAAACAAATGTGATAATTATTTGGTGAAATGTCGCGAGAATATGGCGGGCGGAGTAATGTCAGTCAAGTTTATAAATTTTTTCTCGGGTGACTTTCGCTGTATGAGGCTTGGCGTTATCCTGCAAGAATATCACTTCCGATTAATCAACAACGGAATGAGCGCTCCTTGTGTTTGTTGACGATGCTCACAATAGAAGTCAGAAGTGTTAGTTTGACCCTTTTCGAAACTCTCATAATGAACAATTCTAGTCGCTGTCCCCAAAGCGCACAACAAAAGCTTGTTTGGGTGTAAGAAAGCCTTGGGCCTGTGAGGTACCGAATCAGTAAGCGACAACCAATCATACGAACGCTTAGAATTTGAATACAAGATCGTCGCAGGTAGATAACTGATTAAGTTAGGCATAGTTCATTTTTGTTGCTTGAGATGCTTGCTAAATAAATGATGAGACGACTTAATTTGTTATCTTTTATCGATTCAAGCAAGACCCATTTGCTTAACTTTTACGTCTTTCCTAGCTAATGAAGTTGTAAACGAATAGTTTCATTACCCACGCTGAACATTTCTGCAAGTTCTTGGCATGTTGTCCTGGAATTTCCGTCACCACCCTGTCGAAGATCTTTGGTTTTCATGATTTTCGGTTTCTGTGAGCGCGACTCATAGGTCAATCTGAGATCTTTTGAAAATAATTTTTTGAACCATCATCTGCAAATGCGGTAAAACGATCAGACACTGGTAGCGAGCGACTCCATTACGCTGGTTGGTATAACGATCTCACAGGACTTACTATGAAACGAACATATTACATCCATAGCAACTGCAGCAGAAAAGAAATTAGGCTTTCTGTTTAGAGCACGGAAATATTTCTCTCCATCCAAGTTAGCTACTCTTTACAAAGCCCAAATAGGACCTAATCTTGAATACTGCTCGCATGTATGGGGTTCGGCGGCTCCGTCAAGGCTCGGAGCTCTTGATGCAATACAGAAAAGAGCAGTTCCACTAATAAACGACACCAGTATCACCAAAAACCTAGCTCCATTATCGCACCGAATAGCAGTGTCTGATCTTTCCTTGTTTTACCGATACATAAACGGATTTTGCTCAGAAGAACTCTATAATGCCTCCACTTGTCAGACCAGCCAGAGCAACTCGACGTGTCAACTCCATGCACCCTTATACTGTTCAATGCTGTACATCGAGAACGGATCAATTCGATCGTTCCTTCATCCCCAGGGTCTCCAGATTGTGGAACTCCTTACCTTTCCACGTCTTCCCCACTCGTCTTAACTTACAGGTCTTTAAATGCCAAATTAATAAATTGTCTCTTCTGTCCCAATATATGTTCTCCAACGTTAACAGGAAAGTCTCACGAATTTATCGATTACTCGTCGACACCTACGTGACGTATAGTGTTTTTGTATTTAGTGAATATCATATCAATAAATTTTGCTTTAAACTCGAAAAAATTAGCTCAGAAACTGTTCACATAATCTCTGAAGATGAGTATATTAGCGAAATAGAAATAAAAGAGTATTATAATCGTTCTTAAATTATCAGATCATTTTAAAATATTAAAAACCAAAATTGGAGAAATTTTAAATTTAGAATGACACGCGTCTTTACAAAGTTCACTTCAAAATTTCTGAGCCAACAAACCTTTACTTAGAAATAAATCAGAACAACTTAGTAAAAAAAAAGTTATTACTCGTAATGAATCGTGAGTTTATGGATGTAATCACTAAACAAAACAACAATCTTCACAGTTAGTAGATGTTCCTGTTTAAAAACTCACGTTGAATTCCAAGCAATGTTACAATAATTTGAGTCAACCCTGATTTTTTTCTTTGATCATGAAGATATTGTATCCATTATTCTGATTAGACGATAAAAAAAATCGAAAAATGAAAACACTTCTCGGAGCGTGTTATTCAATCAAATTCAGACTAGTTTAAAGGATACCAGTCACCCAATGACGAAAATGACGCTAGCGAGATGCTATGAAAGTAAAATAGAACAAATAAAATACATTTTTTAAAACCTTATTTTTAAATGTTTTCGCGATTTTCAGGCCTAAAAAAGTTTATCTCGTCCAAATATTTAGATATCAAATTTATGCAGTGATAAGTAAAAGTTGCTGAAAGAATGTTCAGTTAGGAACCAAAAGTTGTTAAAATTATGACGTGTGGGTGTTCGTTGGAATCCGACAGAGTTTTAATTTGATTTTGTTTCACGCATATCACGTATTTTGGGAATTTATCGGTTTTGTCCAGATATTCGTGACCAAAACTCATTAATTTTATATTATACGCTTTCCAGCACCACCTGAAGCATTATTGCTGAAATAAAACCCCTTATTTGTTTACCAGTTATACACATTATTAATTCTCTGTTTAATGCTCCCATAATGCCAATAATTTTAAGTCTATAGAATTATGTTTTTCAATACATAATGGGACAATTTTAGTAATTTTATTAGAGTAATAATTTAAAAATGTTTTGGTTTATTTATTATATTCAGTTTAACGATAAATACCATCAAAATATTTGACAATTTTAACGTAACAAAGTTATATAATAGTTTATTTATACTGTTCCACGCTTAAATTTTTGATAGACAGATATAAAGGAGCGAATGTGACTGTGAACTGCGTTCTGCAAATGGTCGACTGCAAAATATATATGAAATTAACCATAAATGAAAACTTGAATCGCCATAAAGAAATGCACTAAAAAGCAAAGAATAAAATCTAGTTCTTAAAAAAATTGGAAGCAGCTAGGCATTTAATTTCGATTTCCTTGAAGACGGCTCCTCCTTTTTTGAAGTGTAGGTTAAAATACTACTTATATTTTTTGTCTTAGAGTTATATTTATGTCATGTAACTATCAGCTGTTTTTTTTCAGCCACCAAAAGTGAAGATTCTTAGGTTTCTCAATTTGTCTCAATTTTGAGTATACAAATTATATAATTATTTACAAAGAAGATCGTTGAAATGAGCTGGTGAATGAGTATGGACATATCATTATCATGTAACGATTTTGTATTTGAATAATTTTACCAAACAATTGTTATAGTCGAGGCAGTAAAGCACTAAAATCGACCCAAAAAAAGTTGGCATAGAAGTATAATAATTGCCAATATTTCTTAAATGCTCCTAATTGCTCATATTTGCTCAATTATAATCTGCAATTGCTCACATTATTAATTAATTATTTAATTAGTTATTAACAAATAAAAATACAAATAATTTTTTCCCAATTACGTGAAGAGCATTCAACTTTTATAATAAATCTTTTCTTTAATAAATTGCTCACAATTTGCTCAATTATAATCTGCAATTGCTCTCATTATTAATTAATTATTTAATTAGTTATTAACAAATTAAAATACAAATCATTTTTTCTCAATTACGCAAAGATTATTTATTCAACCTTTCTAATAAATTGCTTACAATTTGCTCAATTATATTCTGGAATTGCTCACATTATTAATTAATTATTTAATCAGCTATTAACAAATGAAAATACAAATCATTTTTTCTCAATTAAGCGAAGGGCATTAAACTTTTCTGATAAATCTTTTCTTTAATAAATTGCTCACAATTTGCTCAATTATAATCTGCAATTGCTCACATCATTAATTAATTATTTAATTAGTTATTAACAAATTAAAATACAAAACATTTTTTCTCAATTACGCAAAGATTATTCAACCTTTCTAATAAATTGCTCACAATTTGCTCAATTATATTCTGGAATTGCTCACATTATTAATTAATTATTTAATTAGTTATTAACAAATGAAAATACAAATCATTTTTTCTCAATTACGCGAAGGGCATTAAACTTTTCTGATAAATCTTTTCTTTAATAAATTGCTCACAATTTGCTCAATTATAATCTGCAATTGCTCACATCATTAATTAATTATTTAATTAGTTATTAACAAATAAAAATACAAATATTTTTTTCTCAATTACGCGAAGAGCATTCAACTTTTCTAATAAATCGTTTCTTTAATAAATTGCTCACAATTTGCTCAATTATAATCTGCAACAGCTCACATTATTTATTAATTATTTAATTATTTATTAACAAATGAAAATACAAATCATTTTTTTCTCAATTACGCTATGAGCATTCAACTTTTCTAATAAATCTTTTCTTTAATAAATTGCTCACAATTTGCTCAATTATAATCTGCAATTGCTCACATTATTAAATAATTATGTTAATTAGTTATTAACAAATGAAAATACAAATCATTTTTTCTTAATTACGCTAAGAGCATTCGGCTTTTCTAATAAATCTTTTCTTTAATAAATTGCTCACAATTTGCTCATATTATTTTCAACATAAGTCTCATTAAATTTCTTTTATTTATTTTTCAATTGTCGATTTGACAAAGTCTCTCTCTCATTAACGTTATGCTATATGTGCTTAAAGAGAAAGTGAATAAGTGTCACATGTGAGTTGAATTTAATGAAAGTTAGGCGATTTGATGGCTAGGCACCTATAGCTTAATTGTTAGAGCGTTAGCGCGTAGAGCTAAAAGTTGCCAGTTCGAGTCTCGCTGGGTGCGACATTTTTCAATTTCTCCGTAATGTCATTTAATATATTCTTGTTTGTATACTTTATAAAAATTTCAAAATTTCAAAATTTTCAAAAAAAATTGTGAAAAATGATTTATTTTATAAAGTAGGTATCCTGGGAAGTTACTTCTGTGTGATTTTCGTTTTTAGCGAGCCAAAAAACCCCTAGTTATAAGTTTTAACTAATTGTATAACGATCTTACTTACACAAAAATAAAGAAGACGAGGTAAACAATAGGTATCTTGAGCACCAGGTACTAAAAAAATATGTCATTATAGTCTTCAGCGAGCCCAAAATCTCCCAATAATAAGTTTTGGCTAATTGTATAAAGTTATTATCCAAACCTAAAAAAGACGGGGTAAACAGTAGATATCTTGGGGACCAGGTACTCCGGAGATCGCTTCCGATGACATATTTGTTTTCAACGACCCTAAAAACCACCAAATGACTAATGGTATAAAAATCTTATACAAAACCACAATAGACCAGGCACTTTCGATGTAATATTCGTTTTCAACAAGCCCAAAAACCCCTAAGAAATAAGTTTTGGTTAATTGTATAACAATATTACCCAAAACTACAGGAGACGAGTTAAACAGTAGGTATCCTGGGCAGCAGGTACTTCCAAGCTCACTTTAAATGTCATATTCATTTTCAACAACCCCAAATCTTGCGTGTAACAGAATTACACTTATTTCCGCTAATAAATAATGAGTTCTGGTGGATATACACTTTCAGAATGCATTTTTTCTATCCAGAACTGAAATTTTCCAATATAATCTAATCGCATAAGGTCACAAAGTTTCCTGTTGCTCTCACAAATCGGATGCAAACAGAATCATTAAAATTATTCTTTTCGTTTAAATTTCGAAGGTTCAGTGCTTTATTGCCTCGCCATACCGGTCAGAATTGCTCATTTTAAAATTGCAGTAAAATTATCGACATTTCTCTTCGTAATTAGTTATTCTCGTTTCCTTTACGAGTTGGTGCGCCAAAGAATCTGGTTCATTGGAGAATACTCCAGATTAGCCTCTTTGAAATACAAGGTAGGTACTTCCAAATTTATTTGAAGAGGTCCACCCAAATTGCTGAAAAATTCCTAGATTGGATAAGCTCTGACGATTTTAAAAGTATTACGACCTAGTTAATATAGTTAAAGAGAAAATTAACACATTTCGTCCCGAATTTGAAATTTGGCAGAAAAAAACATCCGTAAAGAATAGTTATCGTTACATATAAGCCAATTCTGAGGGATTCTGTAGACTTCTATTAAAAAAATAATAATTAATTCTTTAATTGATCTATTCAATTTGCTTTTGATACAATAATCAAGTTTTCATTATTTTTTATTTAAATAGTTTGTTTTTGAGATAATTAAATTTTGCAATAAATCTTTGAAAACGGATGTTTGAGTATAATTTGTGAAGTTTGTACTTTGGCACTTCTAATACCATGTTAGGAAGAGTCCGGTAATATCTTTAAAGGTAACTCACGAATTAGTTCAGTATAAATACAAACTCCTTTCTCTATTGTGAAACTTCCTCTACCGTTTATTTAATTAAATTAGTACAAACTACACTTGTATGTTCATAGATAAAATATGGTTTTATATTATTGTGACAACCATTGTACAAAAATGTTTAATTGCTTATCCCAGCCAAGAAAACCGCAACACAGTTAAGTTTAATTGCGTCCCGTTGGACCGTTCCAAGCGCATAAATTGTACTTTCTACCGTGGTCCCAATTTTCATTTAAACTAGTAGTAGCCGTTTAGAGCCACAAAAACCACCAGATGAAGGACTCTGGTCACATACGGATACGCATTAGTGAAGGACCATAAGTTGTGTAACATCTTAAGTTCGGACAAACTGGTCGAGTATAAAGGCAAGTCGGTAATGGAACCGAGTAGAACGTGCCATTTCACTCCGCAATTGATGGCTACCACTACCAGTGACGACTCGTTCAAGTTTCTTAATAAAATTGTAAATAAAAGTTGTAAGGAGGATTAAGTTGTATGTTTTGTTTTTATAAAACAAGTTATTTTATTTTTATGTACTCTGAATATTAAGCAACTTGTTGTTAGTTTCTTTCACAATAATCTATCTTGTATGTTGGTAATCATTAGGGTTTTAATTGACAAAAGTGCAAAATATATAAATGACAATAATTTGATAAACTGTCAATGTTCAAAAATATAAAATACCTACTGTAAAAGGTTCGACAAAATGATAAATTTGGTAAATTTAGATTTTTACAATTTAAAAAAAAAATTTTAAACGTTTAAAAATTTGTCAAAATATAAAAAAAATCTTAAAAATTATTCAAACTGCGTGTTTAAGAAGGGCGTGGAAATTAAAGTTATAATCCGTGAAAAAAGTCACCATTCAAAAATGGACAATTTAAAAAATGGTAAAATGTTAAAAAAATAAACAACATAATAGCTTAGAAATTGCAAAAAACAAATTAAAAAAAATAGTTTTTATAAAAATAATAATATTTTAAATAAAAATTATTAGAAAATGTCTAAAATTTGTCAAAATAATTGTAAAACAACTACAAATTTCCAAATACAATTTTAAAACAGAAATTATAAGAAATTAAAGTTCTAAACTTTTTAAATAAAAATTAAATAATTTTTATAAAAGTCAAATAAACATTTTCATAATTGTAAAATTTTAAAACAAAAATTGATAAAATATCGAAAATTTAAAATAAACATAAAGGTATTAAAAGTATGTGTCAAAATATTTAAATCAATAAAAATAAATATCAATGCGCACGCACAACGTCACGAAAAAACGACAGTACCAACAAAATTAGATATTGTCAAATTTTTTTAATATAATATAAATCTTATATGAGATTCTGTCTAAATTTTGATAGAATTTATTTAATTATAAATTAATAAATATAAGGAAAAATGATCAAAAATCAAAACTTAAAAAAAAATTAGTACATTTCTAAAAATTTGTCTTAAAATCTGTAAAAATGTTTACTATTTGAATGTTTTTTCGTTACAGGAAAAACATATATTATATAATTTAAAAAAATGTCAAAAAGTAATAAAACATGAAACAATTTAAAATTTTACAAGAATTTAAAAAAATGACAAAATTTAAACAAAATCCCTATCCTTATCCCAACTAATAGGTTTTATAAATGTGAATGTAAGTTTGTTTGTTAAGCTTTCACGCGAAAACTACTAAACCGATCATCATGAAACTTTGTAGGTACACATATTTTTGGAGGTATTAGAAGTAACATAGGATACTTTTTATTTAAAAAAAAACTATTTTTTATTTTTTACGAAAAATAAAAAAATTGTTTGTCAAAAAATCTCAAAAAGAAAATGGAAAATACTTAAACACCAGAAAAAATAAAGTCAAAACATACCTTTCCAAATTAAATAATATAACGCCACCGTAAGGTGGCGTAGTTAATATCACATATATTTAAACGAGCAATTACTACTAAATTAACTACCAGTACCAGTATATCTATATATATAAAAGCGAAAGTTCACTCATCACCGTATCTCAGAAACTATAAGACATACAAACTTGAAATTTGGCAGGTAGGTTCCTCATAGGGTCTAGACGTCCGCTAAGAAAGGATTTTACAAAACTATACCCTTAAGGGGGTAAAACGGGGGTTGGAAGTTTGTATGAAAGTCCTATGTTTATGAAATAAGGGACTTGAAAATTAAAATGTTTTCTTTAGAAGTTGTGGAGGTGTACAAATTTCGTTTCAAATTAGTTAGTAATATTTGTTGATTTCTTCGTTGATTAAAATTATGTTTATTTCAAAGTTTTATGCCAATTAGGTGCTAGCTTAGATTTGTTTATTTTTCATTGATTATACTGACGTTTGTATCAAAGTGTCATATCGATTACTTACTTAAAGAAGTTTGTATTTTTCGTTAAGTAAACTTACGTTTGTTGAAAAATGGATGGAGAAATTGTAACAGTCACAGTTGAAGGATTAGCAATCCGATGTAGTGTGAAAGAGATACCTGGCGATGGAGCGTGTTTATTTTCATCTCTGTCTTATTTGCTTTATGGAAATATTTCAATGGCTGCTCAAGTTAGAGCTAATATAGTAAGCCACGTGTCCAACGATTAGCAAAGATTTAGGTGTTTTACTATGGACCGACCCGGAACCCCTTACGATACAAAACGCCTTTATGTAACCAATATGGGTACTGTAGGTTGTATACTTATGGCACAACTTTCGAACTGAAAGCAGCCGGAGAAATATTTCCATTTGATTTCCAACTGTTTCCAGGTAGCAGACTTATTGCCAGATTTAGAGAGTCGATACAAGGGATAAAAAGAATGCGTTTTAACGGACATTTTAACGAAGGACATTTTGACGTATTGATTCCTGCTAATTATAAAAGCGAAAGGTCACTCATCACCATATCTCAGAAACTATAAGGCCTACAAACTTGAAATTCGGCAGGTGTTCCTTATAGGGTCTAGACGTACGCTAAGAAAGGATTTTACGAATATCTACCAATAAGGGGGTCAAACGGGGGTTGGAAATTTGTATGAAAGTCCTATTGAAATAAGGGACTGAATTAAAATGTGTGTTCTTTAGAGGTTGCGGAAGTGTACTTATATTGTGTTTTTAGAAATCAACCCCCTTCATAAGGGTTGAACGGGGATCGGATACTTTTTATACAACAATCAACACGCCAAGTGAACGACGTTGCGGGTACATCGGTTTAGAACCCAAAAATGTACTTAGAATTTTTTGTCTGTCTGTCTGGATGTTTGTGCGCGCATTACATAAAAACTACTGATTCGTTTAGAATCTGGTGTATAAAAATTTTGGAATGATTTTTGTATCGGGATAGTTGAAAGCATGAAGAGTGAAATAGGTTACTTTTTATACAACAATCCACAATCAAAAATGTGGTTAGATTTTTTATTGTCTGTCTGTCTGGCTGTTTGTGCGTGCATCACATGAAAACTACTAATTCGATTTGAATGCAATTTTCACAGATGTATTTGTCTTCTTTTAACTGAACATCTGGTGTATAAAAATTTCTTCCCCACCCCTTTAACCGGACAATTAAGGGGGTAAGATTTTGTATGAAAGTATCCCATTAATACATTTAAAAATACCACTAAAATAATACACAACATGTATACATACGTGTTATAATTTAGTTTTGATATTCGAAACTAGATGACGCAAGAGGTTATTAAAACCCGCTATCGTTGTTTTTTATCGCAAGTAGGTACATATACAAATGACACACAAACTACTATATCTTACAGATAATTAGATCCAATGTAGAACTGTCACAGATCAATATTATAAGATAGTCATAATCGGTGTTGTATGATTTATTATTATCGAAATCTGTTCAGTGGTTGCAGCGTGATTGATTGACAAACATGAAATTTTTAATAAAAAAAATAATAATAAAAGTAGTTAGGCCAGACTTATTTTGCTAAGGATATACCAAAAGAATGATTAAAATTAAATTTTTATATGTAAAATAGGCAGTCATTAAATCATTTGTGAATGTCCAAATTCCACGCGAGCAAAGCCGCGGGTAAAAGCTAGTATCTAATATATTTAATCGATAAATTATAAAATACAACGAAAAAATAGTATAAACCTGATAACGAGAAAATATGATATAATAAAAAAAAATCATTGGAAACAAAATAATAAAAATTCAAAAAAATAAATAAAAATGAAAAAAGTCACGACAGTGTTATACGGTACGAAGTCCGCCGGGACAGCTAGTATAAATATAAATCTCAAATATTTAAAAAAAAATAGCATGAATTCGCTTAACTATCACAAATTGCAAGATTTGACTATGTTTAAGAAATATGCAAAGTCGAAATTTAATGACCTTTATAACGTAAAAAATGTACATAACATTAAAAGGAACAGAAAATTCAGTGTTTCACAACATTAAACTTAAAGTTGATTTCTGACCAAAATTGTACGTTATGAACAACAATTTGTTTTCAACATAACCTTATCCATAATCTAATAGACAGCCACTGAGAGAAAGTCCGGAGGTAAATTTCGCATAGAAATGGGGACCCAAAGGAAGGTCAACCGCAACGAAGTCTGTTCTGTACTGAAATTGCATCTATTACCAACTTGCAACTGCTTTTACAATAATACTTCAGACTTCGTTGCGGTGAATATAGAATAGAGTTATTGAGAGCTTTCCGCGTGATGCAATAAGAATAAGAAATTTGGAGGATTTCTTCCGGATTACTTGATATTTTCAATCAGATTGATGCAGTTTTTTTTGTGAAGATGGATTTGTATTGTATTTTTTATAACCACTACTTACAAATCGTTTTTCTGCAAAGTGTTAAGTTAATAATTGAAATATAACGTTCGTTTTCCAAAGATTGATATTTGTTTAATGGAATGCTTTTTTCTGCAGAGTTCCATAGTATTGTATAAAAATCGTAGAACTTATTTTATTAATTAGGGACTTTCTTGTCAGTTAAAATAAAAAATAATTCAATATGTTTAAAAACTTTCCTTTGTTAATGTTATGAATGTTGATAAAATTGATAGTTAGTTAGAAGATCTATGCGAAGTCAAATTTTTAAAACTTCGTGAAATTTTTTAGATTCCACCAACCGTAGGTATATTAAATCAAGAATTTTATGCAATTAACGGTTTGAAAAAATCGGTTTTTATTAAATCTATACATATAATAAAACTGTACAAATGTATATGTTTGTGCGCGCATCACATGAAAACTACTGATACTATTCGAAAGCGGTTTTCAAAGACGTATTTGTCAACTTAACATCTGGTGTATAAAACTTTCTCCTCCCACCCCTTTAACGGGGTGAGGAAAGAAATTTGTATATAAAAATCAACACGCCACGCGAACGACGTTGCGGGTACATCAAAATAGAACCCAAAAATGTGGTTAGATTTTGTTGTCTGTCTGTCTGTATGTTTGTGCCCGCATCACATGAAAACTACTGATCCGATTCGAATGCGGTTTTCACAGATGTATTTGTCTGTTTTCAACTTAACATCTGGTGTATAAAAATTTCTTTCCCATTCTTTAAATGGGGTGGGGTAAGAAATTTTTATACAACAATCACACGCCACGCGAACGACGTTGCGAGTACAGCTAGTTTCGAAATATATTAAGCTTTCGATTAAAACATAAAATTGTAGGTTTCCGACGTATTACAGAGATATTTAATATTTTTTATGAAAAATCAGTTCCGTTTTTTAACACGTGTTATATTTTTTATTAAATGTTAATAAATATTTAATGAGCAAATTTTGCGGAAACTTTCCTAAAAATGCTATAAATTAATTTAAATATTAAATTTAAGATGCATAATAACAGTATTTCCATGTGTTAGTATTTTATAGACATTCTTTACACTAGCAGGGTTCTTCTATCTCCTTAAATATGAAAATGCCTAACAAAATCTAATTAAATCTAAAAAATATTTGTTTAATAAATTCTTTCGATAGTTAACTGATTCTTAAAACTTTTAATACAAATTTAAAAAGTTTTACAAAATAAAAAAATATAATAAATCTAAAATAAAAACTAAAAAAATTAAGAAATATAAAGAAAGTCCAAAGTTTGTTAAAAAATTGACATAAAAATTGGAGAAGTTTGAAAAATCTCATAAAACTTAAAAAAATGTAATAAATTTCAAACATAATATTACAAAAATAAAAAGAATTTATAAAAAAAATAATTACAATCAGAAACGTAAACTGTCCGAGAATTGTTAAAGATTTTCCACTATATGGAATAATGTTAAAAATTTAAGCAACATCAAAAACTGACAACATTCTAAATAAAAATGATAGAAATTAAAAAATATACAAAATTTTAAAATTTCAAAAATGAAGAAATCGATAAATATAAAAATATAAAAAAAGTGTGAAAATTGTAAAAAAAATTTACACTTTTCTAATAAAAGTTTAAAAAATCGAAAATTTTTAAATATATCAAAAATGTCAAACAGTATATTCTCATTTGTGGAAAAATATTAAGTATCTCAAAAAATAAACAAAAAGAATTTCAAAAATTTGTTAAGATAAATCCAACTGAATATAAAAAAATATTAAAAAATATAGGAATTTGTCTTAATTATAAAATATGACATAAAAAATTGAAAAGATTTTTTAAAAACCACGTGTGTGTGTATTTACATCAACTGCCATATTCCCGATTCCTTATTTAAAAATGAGTTCGACAGTATCAGCCTCTCACTATGGGCGAACAGCTCGTTCCTCAAGACCAATTGGCGAAATACTCAAACGATCAGGTGGAACACCGATATCGAATTCACATCAATAAAATGATAAGGCGAGCCTCCCACCTATCTGCTCTAGGTGGTAGACTCGGAAGATGCCACTCCAAAACCCTATTTCATACATATAAACTACTCCATTCGCTTATTGGAAACCAACATCACCACTCGGAGTACCATCCATACCCATTGGAATGGAAGACTTCCAAAGAACCTTAAGAAGACTCCTTCGAACCGTAGTGAGGGACCTACCTACAGCACTCGACGATCTTTTTGACGAGACCCTCCTCTTCTACAGGTAGATACAGGACGACGACAAAAAACAGCACTTGACGATCTTTCTTTGATTCTCTTCGCCCTTGCCAAATGAGAGACCTCACGCTAGAGTCAATCTTCAAAGCTCACATTACACAACGTGGGACAAACACACTCATACAACACCAAAATATTTTGCGACAGCTAAGGCACGTTCCAGGATCCAGGAAATACGAAAACAACACCAGGAAAATCAGGAAACGAGTACCGAATGGAACCGAACGACTGATACTGAATCCATCCCAAATACCACCATTCATCTTTGAAAAGTTCTGTAACAGGGCCCTTAAACCTAACACCCTTAAACCTAACACCCAAAACCCATTGACATTACCTACACCCCTATAAACCCCTTGCATTCCATTACCAACACATAAATACAAAGTGGAAACCCAACTTCTGTCCCAAACCATCATCTTTAGAAATCCAAACCTTAGTCGACGAGAAAATCTCTCTTTTCACTGTATCAACCTGGCACTATGGGGGGAACAGCTCGTTCCTCATGATCAGGTGACCTACCTGGGCGTTCGATTTAGTCGAACGTTCAGGTGGGATGCCGATGTTAAACTTACACTCAACAAAATGAGAAGACGGGCGTCCCTCCTAGGTGCCCTAGGCGGTAGATTCGGCAGATGTAACACCAAAACCCTTCTCCATACGTATAAAGCTTTATCAGACTTCTGGTTAATTAGAAGGCCGTGACGTACTATGCCCTCCCTCAGAGACTTCTCCACTCTATTCATAACACAGAGAAAGCGCTCAAATGTAAAGTGAAAAACCTACACTTCTTCTACCCAAGCCGCAATAACAAAAACATACTGCCTCTCCTTTCTCGTTTTCAGACGTTACAAAAATGATACGTCACTCGAACTTTTCAGGGAACGAACACCACAGCCGAGAGGAGTACCAGAGTACTGAAAAACAAGATCCGCCTTCCCAACCTGAGACTCCTCCAAACGGTAGACAGGGACATTCCTAAAGACCTCGAAACCCTTTTACATGAATCCCCACTGTGTTACAGGTAGATGGTGCCCACAGGACTGGATATAGATTCGAAGCACCCAACCTACTGCAAGTGGAGAGATTTGTGGGAACGGAGACGGTGACTGATGCTAACACCATCCAAACTTTCCCATCCGTTCCCTAAAAAGGACATAAGTCCTACAACAGGGTCCTTATACCTAACATACTCCTCTGAATTTTTTCTCATCTACCTACCTATCTACTCTTTCAGTCTTCTTCTTCAGTTCCTCGATTACTACGTTTTATTTAATATTATATTACAATATTTTTAACGATTTATTACAATTTTTTACTAATAAAATATGCAAACTTAATTACCATATTAATACTCAAACGTAACAATAACTATTTTTGCGATTTCTGTGTCAGTTCAAATACCATTACATTATTTTCTCTTTGTTCTTTTTTCTGATTTGTTGTGTGTTCCGTGTCATTTGATCTATTTAATATGCAACTTTTGTTAAATTTTAGCGAGTACATAATTTATAGTTTAAATTATAAAGTGAATGACCTCAAACTCTTCTCTAGTTTGTAGTGAACATTGATTTTGTTTCCACTTGTGGAGTAATTTTCGTTGCAGTGCACGTAACAGAGATCGTAAATTTGATATTATTTATAGTATACAGTATTTACATGTCACAAGTTTGTTTAGAGCATGATCGACCTATCTAATTTTACTTGAACATGAATATTAGATTATCTCGATATGCAATTCATATAAATATAGTTACATGGAGGATTAGTTTGAAGGTAGAATTTTTTTATAAACGTAGATTATTTACATAATCGTGAATATACGAGAAAAAATATCGTTTACCATAGAACAAAACAATATTTATCTACTCCTTTGATAGTAAATGTCATTTATACTCATTGTCACCATGCAGGGTAAGTAAGCTATAACGCACAGTTGTGCGTTATGAAACGTCATGTTGGAACGCGTATTTATGCATGTAAAACAATATATTTTGCTGTTTTAAATAATTGTTACATTAAAAAATGGTTTTTCAGCAAATATCTAACCCATACAATATTATAAATTAAAAATATATAATAGTTTTTATTAAAAAATAAAACAGATTTAGGCAACATATATTACATTTTAAATGATTATTTAATCTAGTATGTTACTTAATGTCACTACTTTGATAGATGTTATTTTAAACGTAAAATTTCGTCATATATTTTTTTAGAGATGTCAAATATTTAGAATTAAAATTAAAATATTGACTCGTAGATAAAGCATAGTACGTAACTCGAGTGGTAAGAGGTATTACGTACTCGTGTAATTACGCACTCGCCGCTACGCGGCTTCGTGCGTAACTTTTCCACTTGTACGTAATATCCTACTTACCACTCTTGTTACGTAATATACTATTAAAGGTAATAGTAATTTATACAAAAAGGCCTTTTTTCACGCATGGGTCCTATTGGGTCTCGTCATTACAAGCTATATGTTATCCGTCAGCTAGTTTAAAGCATAATCGCTGACTGAAGATTTGACTAAAATCACGAACGATACATTACTTTTAGTAAACGTCGTGGTAGTAGTGACATCTTCACCTCTAATTGCAAACCGAAATTCGACCTGACAACGGATAACATAAACATATAACATATACCTTGTACTGACGAGACCCAATAGGTTGAAACCGGTCTACAAGTGATGTTGTCCCTTCTAACTGCAAACTGAAATGGTTGGTTTAAATTATCTGTTACATATGCCAACCCCATTGGACTTTGAAGTGTAATTCAATATCCGTCGAGGCACATAGCCAGGGAAGTAGTTGTTTCTTCTTAGTTAAGTGGTCAATGTTTTTGAAAATATCTTTCAAAACTAGTGAAGCGATAGAATAACTAATATTCTGCATTTTGCAACATTTGTTCATTAATAACTCTCTTTATAAAGTAAGACACTAATACAGTTTTCTGTAATAATACTTTAATTTCTAACTTGTTGGATCATGATAATCTTCTGTCAAAACTGTCTCATATGGGACTTAAATTATCGCAAATTGAAAGTTGATTGTCGTGGTTTTCAAAGTGTTTCTTCAGGTGTTCCGCAGGGTTTTGTACTGGGACCATTGCTATTTTCCATATTTATTAACGCCATTGTACAAGAAATAAGTTGTAGATCGCTTCTATATGCTGATGATATGAAACTGTTTACAGTGGTCTCCACTGATGAAGATTGTGCTAAATTACAAAAAGATCTTATTAACCTAAACCTGTAGTGTAATCATAACAACTTACCGCTTAATGTCTCCAAGTGTAATTCTGTTACTAAAATTAATCCTATCAACAATGACAATTTCTAGATTTTTCATCATAAATTAAACTTCATTAATTAATACGATCAGGAAAGAAGCATATAGAATTTTGGTTTTTGTATCAGAAATGGTTGGCTGTTTTTTAATGTGAATACCATATTTTTAACGCATTTGTAGGTAGTAAACTAAAAATTGATTTTGTTGTTTGGAGTCCTGGATACGATAGTCAGGATTTGGAAAGAGTCCAATATATATATATTTTAAGTATTGGTGGTATAGGAAAGAATGTAGTTAACCTATTCGAAATATTTCTCATCGTAAAGTTAAGGCAGGACATCGCAAGGACCAAAGAAAATTAAGTTACAAATGTAAATGAATATAAATGTAAATGGCGCAATACGCTTCTCAGGCATCTCGACTTTGCGACGCCAGCGCTACCTCGTGGCGCAAGGCCGCATTAGGTTGAGTCAGGTGCTGTGTATTGCCTATTGTTTATCATGGAAAATCACTCTTCTGTAATGAGCGTTATTTAAAAACTTTAGTTGAAAAACCGCTAATTCTCGATTGTGAAAATGAACATCACGATCAAGTATCATTCTCAGGCCGTAAAACTTGACAGGTTCCGAAAAAAATCGCTCAGCAAAGGGAAAAAGCTTTTGCTTTTTTTTCACGTCATCTTCCGACTTCTTTCCTCCCTCAAAATGCAAACTGCATATAGTTGAATTTTTCGATGGTTCCCACAATTTACCATCGGTACTACAATTCATTTTCATTACTGTTAGCAGATCTGTAGGGAATTTCAAAGATGTTCTGAAGTGAATTTCATAAAAAAAGATTTCTTTAAGATTGATAACAAAATTTGAAAAAAATAGTTTTAGCTACTTTTAGAGTAATTGAGCACATAATATTATATAGGTTCTAATGAGAAAATTGGTATTTTTCTCACAATAAGTTTTTCTTTTCAAACTTAACAATAAATTTGATTGCTTCTGTGTCTAACTAAATGTCCAAGAAAAAAAAAACAGAAATAAAAAAACTTTGTCACTCCATAACATTTTATTTGATAAACATTATTGGTACATTCTCGACTCGACGGACTGCGACAATCCAATCCTTGCGAGGAGCTACTTCCCACGATTTCGGGGGAAATCTATAATAACTTATTCCTGGGATAGTATAACCCCGGGAATTGCACCCAAAAACGCAACAAGTGTGACCACTAACTTTTTTCGCGGACATTTCACGACAATCGATTAAAATTTTAAATTTAAAAAAGCACACACTCCGCTGGAATTACATAGCATATGACACTTATGACAGCCGATTGACCTAACCGCATGTCGCGGCAGTCCGCTTGGTGGCGCCACTAGAGGTGCCTGAGAGGCATATAATGAAACGTCTACCTGACGGCTACAGCCGCAGTCCGGTTGTCGTTTCATCGCCGCAGTCCAGCTCAACCCCATGCACAAGTTTACATTTGTAACTTAATTTTCTTTGGTCCTTGCGATGTCCTGCCTTAACTTTACGATGAGAAATATTTCGAATAGGTTAACTACATTCTTTTCTATACCACCAATACTTTAAATATATTTTAAAAGATCTTGCTTGAGAGATTTGACTTAGACAATTTGGCTACTTGTACAAAATATTAAATAACAAAATTGACTGTCCCTATCTATTATAAAAAATTACCTTAAATGTTCCTAACATCAGAACTCGCTCTTCTTCGTTATTTTACTTGCAGATTAAAAAAAAATGGAAAATAAAATAAAAAGAAGAAACAAACCTAGAAAAAGTAAAATATATTAAATAAAAGGAAAAAAACAAAAAAAAAACGCAAAAATTAGCAAAAAAAGTAAAAAAGCAAGAGATCTAAAAACAAGAAAAATTAAAAAAAAAAATGATTACAAACAAGAAAATAAAATAAAAAATATTCAAAAAATGGAGAAAAAAACAAGAAAATATGACAAAAACTGTAGATAAAAACAACTAATAAAAAAAAACCGAAAAAATTACAAAAGACAGCAAAAAAAGTAAAAAGTTAAAATGGTTTCGTGGGACAAAGTTCCTTCAGCTAATGTAGAATCGACACCTAACACTACTCGCTTGTGTATAAGACTGTAGCGCCTGCGCACGTCTCATTTAACGCTCAATATATCAAAATCAGTGAAATTTGGACGTTAAGAAAGAAGCTTCTTTAAAATTCAAGGTGAGCTTTAAAAAATAGTGTATACATTCATTTTTTCTCACCTTTCCTAACCACTTTCAACTATCCAGATTTTTAAAAATTATATCTTATATTACTTTAACAAAAAAAGGTAAATGTTAAGAGATATATACAAAAAAAAAATTGCATCGGCCGGGAATCGAACCCGGCTCATTTAACGGTTTTATTCCACGTACTTTTCGTTACGGTTTTTTACTATTACATTTTTTCCAGTTCGGTCACGCAGTAAAATCCCTATCTCCTCCAAGCCTGCGGAAAGGAACTTAGTTCCAAAAACTTGGAAACAAACGACAAACAAAAAAAACATGGTAATTAAAAAAATGAGAAAAAACTTAAAAATTGAAAAAAAAACAGAAAAATATCATTGATTCTTAGGCGATACAAAATTCGTAGGGTAAGCTACTATTCCAATAAATAAACACTATAAGAGAGAGGTAATACAAAATTTCCTGAAAGAGTTGTTATTTTTCTTAATATACCAATTCTTTTAGTAAAACATTATATATTCTAAAAACAGCATCTTGTTGGAAATAAATTCAATATGAATATAAGTCTATCCATTTAGTTTCGTCACTGAATGATGCCATATAAAAGCATTTCATTAAAATCTGAGTGCCGTAGAAATTTGATAACAAGATTTTATTTATATTCTCCACATTCAAAAGGTAAAATGATACATCCATTTAAAATAAAAATGGGTCGCCCACTACAAAATAACATATCTTTCATATTTTGCAATAAGCAATGGCAAAGGATAATAAAAGAGGTTATTATTCTACAAGCGATGCCTTTTACCTGTGAGTCGCCGAATAAGCTCAAAGATCGAATACAAAAAGTTAAGAATTTTGATACCACACATACATAGAAAGGAATTTTTGAGATCGAAAATGATTATTTACTTTATGGTTCAGATAAAATTCCGTTTATCAGGAGTATAAAAAACGAAATGGTTTGTAAATAGCATAGTAAGAAAGTTGTTTTTTCCGTACATATTACCTAGCAACCTTTAAAACTGAGAGCGCGAGTGCGCGAGACCAGTAACGACGAGTTACATTTTTTTAACTTCCCGCTAAAAAAAATTAAATTTTTTTTTAAAATCGGGAAGTTATTGGTTTCACCCCGTTTTTCGAAAATCGAGTTTTCATCGGATCTCAACGTTTTGAGGTCTTAGGAACCTCCCCTGACTATTTTTACGAGGGTGTCTGTATGTCTGTATGTACGTGTGGATGTGTGTGTGTGTGTGTGGATGTATGTAAACCTCTTATAACTTTTGAACGGCTTGACCGATCGGAATGAAATAAAAAGCATTCCAAAGAGTTCCATCTAACTTAGATTCCTTGTAAGTTTGAACCAATTCGAGCTAGTATATTTCGAGAAATTTCAAAATAACCGAAAAAAACAATTGGTAAAAATGATGTTTTTTGGGCATATCTTTTTGGCTATTGCATTGATCAATTTCATAACCTAATCAGCTCTTAAGCTTAAAAAGCCACGTCGAATGCCGTTTTGCAAATTAAAATCGGTTGATTCGTTCGTGAGATATCGTTGTCGAAAAATTTCAAAAAAAGTGTTTTTTTTTCAATAACTTAGAGATTTTTTGACTAACCGATTTTGCACTCTGGGTAACGTTTTTAGGTCTCAAAAAACTGCGTCGAATGCCATCTTGAACATTAAAATCGAATAAGGCGTTAAAAAGTTATGGCTTTTTAAACATTTCAAAAAAAGTCAAAAACGTCAAAATACGTCGCGTAACTATAGCTTTGCGGTTAAAACTAGCGGGAAGTTGCAAGGATGGCGTTTAAGGTCAACCTCTTTTCGAATTTTTTTTTTTTATTTTTATAAAATATAAGGGATTGCGGACAAGTTAACTTTTGCTTATAAAAAAAGTGAGAGAGAGACAGAATGTAGTTTGTTTTTATAGACATGGGTCCGAAGAAGATGATTCTATTGAATTTAAGCGTGAAATCCTAGAAAAACAAGAGCAAGATGTGCAAGTAACTGACTTGGTATAAAAGGGCGTAGCATATCAATAATATGTCATGCGCTTAAACAGAAGGAGTTGAAAAAGGGTATATTGCCAGCTAAGGACGTTACAATAATTTCTAAGCTCCGGACCTCTCGCTATGAAAAAATGGGGAAACTACTGATAGTATGGGTGACAAAAAACAGCTTAACACAAAGCATCATATGTAAGAAAGTACGACCGATTTACGATGATTTCCACAAACGAGACATAAAAAGACCAGTTTAAAGCCAGTCGGGGTTGGTTTGACAACTTTAGAAAAATGACTGGCATTCATTTCGTCGTCAGACATGGTCAGGCAGCAAACTTGGATGTAAAGGCAATGGAAGTTTTCATCAAAACGTTTTCCGAACTTATAGAAGCCAAAAAGTACATCTTCCAGCAAGTCTTCGACTATGGCGAGACAGGGCTTTTCTGGAAAAAGGTGCCAATAGGACTTATAGAAGCCAAAAAGTAGGTCTCCCAGCAAGTCTTTAACTATGGCGAGACAGTGCTTTTCTGGAAAAAGGTGCTAATAGGACTTACATAACGGCAGAGGAGAAGATGAGGCCACGTCACAAACCCATAAAGAATAGATGTTAAGGGGGCGTCCATAAATTACGCGAGGTGTTCAGAGGGGGGAGGGGTCAAGCTTAATCTTTCTAAATCTCACTTGGGGGAGAGGGGGGATTTTACCAAATATCACGTAATTTTTTTTCAAGTCGCAAACGGTGTAAAGTTACGTAAAAGTAAAATTAAATTAAAGTACAAAAGTGCTTCTAGAATGAAAATACGGCGAAATTTCCCACAATAGTGTTTGTCGTATTTGTCCAAACCCCGCAGAGTAGCACCACTGTGGCTAACTGCTCATGGACTGCATTATTATAAATTTTTAGTATCAAATTTTAGTCATTGCTAGTTTTTAAAGTAAAAGTAATGTAACAAGTTATGTTCTTGTATTTTTTTTAAATACAACGCGATTACAGTTAAAATACCAATTTTTTGAAAATCTCACGTGAGATTTGGGGAGGGGGGAGGTAGTTAGGGAAAATCTTATGAAATCTCACCAAAGGGAGCGGGGGGGTCAAAAAATCCAGAAAAATGACTCACGTCATTTGTGGACCCTCCCTAACCCTAAGCGAGTGGCTACAGCAAAATCAAGCCTTTGCTAGTAGACCATTAAACCATCCCAAAGCTAAATCACCTAAGATTTTAGAAGAAAAACTGCAAGTCATGTAAAGGGCAAATCCGAAGATATGTGTTACCAGGATATTCTTTGTAAAGTGGATAAAGCTCGTGTTTGGACCTAAAAATATGTCCTTGTAAACAACATACCCTTATTGTCTTCTTTGACAATGCCCTAGCTCATCCATGAACTCAGGGAGATGATTTACTCGAAGAGTTCAAATTTATAAAAGTTCTCTAACTACCTCCTAACACCACTCGTATCCTGCATCCCATAAATCAGCAGGTGATTTCTAATTTTAAGAAGTTGTACACTAAGCACATGTTTCGGCGATGCTTTGATCTGACGAAGAACACAAAACTTACTCTTCGAGAGTTCTGGAAAGACCACTTTAACATCATGATATGTCTATGAGTTATTGATCAGGTTTGGCTGGGTGTTACAACGAAGACCATAACCTCTACATTTCTTTTGCCGTGTGTTGCACCTACCCAGAACCGTCGTTGGTTGACATTACTCAGGTAGTTGTCGGCTGGAGTGGAAATGTTTTATACATATTCTAACCGGGTAGTGTGGGACTCCCAGACCCCTACGAGTCTGTATACCCAATAAAAACACTCGTCTATGCTGTTCTTGTTTGTTGTTTCTTCTGAAATTTCTTTCTTAGTTGTTTTCATCTCTTTCCTGAATTCGTCTTTCATCCTATTCTTCGATGATCATTATTTTTTGAGCCAGTTTACTTACTGTGTCCCATACTACTTTGGAGTTTATCATCTTGTCTTTTAATTCATCTTTTTCTGTATTGCTTATGTTTGCTTGGGCTTCTGTCCTGTCCCTATACCATCTCTGACATTTAAAGAGTATGTGTTCCACTGTGTATATTCCTTTGCAATATATGCAGTAGGCATCTCTTGCTTTGCCTATACGGTTTGTGTAGTATCGGAATAATAATATTTGTAATAGGAAGTAGTTCGTTCCGTTGGAAGGATCTGCGAAGGATTGCAACCCAAAGGAGATTGTTTCTCTAGGAAATCCATGTGTCTGAAGATAGATGAGATGTGAACGAACTTATTACGAGCTGAGTACCTAGGAGTTACATTATATACATTAGCAACATCTTACGGTAATTCCACAAAAAACTAGTTTTGAAGAGGAGCCATTGATTAAGGAGGTTTCTGTACAAGAGATATAAAAAAATCTTGGGAATATAGAAGTAAGTTGTAAACTTTTGTTACACAATCTGCAGGTAAAAATGACAAAGCGAGACAAAAAAAGCGAAGACCAGTGACGAAAATTGAGCGCTTCCAACAGCACTTTATGTTTTCTTTTATTTTATTTTTATAGAGTATGTAGGTATTTGTTATTTATAAATAAAAGTTTCTTCTTGTAAATACAGTTTTCTAATTAAAAACACTTAAAAAAAAGAACTAAAGTGGTGTTTTAAGAACTGAAACGGATTAATGGCATTTATTTTATAACAAATAAAAAGGGTATAAGTATTGTCACGCCTGGGAGAATAGGGTGTACTTTAGTGGTGTAAGATGAGGGAGTAACTCTACTGCAGGCACTTGCCACCCAAGTGGTAAAGGTACCTACTTATCACGCAAGTGGTGGTTATCTGATCACTTTATTTGTATCCTGCTAAGAGTAGTAACTGAACCAAGTAGAAGATAAATAATATAAAACAAATATATTAACAGATAAACGAATAATAAGAATGAATATAAGAATAATAAATAATTAATTACAACGATCTAAACTTATCTTACTAAATAAACTATGTGGTGCAAGACACTAACTCGTGAAAATAATATGTCAAGAGTCACAACGGTCCAGACCCAAGGGTCTGTTTGAAAATAACCTAAAGGGTGACACTCACAGATAAGTTTAGACTCCGGACTCTCTGTGCCTGACCTCAACGTCGATCTTTTATGGTCAATTTATATTCTATATTCACGCTCGCCATAAGGTCTAACGTACTAACTTTATTTTAGTAGAATATAATAAAATACAATAATTAAGATATAAAATTAATTTCTTAATTTCCAGGACAAAACTAGCCTATCATCGTACCTATATGACAGTGTGAATCAGATGAAAAAGGCATTTTCTTATTAAACCAAGTTTTCTATTTTTTATTCGACATTTAAATCCCTTTAAACCAAAAAATAATAGTTAGATGTAGATTTTAAAATCAGTCAATTCCTTTTTGAGCTTTGCTGTATTTTAAATTTGCATTCTTTCCTCTTTAATTTTCGAAAAAGCAGAATGAACAGACACACTACAGTGCATAATTAAAAAATTCAAATTAAACTAGATCTAATCCAAGCTAAAGGTTCCCTATTCATTAAACAGTCAGACCTCTTCAATTATAAATTAAATTAAGACTTTAACAACCTAAAAGAAGTCTATAATGTTTTCACCTTTGTCTCCAAAAAACCGATTCGTTATTATTGGGACAAAACGTTAAAATAAAATTAATTAAAACCTTCTTTCAAATGAGACTGCAATACGTGCACGAGGAACTAAAAGCTGTTAAGGCTGGTTTATCACACATCAAAAAACACGTCTGAACAACATTCTTTCAATTCTCAAATCTCAATCAGTTTCAGTGCTACAAATTGTACTGCATTCATTCGAATTTTCGCACCATAGGCAGATTGCAGTGGCGTTGGTTAAACAAAACTAAAATAATTAGTTTAAACCAATCTATATATATAAAAAAGGATGTGTTTTTATGTACGAAATCGATGAACTCAAAAACTACTGGACCGATTATTATGAAAATTGGTATATATATGTATTTTTCCACGGAGAAGGTTTATATGATATGCTCATTGATGCCACTCGCCACTAGGTGGCGCTGCAAAGTAGCAACTTCTGCCCCGTTCAACCGATTGTCATGAAAATTGGTAGGTATATGTATTTTTTCACGGAGAAAACGAATATGCTATGCCCATTGATGTAACTCGCTACCAGGCGGCGCTGTAAAATTTCAACTTCCGCCCCGTTCAACCGATTGTCATGAAAATCAGTATGATGATGTATTTTTAATGGGTAAGATGAATATGATATTTGTATTATTGGAAGTTACTACTAGATGGCGCTTCCATTAAACGAGCAACCACTACTTATTTGATTACTTTATACCACGCCACCGTAAGGTGGCGCAGTTAATATCACATATATTTAAACGAGCAATCCTTACTTAGGTATTGTGACGACACCGGAAGGTGGCGCAGTTAATATCACTTATTTTTAAACGAGAAATTCTTACTAAATTAAGTATTGTGATGCATTTAATATATTTTATCGATAAACTGCAAAATATAACAAAAAAAAAGTATAAACCTGATAAGTAACGAGAAAATATAATGAAAACGATAAAATCAAAATAAATTGGAAAAACGAAAAATGGAAGAATGACATAAATGATTTGCGGTACGAAGTCCGCCGGGTCAGCTAGTTAAAAATATATATATTAACCTAAAACAGCGTTAATACGTAAAATTATTTGAAAAACAATTATACACATACCAAAAATTTAGGGATATTAAATCTTTTCAATGTTTATTTATTTATATACTAGCAGGCCGCCCCGGCTTTGCACAAGGATTAAAGAAAAATAACAAAAGCCATTAAATTTATTGGGTTAACGCTTTCCTGTAAACAATATTACAAGTTGTTTTATTTTCTGGCAGCAAAATAAATTGATTTTCAGGTGCTCCGACCCGCCTTAGGCGGTTGGCCATGGGGAAAACCGATCCCTACTAACTGGAAGGTTTGACCTTGAGACTTAATTAGTAAAAGCGAAATATGTTTTGATAGGAAATTAATTCCTTTATAAGTAGCCTCGTCCCATTGCACATGCTAAATTTGTGATATCTGTCGTGATTATGAAATAAGTTATTTTGATAAGGATTAATACCAAAATAAAACCTTTTAAAAAATTAAAAAATAGTTATTGTGATGTAACTGTCGCAGCATTTTTTGTAGATATTTATATATTCTTCAAAATCGTAGTACATTATTTTATTCTATAATCAATAGTATTCCCAGCGCACGCGATGTAAGGATTTTAAGGCCATTTTTGGTTACATTAATGGCATTTTAGTAAGGATCCCTATTTTTTTGAAAATGAAACATAGCCTATGTCACTTGGGAATAGGGTAGCTTGCCAACGGTGAAAGAATTTTTGAAATCGGTCCAGTAGTTTCGGAGCCTATTCATTTCAAACAAACAAACAAACAAACAAAAAATCAAACCTTTCCTCTTTATAATATTAGTATAGATTTTAACCATTAAGCTATCTTGGACACAACACCATTCTAGCAATATGTATCAATGTAAATATACAAATTGATCCGAAAAGAATGTTCCTATAAAAAAAAATTCAATGAAATACAAAATAACAGAATTTATGATAAGAAATTATTTTGATAATTTACAATTTTATTCAAGATTTCATTAGTTGTTCATCAATTGGTTTCTTTGCAAAGCTGTTTTGAAAAATTATTATTATGTCTAGACGACATTTGACCGAAAACAATATTTTGAGGGCTGTGAGTATGACTGAGGTTGGAATGCGCCTTTATGTGGCAAACGCTATAGAAACCACTCAGAAAGTTATCTCCGAAGCGTTCGGGATAGATGACAACACCTCATTGCACCGATTAGTTGTTTATCAATTGTTTTCTTGCAAAGGTGTTTTGAAAAATTATTTTAACAAACCTCGACATCACTTGGCCGAAAACAAAATGTTGAGGACCATGGGTATGACTAAGGCAGGACTTGCAGGTATTTATGTAGCAACCGCTATAGAAAATTATCTCCTGTCTCTGGAATCGTTATCGTAAAATGTGGAACGTACAGGAAAAGCATTTGGGACGATCCAAGATGACAACACCTCAAAGTAGAAGTGCGAAGAAATCGCACAGGGACGGAACGGCAGTTAATTTATTATCTCCGTGAAGCTCATAATGTGACTGTTTTCAGCCATGCAATCTACAGAAGGTTAAAAGAAGGTAATTTAGTTAGCCGAAGACCTTGGAAATGCCAACCTTTAAATCTATAGGGAATCGTGCCAGTCGACTATACGTTGGACATATGTTATATGGGAGCAAAATCAATGGCAAAATGTTTTTTTTACCCATGAATTTCGGTTTGATTTGTATCCAGATTCTCGAAGGATACGCGTATGGAGAGAACCTGGCGCAAGAAATCAAATGCAACATACACAAGAGGTTCACAGCTACAGTAGAGGCACAATTATGGTCTGGGCAGGAATTTTGCTTGGCAGTAGAATTGAGTTTGTTTTGCTGGATCATTTTTTATTATCAGAGTGCTACGTTACAAACGTTCTAAATCCTATAGTTGTTTCATACCCGCAAAACATTGGTCCTAAATTTTTTATCTTGATGCATGATATATACTACTTAACATATACAGCCAGAGTGACAAGAAATTTGTTGGAAGAGCAGAATATTCCAGTTTTGCCCTGGCCAGTTCAATCGCTCGATCTGAATCCTATTATGCATGCGTGGGATATGCTTTAGCGAAGAGTTTTTTAATACCACAATCAATTTCAAAATCGCATCAGCTGTTTAAAGCTCTTCAACAGTGCTGGATGGCAATTCCACAAGAATATCTGGATAACTTGATCCTGAGTATGGAAAGACACTTTAGAGCCATCATAAATGCAGGTCCATTTAAACATTGGTCCTGATTTTATCTTGATGCATGACAATCCTACTTTACATATACAGGCAGAGTGACACGAAATTTCTTGACAGAGCAGAATATTCCAGTTTTGCTCTGGCCAGTTAAATCGCCCGATCTATTGTGCATGCGTGGGATATGCGTCGGCGAAGACCAGAATCAATTTTAAAATCACAATCAGTTGTTTCAAGCTCTTAAACAGTGCTGGATGGCGATTCCACAAGAAGAGCGGGATAACTTGATCCTTAGTATGGAAAGACGCTGTAGAGCCCTCATAAATGCCGGATGAGGCCACACTCACTTTATCTTTGTTCCACTGTCAATTTTTTTTTATAAAAAATTAGTTAATAAATTTTCGCTTTTTACATAAATTTTAAATTGTTCGTATTTGCTTATGAAAATAAGTCATTTTTATATCTTCGTTCATTTACCTTTTCCCACGTATCAGGCTTTCACAAGTTATTTCATGAATTGTTTGGAACCATTTTATAAATAAAGTTTTTAAATATCTCTTATTTTGAGCATTTGTGTATATTGTTATCAAAATATTAATTGATTATATCTAATACTCATAAAGAAAATTAACTACGACACTAAAAACATAGATCATGTGTCATTTTTACCGTAGTGTTATTTAAATAAGGATTGACAGTTAATGACAGGCAAGTCAAAATGACAGATGACAATTTCAAAATACCAAAAATATGAATATAGTCATCGCCATTTGAAATTCACTATCATAGATTGTCAACTGTTAATCTCTTGTCAGTATTGTAGTTCTTAGCTATAAATTAAAAGCGTGTTAAAATTCAAAATTTAATTGTGTGATAACGATTGATTGGATTTATCAAATCTTAAGTTATATTTTTAACTAGTTGTACTCGCAACGTCGTTCGCGTGGCGTGTGATTGTTGTATAAAAATTTCTTACCCCACCCCATTTAAGGAATGGCAGAGAAATTTTTATACACCAGATGTTAAGTTGAAAGAAGACAAATACATCTGTGAAAACCGCATTCGAATCGGATTAGTAGTTTTCAAGTGATGCGCGCACAAACATATAGACAGACAGACAGACAAAAAAATCTAACCACATTTTTGGGTTCTATTTCGAAGTACCCGCGACGTCGTTCGCGTGGCGTGTTGATTTTTGTATAAAAATTTCTTTCTTCACCCCGTTAAAGGGGTGGGGGGCGGGAGAAAGTTTTATACACCAGATGTTAAGTTGAAAGAAGACAAATACGTCTTTAAAAACAGCATTCGAATAGGATCAGTAGTTTTCATGTGATGCGCGCACAAACATATACATTTCTACAGTTTTATTATATGTATATAGATATAGATATATAGATATAGATATATAGATAAAGATGTATAGATATAGATATATAGATATAGATATATAGATATAGATATATAGATATAGATATATAGATATAGATATATAGATACGTAATATGTTAAAAAACAATTTGGGTCTATAAAAACAGATACAGAATTATTATATATTAAAAAAATATTTCAGGCATGTAAAAAAATTATAAAATTTAATAATTTTAACAAATTTCCCTATTTGATTTCAGTGCCAGAAATATGTAAAAACGAATGTAACTGTGCACCGCGTTCCATGAATGTTAAAGTCACTTAACCCTTTAAAACAGAACCTAAGTAATATTATTTTTTACGTTTTAATTCATTAGAACTTAGAACACACCTAAGAACTTGATTAACTTATTTCGGGATCGACTAAAGCACAAATAACATTATAATTACTGCTCACCTATGATTTAACCATACTATACACTTTTTAAGCTTGTTGTATAATATTGGATTTTACAGTCGCTACATCTACTACTTTAATATCTACCAAGAAATTGAAACCTCCCTACAACAGGTCTTAAAGAAATAACCATCGAAAGCAAATATTGATCTTAAATTCACTTCTACAATGTATTTCTTGACACTTTTAAACTTTCTTTAGTTAATTTTTCAGTTTTACCTTTAAAACTTTGTACAAACAGAACTCGATGGAAGCTAACTATGAAACGCAAAAATTTGCATTCATGGGAAACTTAACGTTTTTTGTTATCTTCTTTTAAGGCTATACATTCTTAGAATAGTTTCAGTTCCTACGTGAATATTTCCAAATACCTTTATAGTATCTCTATGAAGAGGCCCTATCTATCGGTACTTTCACAAAGTATTTTAGCGTATCTGCAGCCAAAACTGACGATTAAAAGAGGGTTTCAAGGACCGAATAATACAAAATAGAAGATGATCTTAAATTTTTTTCTTGTAATATCGCCAAGAAGGGTTCCATCGATTTTACCATCTTTTTTTAGAATTATCACAGTACCCTCTTTAATTTTTATAAACATTTTCACCATCTTTATTGGTGTTGCAATAAAGAGAATCCTACTTATCTGCTTTTTTAGCGTATCCACAAGCTGTTCTCAACATCCTTACATGCAATAAAAGCTTACCGTCGAACACAAGGATGAATAATATAGGAAACATAGTATACATAATAGACGATGATTTTAAATTGTCTTTTAAAGGTTTTCATCATTTTTTTTATTTTGTTGTTTACCATCTACTTCTTAGAGATTCGTTAGTCATTCTGGAAGCCTAAAAATATTTGGACTAACTATTTAAGCACCTCAATGAAAAGATCTTTTCAAGTTCTCGGTATACTGCTGTAAAATCTTTACAGGTTATGTTAGCAACCCAGCTCAATAGAAGCTAATCACTAATTTTAAGTAATTAATAATGTTTTTACTTAATTATTTCTATTTTCCATGTAAAAGCTTCATCTGATGCTATTTTAGCCTCCTTAATAAACTTATTATCGGATGTAAGTATTTGATGATATAAGGAAGTAATAGTCGATACACAATAGAAAATAATCTCTATTTTTCTAATGGAAGCCGTCTGACATATACTCAGTAGTCGTACTTCAGCCTAGTTAGGCTAGTTCTTTCATTAGTTTATGTCACCTACTCCAATCCATGGGGTCATGTCACCCACCATATGCTCGTGGAGGCACTCTCAAGTTTTCAAAAATTGACGGTGTTGTGCGATCGTAATGTGTTTAACTGATTTAGGTTCCCTACCGTGTGTCAACCCAAGACGAAAAGACGCTGGAAAATGAAACCAGTCCTTTTCGTGAGCGGGAGACCTTGAAGACACGTCTTTCGGGCGGGAATTAACGCCGTGTTTGGCCGGATTAAAGGCGGAAACACATTATTAAAACGCGACGCAACGCAACGTGTCGACACCCGATCTCCACCGTGCACATTACCAACACGCGACGCCACGATAAACTAGCAATTTCTGAATACAGTTAGCTAACAGCAGTCGAAGTATATGGTTATGGATTTAATAAATAACGAGTCAGATGAAGACTTTGAAGAAAATTTGATCCCTGTATATACCTAAATTCATGTCATATAGGGCAGGATATCGTTTTACCAACTCAATTAATTGTTCGTCGGTCATTTCGCTAAATAAATGCAAAAATTTGTTTGAAAAATAGGGATGGGGTCAAAAAATGCATATATGCTCTTTGATAGTTCTCGAACGAATGACGCGTGGCGTTGCGTGTTGTCTAGAAACATACCGCCCGCGCCGCGCCGCATCGGATAGCGTGTTTACCCCCACCATGGACAACACACCGACCACGTCTGGATCGGTTGACGTGTGCGCGCATGGCGTTGCGTCAGATGTTCATAGTGTGATTCTAGTTTATAGTAAACAATACATTTGATTCGACTTAACACGCATCGCGTTTTATCGGGTCCCGTCGCGTTTTAATAATGTGTTTCCGCCTTAACTGACAACAATATAGCCTATTTTTTCGCGTGTTTTCACGTCAAAACGCAGCGTGAAATCCCGCTAATGTGGCCGTAGCCTTAAGCTTGGATTGAGTGCTCTCAGTTTTTCATTCATTACGTTGATGTATATTTTACCTTCTCTTAGTTCTTTACCTAGTTATTGGATTTTTTATGAACCGCATCAATATTTTTGTCACCTGTCCCTACAAACAGATACCGATGAAAGCTAACCATCGGATTTAATTATTTACTGATATAGTAGCCTAGAAGTATAAAACATAAAAGAAGTTTACTTCTTGTGTTGTCGACAGACGCTCCTGTAACGTCTCCGTCTTTGTTGGCTTCTATGTCTAAGACTCCTTAATGTTGTTTAAATTTCACAACTACTTTTCAATGCTTTTATAAAGCTTAATAGATTTTGACGATTGAACTTAGAAGTTGAGTACCTAAAATAATTTATTTTTCCCCATTTTTTTAATTCTTTTTTTACTTAATTTCACTCTTCTGTATTTGTAAATTTAAATAATGCCTATCTATGACTTTATTACTTTTCAATTACAAATTTGCAGAAAAAAAGTATACCTACATATAGTGGGGTATAAAAATTGATTTTTTGTAATGGAAATTCCCTTTGTGACGACCCGCTGCTGTTAGTAATCCCTGCTAGCTTCGTAATTAAAATTCAGAGCCGTCTAAAAAGCCTACACTGACAATTTTTCGCGACGTACATTCAAAAATAAAAAAAGGCAGCCGCATAGTGGCCGAGAAAAACTCTTTCAAAGGTAGAAATCAACTTTTTGTCACGCAAATTAGTACGGAAATGTTTTTGTAAAGCGTACGTCATTTAAACATGTATTTTATACATTTTTTTACTTCTTCAGTTTACACATAATTTGCTGGTTTATAATTACTTAGAGGTTTGCCGTATTTTTAATTAGATTATTTCATTCCGAGAGTGAACAGTATACCATAACAGGATTAGAAACTGCTACAGAATTTAAATATAAATTGAATATAAGAATCATGGAAATTTTTTTAGAATTAACTAATGTCTATTGTCTTAAAGTAGAATATAACAAAAAAGTAAATTATGTGTAAAAGTCTAAATTTTAACAATTCCCTTACAAGCTGAGCAATATAACTGACTGATTTGAATTGCGCGCCATTTTTAATACTTATACACATTTCAGTCGGTGGCGCCGTAGTAGTTGTTTAAAGCAAATGTGTGAAATTCATCATGGAGCGCTACACTATCGCACATTGTTAAATCGTTTTACTTAAATAATGAGTGGATTGATGCAGTTATTCGGAATCTACGACAAAATTAATTTTGGTCGAAATAATGTGCCCAGTGTCAACACTATTCGTCAGTTGGTACCAAAATTTGAACAAAGAGGTGAAGTTAAAGACTTGTCAAGGTCGAGCTGTATTTGAACTGTTCGTAGTGAAGAACACACAGAGAGAGTTCGTGAAAGTGTTATGGAGCGCTATAAGACGTCTGCCAGAAATCGTTCTCAAAAACTGGGTATTCGTCTTAAGTCATTACGCAATATTTTAAAAGAAGACTTGGAATTGTGGCCATACAAAATTTATTTAACCCAAGAAGAGACCATGAAAGTGGCCGACAGTACAGTCATTCAATATTGCAGCTGAAAATATCGATTTCTAACGACAAATGATAATGAGCGATGAATCTCACTTCGATATGGTCAGAATTGTAAATAAACAGAATTGATACACTAAACTTGTTATTACAGAACCCTCGTATCACCCATAAAGGTCTTCCTCGTCGAGTCACAGTTTGATGCGGTGTTTGGTATTGGACGTTGCTGGTAATTCTCTTACTGTCACTGGCAAGCGCTACTGTAATATGGTGCAAAACTTTTTGGTTACTCAAATCCAACAATCTAACCTGCAAAACATGTGGTTCCAGCAGGACCGAGCAACTTGTCACACAGCTAGGAAAACAATTAATCTTGTGCAAACAATCTTTCCGGGACGTTTAATTTCTCGATTTGGTAATGTCATCTGGCCACCGGATTTAACGACTCCTGACTTCTTTTTATGTTTTTTTTTTAAGATGGGGATTATGCAAACAAACCAAATATTGTTGATCAGTTAAAGAACAATATTGCGGAAGCGATTCAAATTATTCCACTGGAAAACCACCAAAAAGTGATAGAAATAGTCGCATGGAGAGCTCAAGTTTGCGCGGCTTTTACACATTTGTCTGATATTATTTTTCACACGTAATTTGTTAATTTTAATAAAGTATAAAAATGGACGTATTTTATTTCTAGTAACAAATATTCAATATAACAATCAGTTATATATTCCCCACCTTTAAAAGTTACGAGAAAAACATGATTTTCTAGGAAAAATAGTCGCTTAAAATATCTATTACCGGGAAATATTTTCGAATGAACCAAACATAAAAGAGGAATATAAAATTAAAGGCGAATAATCTAATTCTTTGGCATGTGTGTGCCAATTTGTGAGAGTAATAAACAGATGAAAATGGATGGAATAAAAATTGACTTTCCAATTGCAGAACGCTTTTAAAATGTATTTTCCAGTTTTATTTGTTTTTCCAGTGATAAACAAACCCACAATAAATAAACGCTAACAATATTATACTATCAATTTACGCTCCAGGCACTCATTTTTTTCAATATGCCGAAAAATTAAATCCGTAATACTTTTTACCGAATATTCATGAACGTTTCATTTTTAGTTGTATCAGGTTTTTTTTAATTTTCTAAAATAAACAATGAGTAATGTCAATATTTTGATTTTATAGTACTTATATACATGAAATGGTGAATCTGATAACAATTTTACTGTGGTCACAGTAACATAAAATGTTTTATGAAGGTAGGTATCAGTGATACATTTTTTTGCTTGTACTTCTTTGACTATTAAATGTGGCTACGATTGGCCACCACATTTGGTTGTAATTTACAAATCAAAGTCAGCGGAGTAAACACCTAGAAGGAGATATATAGAGATAGACCAGATAGAGAGATAGGTAAAAAGATAAGGAAATAGAGAGATAGAGAGTTACAAAGATAAGGAGAAGCAGAGATAAAGATAGAGAAAAAGCGGGATAAAGATAAATAGAGAGGACAAGTGGTGAAGAGAAACAAGAAATTGGGCATATAGAGGAGAAATAAAGTGATAGAAAGATAGAAAAAAAAGTAAACAAAAATAAAGAAATAAAAAAATTGCCAGTAAAGTATGAAAAAGAGATAGAAATAAAGATATAGACTGAAATATATAGGTATACAAAGAAAAAACTATAGAGATAGAGATGAGGAGGTAAAGAAATGCCGATAATATTTAAGAAAGAGATCAAGACGTAGATAAGAATAATGATATAGTAACAAATAGAGATAGAGAACTAGATATGTAAAGAGATACACCAATAGAGCCATAGAGAGATAGAAATATTGGGAAATAGATAGATGACGGTAAAGGTATAGAGAGTTAGAAGGATATATATATATATATATGTATATATATATATATATATATATATATATATATATACATATATATATATATATATATATATATATATATATATATATACAGCGTGTCCACGGATGGGGTATCCTATAGGTGAAAAATGTTTAAATATTAGTTTTAGTGAAAAATGTCATTCTTGATAAAAATTTTTGCTTGTTCTGAAACCCCATAAAATAATATATAATAAAATTCAAGTTTTTCAAAATCCGTCTCATTTTATAGCCAGTTTTATGAAGCCCGTATGAATTTTTGCGTACGAAAATAATAATGTATTAATCTAGTAAGTGACGTTTACGATGTACCAAGTAACTGTCAACTTTTATAAATAATTTGCAAATTGTCATTCTTTAATAAATATTTGACAACAATGTTAACTATTCAACAAAGAGTATATCTTTAAGTGGTATGGTATTGGGGAAGTTTCGTACCAGTATGCAATTGTAAAATTTCACGAAAGCAGTGAGGTTGGTTTTTGCAAGAGTCACTTACAGAAAATATTTAAACAAAACAAAATTCATCCGTTCAAACCGAAATTCATTCATACCTTACAAGATTATGATTATGATACAAGGTTAGACTTTTGTGCGATTAATGATTGGTGAAAAACTTATGCATGACCGATTCTTTCACAATAATATTTTATTTTCTGATGAAGTTTACAACACACAGAGTGTCGTTTCTTCCAAAAATTGTCGATATTGGGATAATGAGAACCCGAGCTACAGGATTAACTGTAATACTTAGTCAATTTGCTAAAAAAGTTAATGTTTGGTGTGCGATTTTACTGGATCGAATAATCGAGTATTTTCTGGAAGATACATTAAATCAGGACGTATATTTTTATTTGCTCGACAACTTCTTAATACCTGAATTAGAAAATATTCGCTTGGAGCAAATGTCGTAACATGTACTTTCAACATGATGGATGTTCGTCACATTCGACTTTGCTAATTAGAGGATGGCTGGATGAATATTTTTCTGGGCGATGGAAGGGACGTTATGGACCAATATTTTTCCCCCTGATCCCCCGATTTAACTTTTTTAGATATTTTTATGGGACTAGGTACTTAAAACAAAAAGTTTACGCAAATAATTTAAACCGTAATCTTAAAGACTTGAAACGAGCTATCACTGATGCCGTTAACAAAATTACCCCAGAAATGCTACGAAATACATACAAAGAATTTAGAAAGAGAATTGAGAGATGTTTTGAAGTTGGGGGAGGATATATTGAATAGATGTTTTTTGTTTACCTAGTGTTTCTTACATTATTATTCTGTATTGTTATTTTTGATAGTGATTATAATTCTTGAATAGGTAGTTAACATTGTTGTCAAATATTTATTAAAGAATGACAATTTAAAAATTATTTATAAAAGTTGACAGTTACTTGGTAAATCGTAAACGTCACTCACTAGATTAATACATTATTTTCGAACTTAGTGCAGAAATTCATATGGTTTTCATAAAACTGGCTATAAAATGAGACGGATTTTGAAAAAGTTGAATTTTATTATATTTTATGGGGTTTCAGAACAAGCAAAACTTTTTATCAAGAATGACATTTTTCACTAAACCTAAAATTTAAACATTTTTCACCTATAGGATACCCCATCCGTGGACACGCTGTATATATATATATATATATATATATATATATATATATATATATATATATATTATAATGGTTTCTCTTCTTAACTCCGGCTTTCTGGGATGGGTTCCTTCTTATTTCTTTTATTCTTTTTTTAATTTTATTTAAAATAATTCACTATTCAATCAATTATAACTCTATATTAAGATCAACTTTAAATACAAAATGACAAGTTCAAATTATCAATCAAAAATCAGCAATCAATCCTCGTTTCCATCGCATTTCACCGCTTATATACATAAAAAAAATAATAGTCACTGGTCTATGTCGTCACACTATACAGTAAGATATTTTAATTTACACAATAGACACAGTGATACCATAACAATTTCCCCACAATAATATAAAAAAAAAATTATTAATTAAAATTATTATTTTTTTTTTTTTAATCATTTGTTTCTTCATAATATTTAAATAAATTTTCTATATTATAAACTCCTCTTATTTTATCTGTAATAGGATCTGCAATCATATAACTATTTATACCATTTTCTGTTATTACTTTATACGGTCCTTCATATACTGGTTTTAGTTTTCCCATTTCATTTTTCTTTTGATTTCCTTTAGTATATGCTTTTACTATTACTAATTCATTTTTTTTAAATCTAACAGGGTTTATCACTTTTTTCTTTATTTTATTATAATATTTATTCCAAATCTTCATTAATCTACTTTTAACTAAATTTTTTATGTCTTCATAATTTCTTAATTCTTTCTCTTCCCAATTTCTTTCCGGCTTTAATCCCAACATCATAAAACTAGGTACTTCTTCTGTTACTGAATTTGGTACATCATTCATATATTTTTCTATATCTTCTAAATAATTTTCCCATTCCTTATGTCTATTATTTTGAATACAAATCCTTAAAAAACTTATTACTTCTCTAATATAACGTTCTGCTGGATTTGCAGCTGGATGTCTTATACTTATTGTTCTTTTTTCTATTCCTTGTTTCACAAAAAAATTATTTAAACTTGCACTTTGAAAATATGTTGCATTATCCATAATACAAATTTCAGGTTTTCCTACATCTTCAATATATGATTTAATTGCCTGATTTATACTTTTATAATTGGTTCTTTTACATGGATATAATTTTATAAATTTGGTAAATACATCAACAAATACTAGAATATGTTTATATCTATTTTCACTTGGAATCAAATTACTAATAAAATCTATTGCAACAATTTCTAATTTTCTTTGAACTTTAATACTTTTCCCTATATTTCTGTTAACTTTATTTTTATTTTTAATCAGTTGACATACTTTACATATTCTTGTTATTTGTTTTGCTAACTTTTGATCATTTCTTGATATAAAATTTTCTCTGAATAATAACCATAATTTCCTAGATCCTATATGACCATAATCTAAATGTAGCTCTCTTAAAATCTTTTTACCTAATTCATTATCAATAACATAAAGTTCTCTTCCACCAGTTTCCTGTATATAATATCCATTTTTGATTTCAGATTTTCTCTTTTCAGCTTCCATTAATTTTCTTTGACTATTCAATATCTCTATTTCAGAATATATTCCATCTTCTTTTATCAATGTATTCATTCCAATTTTTACTTTTCTCTCCATTTTATCACCTTGATTATTTTCTCTTGATAATGTATCTGCTACTATATTTAATTTTCCAGCAATATATTTAATTTCAAAATTATATTCTTGTAACAATAAACTCCATCTATAAATTCTGTTATTATTAAATCTGTTATTCATTACATTTTTCAATGCTTAATGATCAGTTTCAATTATAAATTTATTTCCTAATAAATAAAATCGACATTTCTGTATACAGAAGACTATACTTGCAAATTCCAGTTCAGAAACACTATAATTTCTTTCATATGGTTTAGTTATTCTAGACATAAAACTTATCGGTATTTCTTTATTATTTTGTATTTGTATTAACACACCTGCTAATCTATCAATTGAAGCATCTGTTCTTAATATAAATGGAAGATTATAATTTGGATCTGCAGATTATTATTGAACATTCTTTTTAAATCCATAAATGCTTTTTCTCTTCTTTTATTCCACTCCCATTTAATTCCTTTTCTTAATAATTCCATTAATGGTATTTGTTTCTCTGCTAAATTGGGAATTAATTTTTTATAATAATTTAACATCCCCAAAAATCCTCTTATTTGTTTCAAATTTTTAGGTTTTTCAAATTCTAGTATTTTTTTAATTCTTTCCTGATCCATTTGTATTCCACAGTTATTAATTTTATATCCTAAATAAGTCACTTCATTTAAAAAAAATTCACATTTATCCTTATTAACCTTTAATCCTGCTTGATTTAATTCATTTAAAACTATATTCAAATGTTTTTCATGTTCTTCTTTTGATTTTGAATATATTAATATATCATCTATATAATGTACCACAAATTCATCATATTCATCTAAAATATTATGTAATGCTCTTACTAAAGCAGCACATGCACTTTGAATACCAAAAGGAACTACTTTAAATTGATAAATAACACCATATATGCTAAAACCAGTATATTTCCTACTATTTTTATGTAATGGAATTAACCAAAAACTGTGTTTTAAATCAATTTTACTAAATATTTCTATTCCCGTTATTCTTCCAAAAATTGCTTCTATATTCATCGGTGCTTCATACTGTGGTATTGAAAATTTGTTGATATTTCGTGCATCCAAACATAATCTTAATTCTCCATTTTTCTTTTTAACAACAACTATTGGATTTATATATGATGTATCACTTTTTTCTATTATACCATTATTTATCATATCTTGTATTTCTTTTGCTACTTGATTCTTATAATAATATGGAATTGGATAACTCTTGATTCTAAAATTTTCAATGTTTTTAACTTCAAACTTATGTGTATATTTTTTTGCTGTTTGATTTTCCAGTGTAGTTAATCCTCGGTATTTTATAAATAACTCATTAATTTTATTATTCTTTTCATTATAAACTTGATTAATATTATCATTACTATTACATTCTATTTTTGTTACAACATATTCGTTATTTATCATTTTTGTATTTATTTCTGTTAAAGAATTAAATAATATTTTCTCTTCATTAAATTTTATCCATTTCTCTTCATAATTTATAATTGTTTTTTTCTTTTCCAACTCATCTGATCCTATTAATAAATCATATTCCATATTTCCTATAACTAAACATTGCATTGTATATTGTTGTTTTCCAATTTTAATATCTATATTAATCATTTTATTTATTTCTCCTAATTTCTTCCCATTAGCACCTAATAACTTGATTCTTGATATTTTAACTAAATTTTTTAAATTAGTATCCTGAATAATTTTTTCTTTAATTAATGTAACTTCTGATCCTGTATCTATTAATATTTTAATTTTGTTTTTATTTAAGATTCCATTTATTTCCAATAAACCTAATTTTGATTCTAAATTATTTTCATTATATTCATCTAATTTAATAAATTCACTTGGGTGAAGATAATGAATTTTATTACTATAATTTTGAAGGTGCTTATTTAAAAATTTTCATTTGTATCATTATTATGCGAATTTTGTTCTTCTACTCTATGCTCTGTTTCATGTATTTGATTCACTCTTCGTTGTTCGTTTCTATTTTCTATATTTCCATTAATATTTCTTGATGCTTCTTCATTTCCATATCTATCCCCTCTTGTTTGTCTATTATTCCTTGCTTGGTATCTTCCATTATAAACATTATGAAATCCTCTATTTACATTATCATTATTCTCATATCTTCTATTATAAACATTATGAAATCCTCTATTTACATTATTATTATTTTCATATCTTCTATATCCATTTCTATTTTCTCTTTCAAAATTCATATTTTCATTGCTATTTCTATTCTGATTATTATTTCTTCCAACTGTATTTTCGGAAGTTGATCTTTGATTTAATATTTTTATGTTTCTTTCAATTCTTCCTAAATAATTTATAAAACTATCCATTTGATTAATATTTTGTATTGCAATAGTTTCTGCTATCTGTGTATTATAATGTCGTGAAATGTAAATAACAATTTCGTCTTCTCTCATATTTGGTTCTAGATACTGAGCCATATTATATAATTTCAAAGCATAATTTATTAAATTATTACTCATTTGATAATTAAATTTTCCAAAATATAGATTTTCCCTACAAATGGCTTGTTGTGATTCCCCCCAATAATGGTTAAGGAATTCTCTTTCAAATTCTTCTAAATTATTTATTCTAGTTTCTTTAGTTGCAAACCATAAAGCAGCATTTTCTTTAAGCATTCCTTTAATTATTTCTTTCCAGTTTTGCTTATTTCTAATTCTTGATTTAACCGTATTAAGAAATGATTTTGGATGAATAGTTTGAATATTTCCATTAAATTTAACTCCATCATCTTGATTTATATTAACAAATGATCCTACATTCATTCCATCATTATGTTGCCTTTGTAATTTTTCTATTTCTTCTAATAAAATTTCACGGTCTTTTTCTTGTACTCCCTTTATTTCTTCTACTTTTCCTTCCATCTCACTTATCTTCTTTACTGTATCTTGTTTTATAATCTTTTCTAAGTCATTCAATTTTTTATTTGTATTAGTATTGATTTGTTTTATTTCATCTTTACGTTCCTTGTTAATAATTGTTTTAATTTTTACTTCTTGTAACTCCTCTATTTCCGTTATTCTCGCTATTATTTCAGTTCTTATTTCTTTCTTTGTTTCTTCCAATTTTTGTTTGTTTGTTTCCATTTGGTTCCTCATCTCATCTTTAAATGTTTCTATATTTTTGTTCATGTCTTCTTTAACTCCATGTAAATCTGATCTTATTAATTTAATTTGTTCAGTCATGTGTTTTTTTATATCTTCTTTTATTTCTTTTTTCATAGAATCCATATTTTTATTCATTTCTTCTTTATTTTCTTGTAAATTCTTCTTCAAATCTTCTAAGTTATTATTCATTTTTTCCTGTTTTTCTTGATCTTCCTTTCTATTTTTTTCTTGTTCTTCATTCATTTTTTCTAAAAATTTAAACATTCTGTCCATGTCACTTTCTTCATGTTTGTTACCACTACTTTCTATAATTGCTTCTATAATTGTAGTATTCTCTTTTTCATCTCCCGATTCATTATTTTCCATAATATTTATATCATCTTTTTGATGATCTCCTTTTTGTGCATTATCCCTATCCTGTCTTTGTCTTCTTGTTTCCATAATTATTTTTTTTTATAGTTTTAAAATTTATTTTTAATTTTCAATAAAATAATTTTAGTTTTATAATTTATGTTTAATTGTTTTAATAAAATTTTCCCCACAAATCACTGCGTCTATTATATAAATGCAAATATCTTACCTATCTGTCAGTCCCGTCTGTCAAAGTCCTTGGAGGTGTCTCGAATTTGCAGTTCTAGGTGCTAGTAGGTGTCTCGATTTGCAGTTCAGGTACTTGTAGGTGTCTCGAATTTGCAGTTCAGGTGCTTGCAGTGGACTCGAATTTGCAGTTCTGGGTGCTAGTAGTTGACTTGTATTGGGCCCCACGTTGGTTCGACAATTTTATAATGGTTTCTCTTCTTAACTCCGGCTTTCTGGGATGGGTTCCTTCTTATTTATTTTATTCTTTTTTTAATTTTATTTAAAAAAATTCACTATTCAATTAATTATAACTCTATATTAAGATCAACTTTAAATACAAAATGACAAGTTCAAATTATTAATCAAAAATCAGCAATCAATCCTCGTTTCCATCGCATTTCACCGCTTATATACATAAAAAAAATAATAGTCACTGGTCTATGTCGTCACACTATACAGTAAGATATTTTAATTTACACAATAGACACAGTGATACCATAACAATATATATATATATATGAAAGAACATGCACCATGAAGAAAAATCCATATCAATAGAGATTAAGTATTTTTGTATTAAGATTGTTTTTGTGATATTTTTTGTTTGAATTGTTACGTTGTTAAGAAATTATTGATTAGATTGTCAAAAATTGTAATTGAAAAAAGTCATTAAAAAAAAAATAAAGTTAAGAAAATACATTTGTGTAACGAAGTAAGAAATATTGAGATTTAAATTGAAATAGAAAGAAACCAGAACTTGGAAGGTACAGAAAAGCAAAGAGTTGGAAATTTTAAGAGAACAGAAAGGGAATAGGTAAATAAAAACGCAGCAGCAAGAAGGAATTGGAAAATAGTAAGAAGAGGAAGATATAGAGAAAGAGTTGAACAACGGAAGAAGAAAGATTTAGAAAGTAGATGAATTTTTTTTATATATTTATAAATTTTATGTTTAAAGACAACTAATTTGGAAATTTTGGAATCCACGACTGATAATTACATTGAAGATATATATATATATATATATAACGAAAGGGGAAAAATTAATGGGCATGTACGCAAAAAGGATCATAGGGTCACGAATAGGGAATGGTAACCGCAGACATGCATGTTTCTGGCTCGTTAGCCGTCATCAGTGCGGCATAACCAAGTAAGGTAATGCACTTGGCCAGCAAAAGTGTTGAGTACTTGGGAGCAAAGGATGGTAGGGAAACATGTATTAAAAACCAAAAAACACAAACAACGAAACTCACACAAGAGTCCTATCGCCATTTGTGGCTTCGGCCAGCTGTGCCCACATTTCGGGGCTACGAACAGCGTCGCCGCGTTGGCGAAACGGACTCATTGTGTTTGAGCCGTTCCAAGCCCAGGATGTAAAACAAATGTGGGCACAGCTGGCCGAAGCCACAAATGGCGATAGGACTCTTGTGTGAGTTTCGTTGTTTGTGTTTTTTGGTTTTTAATACATGTTTCCCTACCATCCTTTGCTCCCAAGTACTCAACACTTTTGCTGGCCAAGTGCATTACCTTACTTGGTTATGCCGCACTGATGACGGCTAACGAGCCAGAAACATGCATGTCTGCGGTTACCATTCCCTATTCGTGACCCTATGATCCTTTTTGCGTACATGCCCATTAATTTTCCCCCTTTCGTTTGTTATAGGTACGCATACTTGGCACCCTTTTTTGTTTTATATATATATATATATATATATTTATATTTATAGAGATAAACCAGATGAAAAGATAGATAAAAAATTAGGGACATAGAAAGATAAAGAGTTCCATAAATAAAGAGATTAAGACAAAAAATGCACGATGAAGATAAAAATAGATATAGAGATAAGTAATGGAGAGATTGTGAGATAGGAAATTGGGCAGATAGTAATAAAGACATAGAAAGATAAAGATATAGAAATAAAAAGATAAAAAGATGCCAAGTTCGAAAAAAAAGTTAGAGATATACTAATAGATATAGATACAGACAGAGATACAAGTCGAGGAAAAAAACAAAAAAAATTACATATATAAAGAAAAAACTATAAAGATTGAGATAAGGACAAAGAGAAATGTCGATAAAAGTTAAGAAAGATGTAAACATGCAAATAGAGATAGGGATATTAGTCCAGTCACTTCGTACTTTCATAAATGCAAATGAATCTAGACACCTAATTTTTTGATATGTTGTAGAGGATACCTAGAAAAGCTTAACTTGAGTTTGTCGACCGAGGTTAGGGGGGGTGGAGAAGCCGCCATCTTGAAAAGAAGGGGTGAAATTTGTTTTTTGGCAATAACTCGGCTGTCCGATGAGATTCGAAATTTTTGCAAGAAACTTTTTGTAGCTTTTTTTGTGCTCTACAATTAAGTCCTGACCAGTTTTAGCGTATCATGAACTGTTATCGAGATATCGATCGAGAAAGTCAAAAATTTAGGACAAAACTTTTGTTTTTTGCTATTCTTTTTTTTTTGGTCATAAGTATCGAAAAAACAGTTAGATGCAACGTGTAGAGGATATTCAGACCTACAATTTCCTTTTTTTTATTTTTTTTTTGACAAAAATTCTGAGCTCCAGCACGCCGCAAAGTCAGTTAATGTGGATTCACCGACGCTCAGCGTCGAGCGAGCCGCTCCCTCGGTTGTATTTCCGCGTCGAAACTGATGGAAAGTTGTTCAGGGAATTAATGCGATAGAAAATAAATTGAGAAAGCAACAAATTAAGCATCACAAACAAGAAATTTATTTAACAAATAATTAGTTTATGCATTGCAAAAATGGTAGGTGGATTGAATATTTCGTTAAGGTTGTACACTACATTGCAGCGAAAAAAAAGTATAAAACACACGTGAAAATGAGTACAAGATTGTCTCAAGAAACTTCTGTAATAAAAAGATGCGAACACACTCGTTACAACGGATGACCGGTTTTTCAATACATTTCTTCGATACAAAATAAACGTATATGAAATTTAAAAAATACATGGGATTTTTGTTCTTTTATTGGATCATGAGATTTTTATTCTTTCTTTTATTTCTTTCTTCGCTTTAATGGTCCAGGCTGAAGGTCTTTGTCCTCCGTATACCCTTCGAGTTGTTGCGTCTGTTGAGACGTTCCAAATGATGCTGATCCGTTGAAAGCATGGTAGAATTATTCAAAGAAGAAAAGGTCGATCCGGAGGTTCTAACTTGCGAGGGAGAGCAATTCTTTATTGCCCTGTATGGCGGTAATAAGCAGGACAAGTCGATAAATATTTTGCGATTCCATCGCTTCGCAAAGTCAATGACTGCGAATAAAATTAATCACCTCGCATTACTCCCGCCAACGAAAAGCGCTGTGCGTCAACATATATTCCGGACATACCTGCAAGTGCAAACCTGGCTCGGATTTTTCAAAGATCCACAGGGATGGGGTTGGCGACAGACTAATCGAGGTCTCGAACCAATCACCTGCACCGCCGAACCCGCTCCACCTGAACTCATGAAACTCATTTCCTGTAAATGCAAAGGAGGCCGCCTGTGGGTGTAGAAAAGCAGGAATTAGTTGCTCGGTTCTTTGCTTCCACTGCAGTGGGCAAACATGCAGCAACGTTGCCAGAGTCGACGTTTTGCTTAACGACGACGATGTTAGTGACGATGATGATGATGACGATGCTTTCAACGGATCAGCATCATTTGGAACGTCTCAACAGACGCAACAACTCGAAGAGTATACGGAGGACAAAGACCTTCAGCCTGGACCATTAAAGCGAAGAAAGAAATAAAAGAAAGAATAAAAATCTCATGATCCAATAAAAGAACAAAAATCCCATGTATTTTTTAAATTTCATATACGTTTATTTTGTATCGAAGAAATGTATTGAAAAACCGGTCATCCGTTGTAACGAGTGTGTTCGCATCTTTTTATTACAGAAGTTTCTTGAGACAATCTTGTACTCATTTTCACGTGTGTTTTATACTTTTTTTTCGCTGCAATGTAGTGTACAACCTTAACGAAATATTCAATCCACCTACCATTTTTGCAATGCATAAACTAATTATTTGTTAAATAAATTTCTTGTTTGTGATGCTTAATTTGTTGCTTTCTCAATTTATTTTCTATCGCAATAATTCCCTGAACAACTTTCCATCAGTTTCGACGCGGAAATACAACCGAGGGAGCGGCTCGCTCGACGCTGAGCGTCGGTGAATCCACATTAACTGACTTTGCGGCGTGCTGGAGCTCGGAATTTTTGTCCAAAAAAAAATAAAAAAAAGGAAATTGTAGGTCTGAATATCCTCTACACGTTGCATCTATCTAACTGTTTTTTCGATACTTATGACCAAAAAAAAGAATAGCAAAAAACAAAAGTTTTGTCCTAAATTTTTGACTTTCTCGATCGATATCTCGATAACAGTGCATGATACGCTAAAACTGGTCAGGACTTAATTGTAGAGCACAAAAAAAGCTACAAAAAGTTTCTTGCAAAAAATTTCGAATTTCATCGGACAGCCGAGTTATTGCCAAAAAACAAATTTCACCCCTTCTTTTCAAGATGGCGGCTTCTCCACCCCCCCTAACCTCGGTCGACAAACTCAAGTTAAGCTTTTCTAGGTATCCTCTATAACATATCAAAAAATTAGGTGTCTAGATTCATTTGCATTTATTTTACTTCGTTTCCGACGAAGTGACTGGACTATATAGGGAGAAATATAAATGCAGATATAGGTAGGTAGGTACATACAGAGATACATATTGAGATAGACACAAGGTATGTGGAGATAGAGACAAAGAAGTCTGCTGTGAATGATGCAGAAAGAGATCACGAAGTAAAAAAAGAGAATAGAGATACTGATAGAGATAGACGTAGAGATACAAATAGAGTTAGACATACAGATAGGTATAGATAGAGATTTGATTTAGATTTAGACACAAACACAGACCCAGACAGGTAGATTTTTAAAATTAAATTTTTCCATAAACAATATATTCAAATCTAAAATAAAATTTTTGAGAACATTCAAATTTTGGGTATACCACCTAATATAGAAAAAAAAAGCTAAGAGATGAAATAATACGATACACATTCAAAACCTTACAGGTTCAATCACAAACTAAAACTTTTATTTGTTGAATAAGCAAATTTTATGTACGGATATATCTTTAATATTCAATTTTTCGAGTTTAAAGGAATTTTTTACTAAGAAACGTACACAGTTTTGAATTTATTATTCCGGTAACAAAAAGTTTATCTGAAATGTGACTTTTAAAAGTGCTGACAGAAGATGCGATTCAGCATTATAGTTTGTATGAAGCACGGTATAGAGGAGAGGACGGTGATGGCAGATTTCAAGAAAACAAACATTAAACAGAACAAAGTTCTGTACATATCACATATATCTCTCTACCCTTGTGTCCCATTATATTCAAGAGCTTTGAATTAAGATAGACGTCACGGCCGAGACAACAGGCTTACCGTAAAAGGATGTTTTTAATGCCCTCTCTTGAGCTAAGAATTTGCTTCTTAATATATTATGCTGTTAATACATTTCTTGTTAAAGTAAGAAATAGTAAAAGAAATCTGTTTCTTTTTTAAATCGCCGATTTACGAAGTTATAACAGAGTTGTAGGGAATTATTTTACTAGAATCCAAACCTGAGGTTAAAATTATTCTCACATGATATCAAGGTTTAGATATACTCAAATCTGGTATATTTTTGAGTATTTATATAAAGTCTTCTTATTAAATTTAGTAGTGTAACAATGTCGGAACTGGATCACTTGACCTTGAGTTAACCTGGAGTTTGCCCTTGAGGAAAATGACTTTGTAGAGTTTGATTATTTTGAGGTTATTGAACCTTGGGAAAAATTATTTTAGTGAAATAAAGTGTCAGTGAACCTTTTCCAATTGAATTGAGTGATTAGATTAGTTTTTCCTATGAGGAAAATAATTGGGAAATGCCTTTTTTTAGTTTTAATGATTTTGAGTTTATTGAACCTTTGGGAAAAATTATTCGAGTGAAATAAAGTGTCAGTGAACCTTTTCTAATTGAATTGAGTATTTTCCCAAAATATATTTGTATTATTTTAGAGATATTACCCTTTTAAAAAAATAAATATGATCCGACCGTGGTGAATGTTTGAGATGTGTGTGTGTGTGTGCGCCCGGTATTTTGGAATACTGATTCCTTTTAAGTCAATTAAACCGGATTTTGAACTTGATACATCGCCTGGTATGAGAGAAACAAGAAACAATTATAATAGCATTCTGTAGTGGTAGAGGTCAGTTATGTTTTATACTTGATTTACTCGTCGATGCAATTAAAATGTTTTATAAAATATCAATTGGTATGAATTGACCTTGAAGACATTAATTAAGAAACATTCACTATGAGTTTTAGCATCCGACAACTGAGGTTTATATAAGAATGCAAGAATTATAGCATTTCGGAATAATAATTGTCTGATATCTTTACAAAACAAAAAGTCAGTAAACAAGTTTGGATGCAGGATGACTGTGCAAATATATAAGTAATTGATTGCATTAAATGGGTTAAGCAAGGACAGTGCTGGGTGTTTTTGTCCAAAATGATAATCAACATTTAACCTTAATATTCAGCAATATTTTTTTAACTTTGTACACAAAAGTAATTTTGTCAAGGCAACTGTCTGATGTGTTTACTTATACGATTGTATAACCTATATTCCTATGTAGATGCTGTATAAAGTTTTATAAAAAATTTCCCACTATTGTAATTAACTGAAAACCTGTCTGAAAATTTTATCAGTGGGATATTCTCTTATAAATATACCTCGAGTTGTATCGTAGATTCACTGCCATTTGTAAGAATGGGTAAAACTATTAAGATGTTGAGTAATGTGCAAGTTAAAAAACCAAAAATGGAAAAAATAGTAAAGAAATCGAAAACAAGTGAAAATCAAAAAAATAATTCAGTAAGTAAAGAAGTATAGTTATATTATATTTATATGCATTATTTATGTTTTTGTAAGACAGTGGAAAGACAAATTCTAACTATGTAAAATTAGGTGAAACTTTTATTAATTGAAATTAATTCTTTATAGATTGAGTTTGCAAAGGATACCGGTGACTTGTTGGAGAGATTATTAAATGAATTAGAAAATCCGACTACATCATCATCAGAATCCATGGAATCAGAGATAGTAGTTATTCCTCCTACACCAGCGTCAATGAGATATTCTACATCCAGACTATCCAGAGCAACCACTCCCCCGCCACTTAAGAACGTATCATCTATTGACTGGACAGTAGAAACAATGTCATCATTCGCCACCCATTTACAGCAAAATTATACCTTCTTTTATGAACATTACCAAGCAGTAATGCTTAACATCAATAAATTCTGTACGGATAAAAACCAAGATGAAGAAATTGATGAGAAAATATCCCAAATTGATAAACAAGCGCGCCAACTGGAAACTGAGAGACAAACTCTATTGGAAACTAAACGAAAACATGAAGAAACAAAGCAGCAGGTTATAAAAGATATGATAAACATGTATGATTCATATTTAAAAAATAAAAGATAAAATTAAAAGTAGTATTGTTTTTTATTTCAAAGAAGCAAAAAAGATTAGGAACTAGAAGGAAAATAGTTTATCGTTGTTACAATTATAATTTAACGATATTCATACAATAAGTTTGAAAAAAAGAAAAATACATTAACCTTAAAATTAATTAAGCGTGAATTCTATAAGTCATTTTTGCAGATTTGACAATTTGGTTACATTAAAATTATCTTTAAAAGTTTAAAGATTGTATTTGAATAAAAAAATAAAAAAAAGTAAAAGTAATTACTGTTTTTTATTTTCAACGAACTAAAGGTCGAGAAACTAAAATTAATATATATGTTGAAAAAATAATTGATTTAAGTAAGTATATACTTGAAATAAGTTTGAAAAGAAAAAAACATTAACTTGTGGATATAACAATTTAGTAAGTAAGAATATATTCCGGAAGTAAGTGAATTTGCTTGTTACAATTATGATTTAAAGAATAAGTGTAAGAAAAGTTTAAAAAAGAAAAATACATTAAGATTTACTGTAAAATTTAGTTAAGCAAAGATGATCCAAGTTCTTTTACAGATATGACAATTTCTTTATCCACAATTCAAGTAGAATTTATATAAATTAGGTAATTTTTTAAAAGAAAAATAAACGTAAATTTTTTAATATTTATTTAAACCACTGTTTTGAACAAGTTCTTTACATTTTTGTAACCCTAATTTGCAAATGTGACAGTTTCTTTGCGATTGCGCAGGACCATCCACATGTGACGTCCACTCAGGACGATTATGATGTACATAACAAGGTAGATATGTTCGCAACTCAAAATCCAATTTATATTCTCGTGGAAGCCTATGCCAAACTTCTAATAACTCACAAGGTTTCGCATGTATTTTTAAATATCGGATTGGAATATTTTTTAAATCTTCAATAGTCAAATCACTCAACATCTTTTCATGATGAATATATTCCAAAATATTTTCCATCTCAACAGATTTTATAATAAAATTTTAATTATAACTTATTTTTAACCACTATATATTCACTTTTAAAGATGAAAGAATACTAAGGAAATACAACAGTAATGATGCTATATATAATATATATATATATATATATATATATATATATATATATATATATATATATATATATATATATATATATATATATATAGCGGTAAGCTCAAGAAAAAACTATTAAATTCAATTCAATTTATTTACTATCATTATAAGACGCTCATGTCGTGAGCTACAAATATAATGACCCTGAAGAGCGAGGCAAGCCTAGCTGTGCTCAGGGATTGTTACTTACATACTAATTAAAACATTTTTAAAAAATACATCATTTTATATAAACCTAAAAACATAGTTCGTCTTATCTCCATGGTTAAAACCGGTTGTATATGTATCACATAATTACTGAAAATCCCAGTTTTCTTCGATGGGCACCTTGTGGTTAAATATCGGATACTTCTGTAACAAAAGAGGGTTTTGTAAACATCAAAATTCCAACATAAATTGTTTTCTAATTTAATCTCAAATCTAACTTACATTTGATTGAGAATCCTCGAGTTTATTCCAGTTATCATCGTTAAACAAAGTGGCATGTCTTTGACGTTCAATAAATTTCCATTCCCGTTTTTGGGATTTTGATAACCGTGGCGGTTGAGTTCGTATTATGTTCATAGACATAACTGGTGGTGTATATGTACCACATGGTATCTCTAAATCCCAGTTTTCTTCGATGGGCACCTTGTGGTTAAATATCGGATACTTCTGTAACAAAAGAGGGTTTTGTAAACATCAAAATTCCAACATAAATTGTTTTCTAATTTAATCTCAAATCTAACTTACATTTGATTGAGAATCCTCGAGTTTATTCCAGTTATCATCGTTAAACAAAGTGACATGTCTTTGACGTTCAATAAATTTCCATTCCCGTTTTTGGGATTTTGATAACCGTGGCGGTTGAGTTCGTATTATGTCCATAGACATAACTGGTGGTGTATATGTACCACATGGTTCCTCTAAATCCCAGTTTTCTTCGATGGGCACCTTGTGGTTAAATATCGGATACTTCTGTAACAAAAGAGGGTTTTGTAAACATTAAAAATTTTAATCTTAAACGGTATGCTAATTCAATCTCAAATTTAACTCACATTTGTTTGAAAATCTTCGGCTGTATCCCGAGTGGAAGAAAAGTTGGATTCAGTCTGTAATATTAAAAGATTAGTTTTGAAAAAATATTAAAAGAAAATCTAACTTACTTGCCACTTGCCACAAGATGAACAAAACATTTTTTTCTTTTTTCTGTTCAATAAAACACTGATAACCATCTTAAATTCTCTACCACTTTTTATATACAATTGATGACCTCAATTTTAAGAAGAAAAAGGCCGCTACAGGTTTTCTCGAGATATATAAACCCAACAATTGCGTTAAGAGATACACACACTTTTTAAAAGTCTTACAGTTTAGTTTTTTCAATACAACAATAATAGTTCAGGTACGATATTTAATTATTTTATATTATGGTTTTTTGATACAGTTTACGTTTTTTTTAGAATATGGATTTAAATACAATTAATGAATTTCTTCTTTTAGAAGAAGTTCCTAAACCAGTAGAAAAATTAAAAACGTTAGCAGTAAATATACCGTATAGAATAAAAAGTGCTAAAATCACATCATCCAAATTCGGAGAAACAGTTCTTATTGAATTGGACGACAAGGTTGTTTTTCTACCACAACGGGCAACTTCAGTAATAAAAGATCATCTAATTGAATTGGGGAACGGACGATATTCGTTGGTGTTTATTGGTGAAAAAAATACAGGGAAATTCAACCCAGCAACTATTTTTAAATTTGTTAAAAATTAAGGTTAGTGGTTTTTAAAATGACAGAAAAACTTGCGTTAGATATTGATAAATTAGTTAAAAAATTTTATGAAAAAGGTTACAATTTTACTTTGCAAGAACATGATGCGTGGAAGAAACATGTTAAAATTGCTTTATCGCTATGTTATGATGTTTTACGAGATAGAAATTTTTTATTTGGAAACTCACGTATGTGGCAGACAAAATTAGGTCATTTAAAAGCGGTTTATAGCTACTTTAATCAATCGATTTCGAATAATCAAACAGAAAAGAAAACTAAATGGGCAGACGGAATTTCAATATTTAAAAATAGAGTAAGTTCTGGTATAATTATAAATTTAAAACACAAGGATATACTACAGTTTTTAGAAGACGCTTTTAGTATTTTGCAAAAAAAAATTGTTGAAATTCTTAAAAAATTTTCAATGATTAAAATTAATACCACTTTTTGCGGTGAATTTTTAAAAAAATCAATTGGAAATAACGATATAGTAGATTTCAAATATTTTCATACTAAAAATTCCATCATCGACGGATCGACTGAATTAAGAAAATGGTTTATGGACAACGTGGTAGATTATATTTTAAATAAATTGTCAGAATTTCAAGAAAAAGATTCTGGTTGGGCTTTGAGTAAAATTATCTCATTGGAAATAAATGTAAATAAATTTGAAATAGGAAATGGATCGAGCTATATTCAGTTACCCACCAGTATTGCAAATAAAAAGGCATGTATAAATATTAAAAACTCTGACAATGCATGTTTTTATTGGAGCGTCGTAAGTTGTTTGTATCCGGCTGTAGTAAATGCGAATAGAACAACATCATATCCTCATTATAGTCAAGTTTTAAATGTAAAGGGATTGAATATTCCAATTACATTAAAAAATATTTTTGTATTTGAAAAATTAAATCAAATTTCAATTAATGTTTACGGATTAGAGCTAATCGGCAAAAAATTTAACGTTATTCCTTTACGTCTCACTCCAAATAAAATGGAAAGACATGTTAATTTGCTAAGGATTCAAGATCAATATTTTCAAAAATTAAATGATTATGAGGCGCCTGATCCAAACGATATTGAAAAAATTGAAATAAAATATCATTATTGTTGGATTAAAAATCTTTCAAAATTAGTGAGTAGTCAGCTTAATAAAAATGAACATAAAAAATTTATCTGCGACAGATGTTTAAATTATTTTAGTAATGAACTTCGTTTAAATACTCATTTAGAATTATGTGAAAAAATGAATGAGGCAAAAATTACTATACCAAAAAATCCAGTAATTAAATTTAAAAATTTTATATATCAACAAAGAGTTCCATTTATAATATATGCGGATTTTGAATCAATACTTAAACCGATTAAAATACCTGTTAACGCAAATACTATAAAATATCAACAACATGTTGCATTCAGCTGTGGATATTATGTCAAATGTGATTACAATGATACACTTTCTTACTATAAAAGTTATCGTGGAGAAAATTGTATGGAATGGTTTTCTGAAGAAATGAAATCTGTAGGCGAATCTATTAAGGCAAAAATTAAAAATATAATTCCAATGAAAGGAAATGTAAATACTTTCGATGCTAAAATGTGTCACATTTGCGAAGAACTATTTAATCCTAGAGACGTCATAGTACGCGATCACTGCCATTTCCTAGGGTATTTCAGAGGATTTGCGCATGCGCAGTGCAACTTAAATTTTAAAAAACAGTTTGTTGTACCCGTAGTATTTCATAATTTTAGTTCATACGATTCACACTTTTTAATTCGCGATCTTTCAAAAACCGGTCAAATTAGTTTGTTGCCAATAAATAAAGAAAAATATATCTCTTTTACTCTACATCTAGAGTGTGGCATTAGACTTCGTTTCATTGATTCACTCCGATTTATGAATACATCTTTAGATGAACTTGTTTCGACTTTGGAAATTAAAGACTTGAAAAATTTACAACAAGAGTTTAGGTACTTGTCTATGGAACAATTTTCGTTGCTGACAAGAAAAGGGGTATTTTGTTATGATTATATTGACAAAATAGAAAAGCTTAATGAAAAAAAATTGCCGTTGCAACAAGAATTTTATAATCAGTTAACTGATGAATCAATTAGTGATGAGAAATATGAACATGCCAAAAATGTTTGGGAAAAATTTAACATTCAAAATTTAGGAGAATACTCTGATTTATATTTAAAAACTGATGTACTTTTGCTATGTGATGTTTTTGAAAATTTTAGAAATGTAGGTTTTAATACTAGCAAAATCGATCCTGGGTGGTATTATACGTTAGCAGGATATTCCTGGGATTCAATGCTAAAATATACAAAATGCGAATTAGATCTTTTAACAGATGTAGATATGATTTTATTTATCGAAAAAGGTATTCGTGGCGGTATAAGTCAATGTTGTTCGAGATATTCAGAAGCTAATAATAAATATATGCCAAACTATGATCCGGCAAAACCTGATCAGTATTTGCTTTACATAGATGTTAATAATTTGTATGGATGGGCCATGTCAATGGTTTTACCCTATGGAAAATTTAAGTGGAGCGATACTAATTTAGATGTTACTAGCATTCCCGACGATGCACCTGAAGGATATATCCTTGAAGTTGATTTAGAATATCCTAATATACTTCATGATAAACATCGAGATTTGCCTTTTTGTTCAGAAAACAAAAAACCGCCGAATACAAAGTTGACAAAATTATTGACAACGCTGTATGATAAAGAAAAATATGTTATTCATTATCGTGCTCTGAAACAGGCCATATCACACGGATTAGTGGTTAAAAAAATTCATAGAGTTTTAAAATTTCAACAAAGCGCATGGTTAAAACCCTATATTGATCTTAATACAAAATTCCGGGAAAATGCTAAAAGCAAGTTTGAACAAGATCATTTCAAAGTAAAAATAAATTCTATTTATGGTAAAACAATGGAAAATATTCGAAAACATCGAGTTGTTAAATTGGTAAAACAATGGGAAGGTAGATATGGAGCAAAAAATTTAATAGCAAGTCCAAACTTTCACAGCAGAACTATTTTCGATACTGATTTAATGGCAATAGAACTAAGAAAATCTGAAATTGTATTTAATAAGCCTATGTACATAGGAATGAGTATTCTCGATATTTCAAAAACTTGTATATATGAATTTCATTATGATTATATAATACCTAAAGTGGGCCTAGACTCTTGCAAAATTAATTATTTAGATACAGACGGATTGTTATATACATTAAAAATTAAAGACTTGTATGAGGAAATTATAAAAACTGATATTCATAGGTTTGATACAAGCAACTACGAACCAAATAATCAATATAATATACCACGTTGCAATAAAAAAATTCCGGGGTTAATGAAAGATGAGGCAAACGGTAAAATCATTACGCATTTTGTAGGTTTACGATCAAAAATGTATTCATTTAAAATTCATGACGATTATGTAGTAAAAAAATCGAAAGGAGTTAAACGGTGTATCGTTAATCGAATTACATTTGACGACTATGTAAATTGTCTTAACGAAAAATCCGAAAAAACAATTTCTCAATGTAGTATTCAGTCAACTGCGCATAACGTGTTTACTGTAAAGCAAAGTAAAATTGGATTAAGTCCATTTGATGATAAAAGATATTTATTACCAAATTCTTACGACACTCTTCCGTGGGGTCACTATTCTTTAAACTAGAATTTTTCTGTCATTTTAGACCTAAGGAAATGTATAAATTAAATAAAATTAAGTTTTATACGCAAACTTTATGTAAATGTATAAAATAAATAGTTCTTACACATGATTATTTTTTTAATCCCTACCCTTTTCCTGTAATATATATATAAATTTTAAGTAATATTAAATAAATTTCAGTAAGAATTTTATCATGGATAGTTGCAATCAAAATTTTCAACAAATTTATTTGGGAGAAAAAAGATTTTATTTAAATAATGTGAATACCAAATATATTACAGTTGCACTATCTCAAAGTTTGAATTTTTTACCATGTGTTAAAATGAATAGTTATATGGAATCATCACTAATATTTAACATCAAAGAGTGGGATGAATTTTTAACCTTCAAACCAATAATTAACAATTTTTTGGAATTTGAGCAAAATCCTACAAGGAAATATACAAACAAGTTTTTGTTGGAATTTGAAGTATTGGATAACGTTAAAACAATAAAAATATCGACAGAGAATTTGAACATTCGGTTAAGAAAATCTTCAATTTTGGAATTATGGAAAGTGTTACCTCTAATAACTCATACTTTGGAAACATATAAACTACAAAATTTTGCAAGTTGCTTAAAGATTTTGCAATTAGGAGTTGCAAACGCAGAAAATATAAAAGAAACTGCCTTGAATATAATAAACCCGATAAAAATAGTTAATCCGGTTACTTTTGAATTATCACTTGAAGTAATATATAAGTATACGCAATTGTTGAAAAGTACCTCTGATGAAAAAAAAAAAAACTACAATCTACATCATTGACACCGTGAATCGCAATCAATTTTAATGGAAGAATTTAGAAAGCCGACTCGTATATTTTATTAAATTTTAATTGAAAAAATTATAAAAAATAAGGTGTATTATTACTGAAATAAAACATAATTCTGAAATATAACTTTTGTTTTATTAAAAATAATTTTACTACAATAAGTATCTAAATAACATTATTCTTATTTATCCAAGATTTTTGATTCATTCCCAACCATTTCACAAATACTTGATCGCCTTTTTTTCTTAACACTTTTTCTACTAAGAAAACATCTGGATATTTAACTTTTTGCAATTCTTCAGTGTAAAAGCCGCCTCGAATCTCTTCTTTTTGCTCATCTTCTAAGATATAAGTTCGTGGGTTGGTTAAATTAATTTTTTTAATTTTAAATATTTCAGTCGTCCAATTAGGTGTATATCCCTTCTTAAAAGCATATCGATATTTACTAATACGTACATAGTCTCCAATTTTAAACTTTGGTTTCCTAGGATCGACCATTTTTAAATGGTTAAATGCGATAATATTTTTTGCATTTTTACTGTTTATTTTGCTAGGTATAGCTCCAGTTGTAGAATGTCTAGTATTGTTATATTTTTCTACAATTTTCGATAATATATTTAACCAATTATACGATCCTTGTATGCTGAATTCTTTCCAAAGTAAAGACTTGAGTGTACGAATTACACGTTCGGCAATACTGGCTTTAAGAGTAGAAAACGAACTATAATGATTTATATTAAATTTTTCCATTAAGTTTTTAAAGTCTTTGTTATAAAATTCTTTTCCGTTATCAGTTTGCAAATTTTTCGGAAGTATTTTCATTTGTGTCAAAATGACTTTCATAGCATTCGTAACATCTTTACCTGTCTTCTTTTTTAGTGGGGCGGCCCAAACATATTTGCTAAATGCATTAATAACAATTAAAATATAATTATATCCACGGTTTCGCTTGGCAAATGAATTCATAACAGCCAAATCTGCTTGAATTAAATCATTTAAACCTTTAATTATAACATGTCTTCGGCGAAAGTTAATTCGTGCTGGCGCATGTAGTTCATTTACAACTTGTAGTTTAGACATTTTTTACTAAAGGACTTTGCACAAGCAGCTCAATACAGATAGAAGAGGGTTTTCCCAACTTAAATAGTATTTTATCTTTTTTTGTTATATTTATATCAGTTAATTCGTGGAACTTGTAAACTTTGTTGTTTAATAAAACGTCTCCGTCGGCTGAATAATGAGCAACACTTTCAATATTTAATGAAAATGGAAAAACAAACGCAATTCCCCCGTTATCTAATACATAAAAGTCTTTATTAAGATTCGTTTTCTTTTCACCTCTTAAACGTATTACAGACTTAACATGATAGTCAAAAGTATCACAAATATAAAATGGAGACTTTAATTGTGGAAGTGTAGATGACACAATTTCTTCTTCTTCTCCTGAACATGCTACAGAAGTAAGATAATGTTGATTAAACTTGTTGAGAGGCATATTTGTTAATGAATCAAAAAATTAAACTTTTCCCTATTTATTCTCCTCAAGGGGACACTGAATAACAAACTCAACATACAGGATATCTTCTGCTATAGCTGCAATACCCAAAGGAAACTCAATAATATCTCCTTTACTAACAGTACTATCATTCAGCAGGTTCTGTATAGAATTCTGTTGATTTTTATATGATACATGTAGAATGGATGGAAAACATTTTATACTTTCAATTTTACCTGCTACGGGAAAGGTATATGCTGTTGTTTGAGTATCAAGGACATAATGAGATTTACTTATACCAAATTCCTTTCGTCCTCGAATGGTAATTACACAAATGCTATGAAAATTAGATGGTACACAAATATAGAAAGGTGATGATGATGATGATGATGGATTTGATGCTGATACAATCTCTTCTGGACACGTAGTGGTCGATGCAAGAAAGTGTTGATTAAACTTGTTGAGAGGCATGTTTGTACTAAATAAAATCTATTAATAAACATATATTTAAGCAATAATTCCCCCTTCTCGTAATTCCTCTATGATTGATATAATTTCATTATTGTGTCCAGTATTACCAGCTGATTGTGATGCTATTAGTAAACGAAGTCGTTCCACAATTTCATTAAAATCATCAAAATATTTATAATCAATTTTTTTATTGTTTAAATCCATAAGACCTCTTCCTTCTTTATTATTTTTAGTATTTTTACTTCGCAGTGCGTATGTGGGAATAGAGCTACTTCTTCTTCGACCGGCAGAATTTTGTTCTTCAGACATAAAATAAAGATTTGTGACCCGAGGTTTTATAATATCTACAAATTTTTTTGAATTTGATGTTGATAAACCTTTAGAACGATTGTAACCTAAATGGTGTAAATTAGTTCGTTTCACAATATCAATAAATTCATCAAGATCTTTTTGTTTATAACCAGCTGGATATTTTTTAAATAAGAGTTCATATAAACCAGGGGTGCCCTTGTATCTAATACCCTGTATCATTACATCAGGACCTTCAAAAGAAACTGGCGAATCGCCTATAGCGTATGACTTTGCGTCGGGGTCAAAATAAACGCCAAATGTACTATCGTAGTCATTATTTGTATCATTAATTTTGTCTTCAATATATCCTCTAGGTAAAGGATGAAACTGTTGTAAATAATTTTGAAATGTAGATTCTAACTGACTGACAGGAACATCTTCAAAATAACTATTAATAAAGTCTGGTTCTAATAGACTAATATCTTTCTGTGTTCTTGGAATATTTTCAAAAGTTTCTTCACTAACATTTAAATTCGGTATTAAATTATAATATCTTCTGATTTTTCCACTCATAGGTGTTGAAATCTCATTTTTGGTTAACTCTGATTTAACATGTGGTTTCTCGTTTTTCTTTAATACTAAAAGTTCTTTAATAGGTTCCACTAAAGGATTTAATTTTTCTCTTTGATGTGTTGCTGTTTGCGCTCTATTTTGTTTGTAACTTTTATATTTTTCTTTAATAGCCTTTCGCGAAAGAATCAATTGCTTCTTTAAACGGTCATCCATCGCAAATGAATCGTACTAGCAAGTCTATGCTATTTATATACAAATGAACGTATCAAACCCTTTTCTATATCTACCTGATGATATTTCACAGTCTTTATCGATAACTAAAAATCCATACTTTTCCTTCCAACAAAGAGAACCTATATCCTTAAATTGCTGAAATGATATACCAGTCACATGATCGTCATAAATATGTTTTAGGTTAGTTAGATCTTGTTGAAAGATCACTAAAAGATTTGCATTATCTCTCAGTCTCATCTTCGGAATTGAGCTATATGTTTGCGATAAGTAAAAGCTGTCAGTCTGATTGTGTCGTCCAAATGAAAAATAATCTTTTATAATATCCTGATTATCAGAACCCACATCATCGAATATGATTATAGAATTTGGTTTAATTTCTGTAGGTGAAGGAACATCTTCCAGTTTACTATATTCACTATATCCAATTTCTTCAAGAGGTTCCAATATTAGTCGCAAGAAATGATATTTTGATTGCTGCAAGGATTTGGAGTATACATATACATTTTCAAATTTTAATCCATTGGGATGTTCTAAAAGACTTATCATAACATTGGTTTTTCCACAACCGCTAGGACCTACAATCAGTCCTCTCTTGGACTCACCTCCAAAGAGAATACCATGTTTTGTGGGGGATTTTGAAATATTTTCATAGTTGGTAATAGGTAAACAAACTGATTGTTTTTCAACTCTCATTTTAAACACCTTGAAGGTACTGAGGGTATATATAGAAGGTCCGGTATATATAAATAGCACAATGGTAAAGCGTCATTACTTGAGATTACATCGAGGACAAGGTCTGGTAAACTCATTAATTGATAAACTTCCTTTTGAATTACATATTCCTTCGTATTCCTTTTGTGGACCGGGCACTAAACTAAAAGACCGTTTGCTAAGAGGTGATTCTGGAATAAACCACTTAGACGAAGCCTGTAAAAGTCACGATATTGCATATTCACAAAACAAAGATTTAGCTGCTAGACATATCGCTGATAGAGAGTTGGAAAATAAAGCTTGGGAGCGTGTTAAATCAAAAGACGCTAAATTATCTGAAAAAGCAGCTGCGTGGCTAGTTACCACTGCAATGAAAGCGAAACGTAAATTAGGAATGGGACTTAAACAAGGCAAAGGTTTGAGAAAAAAGAAACGAATAATTCGTGCTCCAAAAAAAGGAGGATTTCTTCCGTTTCTCCTTCCATTGCTGGGAGCTCTAGGAGCGGTGGGAGGTGGAGCAGCTGGCATTGCTAAAGCTGTAAACGATGCAAAAGCTAATCGTGAGCAACTTGCAGAACAACAAAGACATAATATGGCTATGGAACAAGCGACAAAGGGATCAGGGTTTTATTTGAGACCGTACAAAGGCTATGGTATGAAACAACAACGACAGCGACGATCAAAAAACGGAAAAGGATTTTATTTAAAACCATATTCAAAAAACTCCCGTTAAAATTACCCCGTCATGCGATGACAAACATTGAACTTAAACAATATGCTAAAATTTTAAAAATACCTTACTTTCGAGGTGTGTTTATGCGAGATTCTCTTCCCAATAAAATTAAAACATTGGAAACTGGTATAGTTAATCATGACGTTGAAAGAGGACCTGGTACACACTGGACAGCATATTCAAAACATGGTTCGAGAATTATTTACTTTGATAGTTATGGTAATTTGGCTCCTCCAGTTGAATTAGTGAAATATTTTAAAAGTAACGGAGATGTTACAATAAAATTTAACTATAGTTTAGTACAAAAATTTAATTCTGTTACTTGTGGACAGCACTGTTTAAGATTTTTATTTAGTCAATATAAATAAATTATTTAACTCATTAGCGTTTCAACCATCATGCCGTACACATTTACGCTAAGTGGATGTTCATCAATTTTAAGTGGCGATTTCAATCCACCGATATACCTTGATGAAAATTCAAGTTATGAGATAGGCGTCGCTAACCTTGACACCTTTAATACAATTTCAAATGTTGATGAAACTAATAATGTACTTGTATGGGGCGATCAAGATAAATTTAAATTTACAATTCCAGTAGGTGCATATGAAATTAATGAAATAATTAAAATTATTGAAAACGAAACTCTTAAAACGGGTATAATTACGCGTTTATGGGCAGATCCAAACACACAAAAAGTTACAATTAAAACTACAGATCGGATTAATTTTAACGTTGACAATTCTATTGGAAAATTGTTGGGGTTTTCGAGAGTTGTCCTTGAACCTAAAAAAGTTTATACTTCTTCAAAAAGGGTAAATATTTTAAAAGTAAACTCTATATGTATTGATTGTAATATTGCAGTTGGCTCATTTTTAAACGGTCAACCAGTTCATATAATTCATCAATTTTTTCCCCAAGTTCCAAATGGGTATAAAATAGTTGAACAACCGTTAACCATACTGTACTATCCAGTTAGCGTTAAAACAATAAACAACATTACTGTGAAGGTAATTGATCAAGCCGGTAACTTGGTAAATTTTGGTAACGAAACTATTACTATTCGATTACATCTTAGAAAAATTGATTAAAATGGTATGGCAGTTTCATCGTTTCGAACATCCCTATAAAGAGAAAGATTATAAAAGGAAGATGCAAAACAAACGGATTAGTAAGATTCCGACCACCAAATTGATAACATTAGAAAATCGCAAATTTTTAAAATCTCTAGGATTTCAAGTTTTAGTATAATGGAAGTATTAAATGTTTTGGGTCAACCTTTTAGTGATACCACTATTGAGGATTATCAGTTTCATTCATATCAGCCATTTACTTCAGGAAATATAAACTATAACGATGAAATAAGGATTAGTTTACACGAGTTAGATATTTTCACATTGCCTTGTAACTCCTACATTTACATTGAAGGGAAAATGTTAACTGATCAAAATAAAGTTCCAACTAAATTTGAGTTTATCAATAATGGAATTGCATACTTGTTTAGGGAAATGAGATACGAATTAAACGGAGTAGTTATCGATTCCGTGCGAAATGTTGGTTTGGTATCAACTATAAAGAATTATTTATCTCTAAACGAAAATGAAAGCAAACTTTTACAAAACGGTGGTTGGTTTCCAAAAGGTGGAAAACTTCTAATGGATAATGGAGGTAATTTTAATGTATGCATACCATTGAAAATCTGGTCAGGGTTTTTTGAGGATTTTCGTAAAATTGTTATGAATATGAGACAAGAACTTGTTTTAATTAGAGAAAAGGATGATGTAGACGGAATTGTTGCTTCCGATGAATCTGAAAAACCGAAAATTCAAATTACTAAACTTTATTGGAATGTACCTCATGTAACTCCAAATATAAAGGAACAATTGCGACTAAACAAAATACTTCGAAGTAATTTAGAATTACCTATTAAATTTAGAAGTTGGGAGATAATTGAATATCCAGCTTTAAATGATTCAACACGTCATACATGGCCTGTAAAAACTACAACAAAATTGGAAAGTCCAAGACATATTGTAATAGCATTTCAAAATGATCGAAAGGGAAAGTTGTTGAAAGATATGAGTAAATTTGATCACTGTAATTTATCTAATGTACGGGTATTTTTAAATTCTGAACGTTATCCTTATAATGATTTAAATTTAGATTTTGATGCTAATCGATTTGCAACACTGTATGAAATGTTTGCAAACTTTCAAGAATCCTACTATCATATTCAAACCAATCAACCTATATTTAATCCCGAGGAATTTAAAACTCTCGCTCCTATAGTTCATATTGATTGTTCACGTCAAAAGGAAATCATTCAAAGCGGATCGGTTGTTCTTAGAGTTGAATTTGAAACTACTAAAGCCGTTGGTAACAGCGTTTCGGCTTATTGTTTAATTTTACATGAAAAAGAATTTTCTTACAATCCGTTAACTAAAATTGTAAGACAAGTGTAGTGTCACTATAGGTAACAGAATGAAAATGGTAATAGATGTTCAAGGTTTCAAAGTAGAAAACAATAAATTCGTGGTAAAAGAATTTGCTGCGTATAATGGAACGCAAATTTCTCATTATATTTTTAAACCACCATTTCCGTTTAGATTGCTGTCTTTTGATCTACAGCGACAAGCGAATTGGTTGACAAAAAACCATCACTTTATTGACTGGAATTGTGGATTTACACCTTTACATCAATTTGGAAATATTTTAAAAAAATTAACAACTGACGTCGATTGTGTATACGTTAAGGGTATGGAAAAGGCAAATTACATTAGAAAATTGGTAAAAGTTCCTGTTTGTGAATTTGATGAACAACCACATCTTGAATTCAGTCAACCGCTATGTTTTAATCATAAAAGTGATAAATGTTTTTGTGCTTTGTCAAATGTAACTTGGTTGTATAATAATTTTTTAATGCATGAATAAAAACTTGAACAAAATTTAAATCTTTTATTTACCATCAATTACATATTACAATTTTTAGGTTCAAATCTCTTGCATAATTTGGATATCCTTAGTTTTTGAAATGTTCTAAACATTATTTGTTTTTCTTCATATTTTTTAATTTTTGCTTTTAACAATTTTATGTCTTTCATAAAGTCATCAAGTTTACTGACTATCTAAAGAAAAAAAAACACAATAAAGGTTAAGAATTTATTTTTTGGAAATTTCATACATTATTTTCTATTTCAACTTCCTGTGTATTATCCATATGCTTTTCATCATCACCATCATCATCATCATCTTCACGCAGATAGTCTGGTAAACTATCCTTCAAATCATGGTAATATTCTAAATCCAACCTCTCTAAAATTGATATTAGACAACAGGCACACGTAATTATACCATTGATGAAATCATCGCAAGCTTTAACACCTTTCCGATATGTTGCAGCCAAATGTTTGCATTCCTCTTGAGAATATCTTCTCTCTCTTATCAATGCAAGTTGACCTTCATGTTCAAAATCATAATAAAAATTTTCATAAAAATCTTTTAAATGCTGAACAGCCATCTTCATGTTAAGCGACATTCTAAAATAATTATTTATTATTATCAAATATTTGTAAAACTAAGAAATAACTATTACCTTTTATCGGAAAGTTACACAGCACTGACTGACATAAACCAAAGATTGTTGGTTCATTTTATAGAAAAACACTGATTTACTGCGCATGTAACACTTAAGTTGTTTACCTCATTTATTTTTGTAAACATATCAGACAATTATTATTCCGAAATGCTATAATTCTTGAAAAAAAATATTGTATTCTTATATAAACCTCAGTTGTCGGATGCTAAAACTCATAGTGAATGTTTCTTAATTAATGTCTTCAAGGTCAATTCATACCAATTGATATTTTATAAAACATTTTAATTGCATCGACGAGTAAATCAAGTATAAAACATAACTGACCTCTACCACTACAGAATGCTATTATAATTGTTTCTTGTTTCTCTCATACCAGGCGATGTATCAAGTTCAAAATCCGGTTTAATTGACTTAAAAGGAATCAGTATTCCAAAATACCGGGCGCACACACACACACACATCTCAAACATTCACCACGGTCGGATCATATTTATTTTTTTAAAAGGGTAATATCTCTAAAATAATACAAATATATTTTGGGAAAATACTCAATTCAATTAGAAAAGGTTCACTGACACTTTATTTCACTCGAATAATTTTTCCCAAAGGTTCAATAAACTCAAAATCATTAAAACTAAAAAAAGGCATTTCCCAATTATTTTCCTCATAGGAAAAACTAATCTAATCACTCAATTCAATTGGAAAAGGTTCACTGACACTTTATTTCACTAAAATAATTTTTCCCAAGGTTCAATAACCTCAAAATAATCAAACTCTACAAAGTCATTTTCCTCAAGGGCAAACTCCAGGTTAACTCAAGGTCAAGTGATCCAGTTCCGACATTGTTACACTACTAAATTTCTTTGTTGTTGTGGATGTTAGTGAAAAGTTTGAAAAACAAAATGCGAACAAACACTATAACATATTATTAAATTTGAATCATTTAATGATTTATTATTAGAATAACATGTACGGGAAGGAAAACAGTTCAAATTACTTCTTAAGTATAATAGGGGTGAGACTTATTATCAACCCCACCAAGACCACTTTAGTTGCCGTTTCAATAAAAAAGAAACCTAATTTAAAAACCGTCAAAGTAGGTGAAACTATCGTTGAGTGGAAAACAGTGGTCAAATATATAAGGCTAACTCTAAATGACAGTGTACTCTGGATCAAACAATAAAACGAAATAATACCAAAGCTACAAAAGCCCTTATGGCGTTCACAACATTGCAGGAAAAAATTGGGGTTTGGGGTTGTAACCCAAGGAAATTGAAATGGATTTACACGACAATAGTACGACCAATCATCACTTTTGGGAGAGTAGCTTGGGGCACCAGAACTAATCTGACTACTATGAGAGCAAACCTCTCGAAGATTCACAGACTAGCCTGGGCATCTATCACTAGAGCAATGCCAACATGCTCTACTGCTGCAATAAAGGATCCTAAATCTCACTCCTTTACACATTTAAGTAGAACGTGTAAAGAAGAAAACAATATATAGAATGGTTAAAGAGGGAACAATCAAGGAAAGACCTCGATGACTTTAATTTGATGTCTGTTCGCTTTCCAAATGCAAAATGCAATTTCCCATTTTTACATTATGAAAAATAGCGACAAATTTCCTGATACTCTAACAAATCCAATGCAAAAAACCGCATTCCAATCCATCTTACGTTACAAATTTCGGAGGTTTTGCTGATTTATTGCTTTATTTCCTATTCGTAAAAACTCTGTTTATGTAGCCAAAAATCTTAAAAGCATAGTGCTGGATATACTGAAACCATGTGATGGTAGGTACTGTAGACTACAATACAGTACTCATTACTTAATATTATTATTAATATAAAATATTTATCTTAATATTTTAACTTACGTGACAGAATTATGAAATAAGTTGTCTAACACAATGTTATACGTCACTATGATATTCAAAACATTAGCTCAGACTGTTTTTTGTATATTTATCTCTTTTCAATGTACTGAATATTTAAACGGTATTTAAAGGACTTATATAGTTTTTACCGACCAATATACCTTATATGTGTTTCTGTCTCTCTCTTACTCACACCTTTACATATGTAATGATTTTTCCCATTTAACTGTACACAAATCGAGTCCATGAATAGAAGTATAACTTCAAAAATGTACCGATAGACTAACAGAATTTGTGCCACGTGTTCAAACAAATGTTGATCTTTAACATATATAATGAACACAAAAATACCAAAAAAAGCAATCAATAAGTTACAAAGATGTAACATTTATTCCTACAAAGCATGAAATTGTTAATACTCCTGAATATAAATATAAATTTTTATAATTTTAATTAAAAAAAAACTTTATTATTGTTTAAGATTTTAAAACTCTCAGGATTATAGCTATTATATATTTAGTAACAAGAGTTAATAAATAAATAACAGGACCCAGCAAAAGGTACAGTGACTTAGTGTTGAATAAAATGATGTCTGTAAGGTAAGGGGTAACACGAATTGCGAACTATGGTCACAGGTATTGAAGGGTCCAGGGGATAGCCGCTAATCCCTTACCCGAGTTGCGAACCGTGCCCTTTTTGAAGACATAATGATGAGATGAATTGCGAAGCAGGCCTAAAGCGAAATGTGACCGTTTTATGGTATTTAGGTTAATATTTAAATACATAATACAGAAATGAACCCTTTAGTAATATCTATGGTACAAGTAAATAGCTTTATTCGGGTTCGTTTTTTTCGGAGCGTTCTAGAATTGTTTTTGAATTGAATGTTGACTGTGCAGAACTAGAAGCGCTGTGTGTTAAATCCGAAAACCGTTCAAATGTAGTTTAGTATTTTTATAAACCCGAACATAAAAATCTCTTCTTCTTTTTTTCGCGTATTACTTCGGCAGCCTCTTACTTGTTATTAATTGTAAATGTACACATCTACTGATCAGTAGAGAAAAATACTATTGTATATTGGAATGAATAGCATTGGTGAATCGCATTATTTTAAGAGAAGTTATTTGCGCCAAAATGCATTTATCTTATAAAATATTAATTCATATAAAGAAAAAATTGTACAAACATATAATTTTATAAAAATTGTTTCTCATAAATATAGCCATGTCAGACACAACCTCAACATTGTATGTAGTGTCAATATTGTTTGATTATCTGTAAACATTGTAATTGACGAACAAATTAAATTTGGAATACTAATCTATGTAAATATTTTTATACCTACCTGTTCCTACTCGGGTTCATAATTTCGCGAAGGGATTAAACCATCCAAAAATGTACGATTCGCAACTCAGGTGAGAGATCGGTCAGCTGATAAGATGTAGTTCGCAATTCGGGTCGAGGATTAGAAAAATCTAACCACGGTTCGCAACTCATGCGCCCCGGCCTGTAAATATCCAACTATTAGTTGTTTTGTTCTCTCAACGAGGAGTTGGGGAAATACGGTATGACAATAGATTCTGTAGAATGGGTTGAAGATAAAGGATAAGAATTGCTACATCGTGTCTATTAATCTATACAAAATGAAGATTTTTTAAGAGTCAGATAAAAGCATTTATAGCTTAGTTGTTAAAGCCTTGCCGCGTAGAGGCAAAAGTTGTATGTTCGAGTACTGCTGGATGCGACATTTTTTCTGTTTCTCTTTAATGTCATTTAATGAATGTTTGTTTACTTTCTAAAATTTAAAAAAAATGTATTATTTATTATATAAATAACAGTTTACGGACTATTTTAGCGTTTAACTGTTTCTCAGAATTGAGAAATTGTTACCTTGGTTTCTCATATTTGGTATTTCTTTGTTTTGTTCTCACTCACCACGATCTAAAGCTTTACTTCAAAATGAGAGTGTGTTTTAGATGGTAAAACATTTACGTCTGTAAAGCTAGAAATGTCAAGTCGGCAGAATCCATCGTATTATATCTCAAAATTCAGTGCTCATTTAGTGCTAATTTAGTGCTGATAACAGATATTTGGTGCTGTGATAGGGGGACTAAAAATGAGAACACTGCTAACTTTTCATTAAGCTAGTAGTGTACCATTCGTGACCGCGCTAAAACGGAAACTAATGGAATTAAAAGACGTCACTATTTAGTGCTCAATTATTGCTGCCAGTACAGCAAACGATTTTTAATTGAGCACTAAATAGTGACGTCTTTTAATTCCATTAGTTTCCGTTTTAGCGCGGTCACGAATGGTACACTGCTAGCTTAATGAAAAGTTAGCAGTGTTCTCATTTTTAGTCCCCCTATCACAGCACCAAATATCTGTTATCAGCACTAAATTGGCACTAAATGAGCACTAAATTTTGAGATATAATACGAGTGATTCTGCCGACTTGACCTTTCTAGCTTTACAGACGTAAAATTTATACGTACGTATAGTTACATAGAATTAATGTGTTTTGAATCGTTTTTTTATACGTTAAAAGCTGGAAAAGCTGAAAAAAAAATGTTGAAAAAAAAATGAAAAATAAGAAAAATCGTTAAAACGTGGTAAAAGTCGTAAAATATTGTAAACTTGGAAAATATTCTAAAATTTGAAAAGTCGTGGAAAATTGTTATTTATTTCCTGTTATGAAAAAGAGAAACATGGAAATGTTTAACTAATTTTTATATGACAAATAGAAGCATAACTCCAGGCGGTCAACTTTTTTTTATTTTTAATCTTTTAATTGTCAACGTTTCCTTTTTTTAAATTTTCTGAGGTAAACAGTTTAAATTAGCAGGTATAAATTAAAATATAAAATTAAATATATTAACTCCAAAAAGTTAAAATGACATAGTTTAATAAAGAATTATAATATGTATATGAAAATAAATGTTATCGTCCAACCGTTTTCTAAACCAAAGTAAATCATAATAAAAATAAAATTTTGCAGTATAAATTTTTCCTGAAACACAAAGAATTGCGTATATGTTATAAAACCTCCTTGGCAATAACTTATATCATGGAAACTTTCCTATTTCCTTATTCTTCTCTTCAACTTGTAAAAGTGAAATATTTTGTCCTAAGTAACAAGTTGTTTTTGTTTCAGACGCGCACATCTGCGAAACTGCTTAGAGAAACTTAAAGATATAGTGCCTCTGGGGCCTGAAGCATCTAGGCATACAACGTTAGGACTATTAACAAAAGCAAAGAGGTTTATAAAAGTAAGTACATGAGACATTTATTATTGAAAACGTTTGTTAATTCACTTCTTTTGGCGCTTTCTATATAAATAATTTAAGGGAATGTTAAATGTTCATTAGTGTAATTTTGAGAAAAATATTTAGGATTTAAATATGTAATAAAAAATTATTCTAGACTCATAAGAGCATTGCAGATTGTAGATTAATAGTAGGTTTGGTTGGCTCAGGTGGCCTTATTATACTGCGACTTAAAAGATCTTCATCTAATTATAATTCTGGACTTGTAAGAAAGTTAGTATGTACGTTTGTAACCTAATCAGGCTCTAAGAACACCTTTCCCAGATGTGTATGTGTTTAGCGAACGATTACTCTGCAGTTACAGATAATATCTTTATCCGTTTCATCTGCAAACTCATAGAATCTGCATATTCCACTGTCCACTTTGTCCAGTCTACAGAGATAGTATACCTCAGTAGACATTGTCCTGTAAGAATTTCTGAGATTCCTTTGAATTTAAGTTTCTCAAGCTCTAAAAGTAATTTAGAGTAGCACAGTGAAGACTATACTAGCCTTTTTGTTTGTCTTTGACCTTAAGTGTTTTTCTAGTACGCTGCTCCATTTTTTGGAAGATTATCAGCAATCTTGTTTTCGACAATCCCTTAATATCTTGGTACCTACAGCAAAGTGACTTTCGTGTATTTAGCTAGTTGCTCACAAGGCTACGTGGTAAATTGTAAAGCTTTCAAAGAATAGGTTACTTACGAAGGATATAAATATTCTGGCTGAATTAAGGATTCTTTTAATGCACTCTTGAGGACAGATGTCTATTGCAAAAAGCTTCGCTCTGAAGATTGTAGGAATGTTTCCCAGGGTTATTCTGAGCGTAAAAAGAGAACCTGTAACTCCTAGACCAGCTCCTTCTGGGTTTTTAAATCCATTGGTATAATAAGTGGGGCTTTCTTTTGTAAATTGAGCGATTTTGTTTTGTGTTAACTCATACTTAAGTTTATTAAAAGCAATTTTGAATTGCATTGTCATTTTTAACAACATGAATATCATCTTATTGAATCCCCTGTTACAGATTGTCAATCATCAATCTCATTCTTGTAATTCCTTATAAGATTTTTAAGATACTTAAGACATGAGTAATATAATTTATATTTTGAATACTCTGTTACTGACTAATTATTAATCATTATTTTTCGTAATTTTTCTTATTCCTGGTAGAAAATTTAAGAAAAGTCTTTCCTTTCTTTCAATTCACATAATCTTAAATAGAAAGAGACCGATGGGATTCTACAAGGTGCAAGATAATATGAGCAATATTTTTGTTAGATCAGCAGACAACAAAATAATATTAGGCAAGACATCTAGAAGATAAAATCAGACCTAGAAAAACACATTTCAGTTCGAAATACATTTACGTTAAGAATGACAAAATGCGAGCAGTCAAACCAGGCTTCAGAGTTATACCTGGTACACAGACAGATCTGAGACTAAAGAAGGTTCAGGAGCATAAATTTACAGCAGTCACAGAAACCCAAAAGTTTTTGTTAATCTGGAAACCCAAAATATCTATATTTAAGCAGAAATGTATGCAATCTTACAATGCGAAACATACAATAAAATGAACGTTTTATAAATCTAAGTAGATCAGTATCTGTACAGATAGTCAGGTGGCTATGTATGATTTAAAGACCTCTAAAGTGGCCTCAGACTATTACACAAATGCCGCGTAGAAATCGATATCCTGGCAGTACATAACCGTGTTAAACTAGTTTAGGTGCCAGGACATAGAGGAATACAGTGAAACAATAACAGGCTGATAAATTCGCAAGAGAGGGGTCGGTTACAATATTCTACTGTCCATAGTCAGCTCTAGAGTTACTAAAAACTATGATCCGAGGCCGAATGAAAGCCGGGATCTGTAGACAACACAACCAACACTGGAAACACATCTCTGGCCAAGCACACAGCAATATGTCTATTGAACAGATATGTTCCAGAAGAGCTAAGACATTGCGGAAAAATAGCAGGAATTAGCTACGAGTCATTACATAATTCATTACAAGCCATGAACCTTTTAAGGGACATCTTCACACCATGAGACTGTTCAATGGAGACACAACCTATAGATTATGTGGCAGGGAACCAGAAGCAGTTAAACATATACTATATATCATTGTGAAACACTGAATCGCAGAAGACGGCCAATTTTTAAGACTTTAAAGTGCCTTCATAAATATATGACACCCATCCTTTAGACATGTAAAAAGGAGTATAGGGTACCAAGTCCTGGAGTAGCTTACATTTTAAAAAAGGCATTACAGATAGAATAAATACAATGTTACTTCTTATCAACTATCAGTCCTTTGTCATTTCCGGAGGGAAATTTAAAACCCCAATGAAAAATGTAAAATCATCCGCCATGTTGATTTTATTGTCATTAGTGTAAATTAACTGTCAAGAATGACAACAGTGACAAAAGATTAACAATCAATATCAGTGGAGCCAACATGATGGATGACAATTCTCATGTTAAAGCATTAATCTGCCGTGTTGTACCCAGTTTCACCGCACTGGTGTTAAGGTAGTACGGTTATGAAAGCAATGTTTCAAGAATTTCGCAAAACTCAGAATATAAGCTCGTAAATGTATAATACACATACTGTTAAAATTTGAAGACGATTTACCTCATAAGATATGAGATATTTGCAATTAAAAATGACATTAATTGTACATGTAGCATGGGGGAAGCGTGGGAAACATCAATTTATTTTAATTTATTAATGAATGACTTTCACCATCTCGATGAAAAACTGATATTTGGTAAAATACTATATTTAGATGATATAAAAAAAAAAATTATTTACCTCTTAATTTCGATAAAAAATTAAAATAAACAACTCGTTTCAGCAATAATTTTCTAAGGAGGGATATAAAGACTAATGACATGAAAACGATGTGGCAACGTTGTCACAAATAGGGTATTTCAAGACTTTGACGTTTGTATCACCAATATGGCCGCTGAGACGCAAATAAATGTTGTGTTTACTTTGGTTTTGTATTTAAATCCATGTTACTATTGTTACTTCGTGTTTACATTGTCTTTTCCTAACTTTTTGTTGCCGATTGTGTAGTTATAATAGTGTTTGAGTGACTTTATTTATTGTTAAGTTCTAAAGAAATAAACATGAGTGAATATTTTTAGAAGTTGCAAGTTACCTCTAGATATAAGCAAAAGATGAGTAAAATAAATAATTTAAATGTAAAATTAAAGGTGTGTAGAGCTCTTACATGAATTAAATAATTTGTATTATTTGTCATTATATTTTATTAATAAAACACATTTTAATAAAGTTTATTTTTATTTCTGTATTTAGTAAAAATCTATTTATACAACGCCTGCTCTGGAAGTTGACTTTTCGAGCGCAGTATGTCATCTCCGAAGTACACAATAGTCGCATACTTGACTATATGTATTTCATAAACGCACATGTTTGGTTATGACCACATAACTACACGGATTCCGCCTAAACTATCTGTTATTTGACTAGAGAGACTACTCGATCAGTCCTAACCCTTTTTAATTTATGTCACAACAGTCACAACGCAACTGTATTAAACGCAAAAAGAAAGTGTAGGTAATTAAAAAAAGTGTACTATTTAAAATAATGGTCGATTTAACAAGATGTTTAACTCCACCTGAACTAGTTGATTCAGCTAAAAATGCAACAACAAATTTATTGCCAGATGTGTCAAAAGAAAAAATTATTTGTTATATTCCTCTTAAATTCTACTTCCAGAGCAGTAGTTGTATAAAGTATTGATCCTAACACTTGCGGAAATTAACTTTCCGCACTTTTTAGGATAATAACTATTGTCTTACTAAAGTTAGCAGTTGGAGCAGAAAGAAATAGCGCGAAATTTAAACGAATTTAATATTTTTAAGGATATCACTTCTCAACTTTTTTTTAATAAATCATAACAATTATTGATAATTTTTAAAATGAGAGAATAAATCTTATAGAGCAATCTTGTGATTTGTTATTAATTATAACAATAAATACAAAATATATTCAACAATATTATATTAATAAACATTTAAAAACGAAACTTTCACGACAGTAAATTTTTAATTATTGCAATACTTTATGACGAATACGGTCACCCATAACTATTTATTAATTTATTGCAATAAAAATAGCAAGTTTACTTTGCGTCTAAACTAAAAGTAAGTTTTAGTGGTTAGGAGAAATAAGAATAAAAATGACGCGACGTTGCCACATTTCCAAACAATTATATTTCACAGTATATGTGTATACGTTTAAGGGATAGAAGTACACTCACGTTAACAAATTTAACGTACAGTCATAGTACAAACAAACGTGCTTAACGATAGTGCGATTCCGATACTTTTTGACTGGACTGTCGCGGAGGAACTACCTTAACCAACCTTTAACAAAAATTGAGTCTCAATTTACCACCATGAGAAGAGATTTTCACTAAATCAGTGATACTAAATTCAATATGGCGAATAATAGCAGTTATCTGTTTATTAGTAAATTTTTATATTGTAGGTACTCTTGGAAAATTAAATTAATGTCAATTTAAACGGAATTATTTTGAATCCCTTTTGTTATTCCTGTACATAAATTGAGTTTGATCCAGTTGTAGTATAAATGTTGAAGGGTATTAGTGTCGAAGAGAACATGAGCCCTTCATCTCCCTGCCTCTCAGCTCAGCTAATCCAATTTTACGTTTCCAGGACTACCAACTGCCAACTTGTTAATAATCGCTTTCTAGTGACATCCGTCACGGTACGCTGGATATTATTACATGTGATCCCTTCCAATATCATTTTTCTTGTAATAGGCGATCATATAGAAAATGTATTTCACTGGATGCTTAATTGCTTGTTAAATTTTTGCTAATAGCAACAACTCTTTGGATATTACTTGTCGATAAACATATCGGTTTACTATCCCCAAAGTTTATTTATTTTTATTGGTTCAAACTTCTAGTTTTTCATATATTCACAAATTACTTAAACCATTAAACATTGAAAACATTATTTTTATTGCATTCTTATTAGACAAAAATTATAAATCTGAGGAAACAATTTTAGTGCAAACTTACGGCGATCGGTATTTCAGATTTCCGATTCTAGTCTTTCTGTATACAACAGTACAAAGTTTTATGCTAAAATTTTAGCAAGAAGTTTCAATTAGAAAAAACTCTTGAAATGTACCGGTACAGCTCCGATTTACTTTAACATTTAATCTAGAGGGTAAAAAATTCTTGGCCTGACATAGAGTAAACGTTTTCGTCAGCGAAAATTTCTGTTAATTATCTATGTCCCAGTGTCGTATGACAAGTTGGAATGTATTTTCTAATATAGCTTGTTTACTCAAATTGAACAATTACATGAAAATGGATAAACTCATGTATCGTTAATCATAAGATTATTTGTTTTGGATACAGAAAACTTTTTTTGAAGCTAAGGTTTACTGGAACTCGCAGTTCGTCAAAGTTGATCTATGTAAAGGGCGGTCAAAAACCATTACCACACTATAGGAAAACTACTTAACCATTGTGTTGGATTATAGCAAATCTATGGAAATATCAAAAGCAAGAGTGCGAAATATCCTGTATTGAGGAATCAAGAAAATTGATTTATTATCACGGATGAAACAGAAGACCCACTAGATCCTCAAAACCCAATAGCAGTCGTAACAAGAAATTGACAGTAACAGTTGTTTCAGAGCAAACCAAATTTAGACCCCAGATTTAAAAAAAAAGTATCTTTACATTCAATTGCTCTAAAAAACACATTTTTTGTTCATCCTAATTTAATGTTTAAGAAAAGTAAGGAAACTGGGGATCACCTTAATGCAAGAGTCGTTTCACATCTCAATCATTCAGCTCGTTACGTTTTCTTAATGATGACACTGTATCATCTCTTGCCAACAGGTTATATTCCTCCAACCCAATAACTCGGTGTTTTTTTGATGAACCTAAGCCTTTAGCCACATCATCTAGTTTGCACTGGTTTATAAGATGAGGTGTTCCCGGAAGATCACAAGATGAATTATCACGATTCTCTTGATCTGATAAGCTGTTTAAAGTAGACGTTAGAAGTATTTTGGTGTCAGAATAGCCAGGCATAGGAAGGGTTTTTCTGTGGGTGATTGGTCGCGTTTTTGATAAAAAAATCAGAATATTTTATTTTATGTTTCTTCAAGTAATCTGAGACATTAATAGTGCAAAAGTAACAATCATCTACATGATCACACTAGGAACTAAAAACGGGATTTTCTTTTGTTTACTTGTAAAACAAAGTCCCATTTACAGCACGTAATAGGTGTCCATGGCTTTTCCTATAGTAATTTCAAAATAGGAACAGCTACCTGCTTTTATTTCCTCAATAATATTTTTAAATTGTGTAACTTCGTAATATCCCCACACATAGGAGGATTGTCTTTTTAGTTTTGCATATAGCCATATAGACAAAAAATATATAGACTAAAAGTACTTTATTGTATTGCTTTTTAAAGTATGTCCCATCAAAATCCATACACTTTTGTCTACGTTCAAAGCAATTGATAAAACAGTTATTCCTGTCTTCAGTTGACACCTGCAAAATCGCTGTTTAAAGGCTTTGATGGTTTCCTCTGGCGACTAAAATCGCTGCCCACGCATTGAATTTATGATCTTTGGAAACGTGAAAATGTCGTAGGAAATTAGGTCGGAACTATACGATGAATGGTCTAACAATTCGATGTTTTGAAGCTCTAAAAACTCCGTTGTCTTTTTAAGGCAGTGTGAGCACTGGAAAATTCGCCGTTGTATGTTACTTTGTCGAAGTTCCGCTATAACTTCTGGTAAACAATCGTTTCTATACCAATCAGAAGTAACCACTTTTCAATTTTCTAAAGCAATTGTTACCACATGACCAGTTTTCTTTCTTTGACACACCCACACAGCGGATTGGCGTTTATTTTTCAGTTCGTAGGAGTAATTCCAACACTCATCGCCACGAACAATACTATAAACGTATTTGAGCTTCCTTTGTTGTACTGTTTCAATGTTTTTCAACACTAATTGACGCTGTTGTATAAGCAAATGAGGGATCCAACAAAAAACCAATTTCGTAACATCTAGTTTTTTATGTAGGATGTTTTGGACCGAGGTCTTTAAAACACCCAAAAATGCTTCTATCTCCTGGAATGTTACATGGGGGTCATTCTTAATTATCTGACGAACCGCAACAATGTTTTGCTGAGTGACTGCTGCTTCGGTTGAACCTAGCCTGGATTCGTCGCTGAGACTAGAGCGACCACGTTGAAATTTGCAATACCAGCGGGAAATAATTAACTGGTGTTGTGCTTCATTGCCAAACACAGAAACCATATCAGCGAGACATTGCTATTGGGATAATCCTCTACGAAAATTGTAAAAAATTATTGCTCGAACATGTTCTCGGCTAAGATCCATTTTTTAATCGACTTGCTTATTTCGAAAATTCACTGTACGTGTTATATTGCAATGAAACTCTGAATTTAGGTTAGATTTGTATCTAAAGGTTACATTGGTAGCGCTCCTTCAAAGCGGCTATATGCAAAACTAAAAAGACCACTTAAATTTTTATATTTACTTAGTTTACTGATGGCCATTTTTATACATAAAACTTTTGTTTAGCTTAGTTTAAGTCAATAACACAAAAAGCTCTAAAATTTGCATTTAAAAAATTTTTAGACCTGTTCCAAACATTGACAATTTAATGTGTAAACGGAGAACAGGATAACTAAAATATGTTGTCAATGTTTTGGTTGCCTGGCCCTTGTTTCCTTCTGTTATTTTTTTATTATTATTCTATTCGCAATGGTTTTCGTCACTTTCGAAATGTTTCGCAAGTTTATTATAATTATCTTTGTTTTTATTAAAGTTACCACAAAGTAGTTGAATTAAAACAATCGTATGGAATTGTAATGCTAGTTTATTCTTGGTAAAATCTATATCTTTGAAAGGCCAAATTTATACGTCGTCATCTACGTACATAACCATAAATATGTTGAGTTGAGACTGTCTGGAGACTTTATCCCTTTTAGGAAAGAGGGAATAGAGAGTATAGTGCCTCAACATGGTGAAGCGGTCACGCATACAATGTGCTACACCTACTGTATGTACTAGCATCTACTTTATTAGACTAATAAAGATTTTCCTTTGTCTCTGTTCATATCCAGAACCGGGTTTATTTTATTCATGGTAATATACTTCGAAGTCTGCTTTATTACAAAAGGAAATTACGGGCTTGCAAATGAATATATTGAAATAAGTAACATTTAAATATAAAATAGGAAATGTCGAATAGACTTAAGCAGGTAGGTAAAATAACTAGAATTGTATTTTAAATATTAAAATGTAAATGTTAAACGTGACTATGAACTGGCGATTCGAATTTCGGCAATGTTACTGATAAAAGCTGGATTTAAAAATTGTATAGTGTATTATCTATCTATATACAAAACAAAATTGAAAGATCTGTTAGTTATATTAAAATAACTGGTTTTTACAAAGTACATATTTACGTATACAGGTACATATATCAAAATAACAGTTTTTACAATTTGTGTCTGTCTGTCTGTCTGGCTAATCTCTGGAACGGCTTAACCGATTTTGATGGGACTTTCACTGGCTGTTAGCGATGTAATAAAAAGTAAATTAGGCTACTTTTATTTTAGAATTACCACACGCGTGCTTGCTATTGCTAACGGTTAAGTTCGTTTAAAAATTAATTTTTAGCAATTATTTCTTACTTTTTTGTTTGATAGGGTATCTCTTACATTTTCTTCTTAACTCAAATTGTGTCACTCGAAATTACTTGTGATTACTTAAAGTTCCTTTCTTATGATCCATCGCAATTATATGCAATCACTTGCAACCAATTGGGTTCACTTGCAATCACTTAGGATCACCATCAATCACTTATAATTACTTCCAATTACTTAAAGTTACTTGCAATCATTTGTCATTACTTGGAATTACTTATGATCACGTAAAACCAGTTGTAGTCACTTGAAATCACGTAGGATTATTCATTATCACGATTTTAAGCATTATTTGGCCAATTATACGATGACGTGACGTATCGTCAGGGTCGTAACATCACGTCTTCGAAGTTCACATGCATCAGCGATCCAACCGCGTACCCCTTAATAAGAACGCTATGCTTTATACACTAATGACTATTAAAGAAAAAAAAACTTATTTAAGATATCGAAAAAAAATTGGTTGATCAGATATCTGGAAATTAGCAAATAACATATGTTTACACATCTGTGATTTCAATAGATAAAAATCATGAATTCCGTTTTGAAATAATACCTTATTCGATCCATTCTGTAATATTTGGCTATCAGAAAAATTCAAAATATAATTTTTAGGTAGTCGCTGTTAGTTGAAAAATTTGGATTTATCGTTAAGACTAATTTGAAATATTTAATAGAACTGAGTAAATAACAAAACTTAATGTTTCTTTGTTAGGCCACGCAGTTACCGAATAATCCTCATAATTACCGCCATCTCGTATAATATTTTTAAGTAAAAGTAGCTATAAATATCAGTTTTTAATTTAAAATCTAATTAAATTAACAACCTTTTAAGAATTACGACAATAGGTATATTAAAACCACCTAAAGCCCTTCCTGTAGTAAACATCCTGGTAAAACAGTATTCCAGTAGTCTGTTTCTATTCAGTGAAGCATAATGCCGGCCATACACGCTACGGTCTACCGGAGAGGTCCACCTGTGCAGGTATGCCTGCGCAGGGCAACCGAACAACGGTAGCGTGTATGGGGACGTTCCGGTGTACCGGAGCGGTCTTCAGTTCTTTTTGAGATGGCATCGAATGTGGACGATGACACGCTGGCGTTACTAGGTCTTACTTTAATTTTGAAGAAAAATTATTCGAAAAGCAAGAGAAGAAAGTGGTGTAAGCATTGGTTATTGAAAAGAAAAACATATAGTCATGTTAATTTATTAAATGAATTGAAATTTGAACCAGAAGATTTTAAAAACTATCTTCGAATGGACGAGAAAACATACCTTAAATTACTTGAAATGGTTACTCCTATAATAAAAAAAGAAGACACAGTTATGAGAAATAGTATTTCTGCGCACGAAAGATTATCAGTTACATTGAGATTTCTCGCAACTGGCAGAAGTTATGAGGACCTAAAATTTTCAACAATTATTTCGCCTCAGGCACTTGGAAAAATTATTCCTGAAACATGTGAGGCTTTGTATAAAGTACTTAGAAGAGATTATTTAAAGGTAAGTCATTAAAAAAATGTTATATTACAGATAATATTTATTGAAAAAAATACGATATTAATTTTAATCTTTACAAAACTGTCGCGTACAAATTATTCATTATCAGCAGTGAAATTATTAAGGAATGTCGCTGCCGAACCTGGAATCGATAAATTTACCTCTGTTTCATTGGGCTGATTTCCTGTTATTTTAGGTGTTCGTATTTGTGGCGAGTAGGGATTGCCTTGGGAAATGTCGAGTAGATGGCTAGTTTGAAATGATTGAGAAAGATACTCTGATGGGCTAGGACTTCCGGAAGAAACAAAACTTTCAGGGGTATATGCCCTATTGGAATAAGGAGAGGACTGATATGCATGTTGTCGATATTGCTGAACAGGACCATAGCTTCGTTGATTTTGTTTCAAAATATCTCTCATGTTCATATAGGCATGCTCGGGAGTGAGGTTTCCTATTTCTGCTTCAAAAAGTAAGTCATTAATTAGTTTCTCTGCGATTATTATTTGTTTCGCATCTAAAGCCCTCAATTTCATCGTCACATTTTTGCCAATAATATCGCACCTATCTTCTATTACAATTGGGCGAGGACGCTTAAAGTGATCTCGTACCGATTCCAATACTTCATTTGCTAAGCTTTGATCTTTTCTTTTTGTTTTACAAGGTTTTGGTGGGCGAGATGAATTCTTATTTGACGATGATGATCGAGCCTCGTTGTCGGTACATACGCTGTTGGATGAATATTCTTCATCGACATTTGAAGAGTCTTCAGTGTTGTCTTTCTAAAAACATAAATAATTACATATTATATTCATGACATAAAATAATTATGATATATATTACTTTTAGCATCTACTAGAAGGGATCGATAAAGATATTTGAAAATTTTTTCCGGATCCCTTCATGAGACCAACCTCAATAGCTACATTTACTATAGGAAATTTGTTAATAACTACTTATTGTATAAATGATAAATCTGTTATTTTTAATTACAGTTTCCAACATCTGAAGAAGAGTGGAAGGAAATAGCAAAGATGTATGAAGAACGTTGGAACTTTCCACATTGTCTTGGTGCAATAGATGGAAAGCACATAGCGATTGTTCCACCGGCTAATAGTGGATCGTATTTTTATAATTATAAAGGGCATCATAGCGTGGTTCTTATGGCAATTGTTAATGCAAAATACCAATTTATGTATATAGACATTGGCATGAATGGCCGAATATCCGATGGAGGGGTTCTACAAAACACTAAATTTTTTGAAAAATTAGAAAGTAGAGATTTACATATTCCAAGCAGTGAATTGTTAACAGGAAGTAACCGAAATTTACCATATGTATTTGTGGCAGATGACGCGTTCCCATTACGGCCCGACATGATAAAACCGTTTCGGCAGGCAGATTTAATATGGCAAGAAAGAAAAATCCTGAATTACAGATTATCTCGCGCGAGGCGGACTGTTGAAAACGCTTTCGGGATAATGGCATCACGATTTCGAATATTTTATACTCATATAAATTTAGAACCCGAAAATATCGATAAAGTAGTGAAAGCATCTTGTGTATTACATAACTTTTTAATTGAACACTCAAAAAAATCTTATGCACCTCAAAAATCTTTTTATCGAGAAAACTCTGAAAACGGGACTATAATTTCTGAAGGATACAATACACAAAATAGTACTATGGAAAACTTGGAAAGAAGAAACCCAGGAAATACCTTGAACAACGCGAAGATAGTCAGAAACAATTTTATGATTTATTTCAATCACGAGGGAAGGGTTCCATGGCAAAATGATCATGTAAATTAAAAGCTTTAGTGAAATTTAGAATGACTGTAAATACAAAATAATTATGTTTTACATGTATTGAACTTAATAAAAAATGATACTACTGGGTATAAAATATTTTACTTACCTCACAATTATTTTCTTCATCACTATCTAAGTTGGATGAAGATTCCCTTGGAGTGCATTGATCATGAATGAAATTGAACAAATCGTAGTACCACAATTTAATACGGTACACATCATCAGCAGACGCCCCAGACTTTAAAGATTGCTCATATTTCTTCTTTTCCTTCCTAACATTGCTTCTCAAGTTATTGATCTTTTTCACAACTATATCTTTGTTCGCATCCGGCTCAATTTCTCTCAATTTTTCTATTAGTAATTTATAAGCAGCTTCTTTTTTTTCTCGATTATGGTAATCTTTGTTTTTAATTTCCCAAAGACATGGATTACTTCTATAAATTTCGATAAAATCTTCAAGGATTTTTTTATGTGAATCAGGTGGCGCCATCTTCTTGCAACACGATGCGAGCGATGAGACAACCGTCCGAAAGAAACACAAGAAAACAACTGACGCGACCTGCGCAGGCGACCGGAGTACACGCACACACGCACAGGTACACCGTACGGTGCCACTCGAAAGAATCGAATTTCGATCTTGCTCCGGTCGCCTGTGCAGGTTCCAAAAACTGTACAGGTCTATTCCCACACACATTCCGGTCTACCTGCGCAGGCATACCTGCACAGGTGGACCTCTCCGGTAGACCGTAGCGTGTATGGCCAGCATTACGGGTATAAAGGTAAAGGGGGAAAGCGGCATACCCTGTGGCATTGAATCCTTCGTATTATCTCAAAGGCCATCTCTTATCACTATTCTGTACTATTGGAATTTATTGCAGCCACCTCACTGACAATTATTCCTCTGAAATTATGATAGCTACTTTGCGATAAGCGTTTTTCCACTTTTCCTGTCACAAACTATAAAATATCCTTCTATGACCAAAACCGCTGCAGTTCAGACTTTATTAGTTGTTACTTTGTTGGTTTGATGAAGATTAAAAGCGGTTTAATAGGTTTGTGGATTACTCTACGGTTAATAGTTTGTTAGTGATTTTTACTAGAGTCAACAATAACAATTTTTATGGTTGGTTAAAATACAAATGTCTCCACGTAACCGTTAATCTAAATTCAACTTGATAATTTATTATGTATTTTGCCATAGAATTTTTTTTTAACCTGTTTTAGTATTGTGTGTGGAATTTAGATGTTTCCATTTTATTTTAAAACGTAAACTTCGTCTATTGGTTATCCAAAAGACCTTTAAATGTCAATCATATTTATTATTTACCAGCTACTTTAAATGAACGTAATTATATGAACGAATTGATTGAAATTCCTATTTAATTTTGTTTACAAATACTAGAAGTAAGCACGTATTGCTGTTAAGACCACCCACTGGACAATCGCAATCACGTTTAGATGAGTTACAACAAGTGTTCCAATATTAATCTCTCAGTGGCGAGTGGCGCATAAATTTAATAGAGAATCTTTCTGTTCTGTGTTATGGAGCCCTTCTAAAGATGATATAATTTATGTTATAAGAAATACCGAGATATACGCTGCATTTGTTGACCGGGAAAAGGCGTTCGATAAAGTGTCGCAAAAAGAAATTTACAGCAAAGAAACGTCAATCCAAGACTGAAAAGAATATAGAATTTATACAAGAATAATAAATGTTACATTAGAAAAGATAACACCAGAATAGTTGCAAATAAATGAAGGCTTATGGCCTTATGATTTTGGCTGACAAGGAAAATGATCTTAAGCGTTATATAGATATACTAGCGGCCGCCCGCGACTTCATCCGCGTGGACTTTAGTTTTTTGCCACCGAGTTTCATACAAATTTGCAACCCCTATTTTAAATCCTTAGGGATGGAATTTAAAAAAGTAATTTCTTAGTACACCACTACGTAATAAAACAAATTTATTCTCGAATTTTCAAGACTATACGCGTCTATCGACAATGCCATGTCGGCCAGCAGCAGCGTGCTACCGTCTCACCGCTCCACACACCCCGCTCAGTAAAGCGTCTGTCGTATTAGACTATTATTATTTTAAAACTTTAAAAACTTGCATGCTATATGCATGCAAAATCTCAGCCCGATCGGTTTGAAATTGACAAAGTTTCATACAAACTTTCATCCCTATTTTATCCCTTAGGGGTGGAGTTTATCAAAATCCTTTCTTAGCGGATGCCTATGTCATAGTAGCTATATGCATGCAAAATCTCAGCCCGATCGGTTTAAAACTGACACAGTTTCATACCAACTTTCATCCCCCATTTTATCCCCTTGTAGAAGAAATTTACTAAATTCCTTTCTTAAGGGATGCCTACGTCATAGTAGCTACATTCATGCAAAATCTCAGCCCGATCGGTTAAAAATTGACAAAGTTTCATACAAACTTTCATTCCCTGGTTTATCCCCTTAGGGGTAGAAATTATCAAAATTCTTTCTTAAGGGATGCCTACGTCATAGTTGCTATATGCATGCAAAATCTCAGCCTGATCGGTTTAAAATTGACAAAGTTTTATACAAACTTTCATCCCCTATTTTATCCCCTTAGGGGTGGAATTTATCAAAATCTTTTTTTAGGGGATGCCTACGTTATAGTAGCTATCTTAGCCTGATCGGTTTAAAATTAACAGAGTTTCATAAAAACTTTCATTCCCTATTTAATCCCCTTAGGGGTAGAATTAATCAAAATCCTTTCTTAGGGGATGCCATCGTCATAGTAACTATATGCATGCAAAGTTTTAGCCCGAACGGTTTAAAATTGACAAAGTTTTATACCAACTTTCATTCCCTATTTTATGTCCTTGGGGGTGGAATTAATCAAAATCCTTTCTTAGCGGATGCCTACGTCATAACATCTACCTCCATGCCAAATTTCAGCCCCATCCGTCCAGCGGTTTGAGCTGTGCGTTGATAGATCATACAAACCTTCATCCCCTATTTTATCCTGTTGGGGCTGGAATTAATCAAAATCCTTTCTTAGCGGATGCCTACGTTATAACATCTAACTGCATCCTAAATTTCAGCCCCATCCGTCCAGCGGTTTGGGCTCTGCGTTGATAGATCACTATATCAGTCAGTCAGTCAATCAGTCAGTCAGTCAGTCACCTTTGAGTTTTATATATATATAGATAGAAGAAGAAATTAGAAAACAGAAACCTAAAAATAAATGTCGAGTACTTAAACCAAAGTCATCGTAATTGGGAATGAAAACAAAAATATATCGATAGTACTTAGCGATCTAGAGGTGGAAATCGACAATGAAGAAAGAATGGAAGAAGAAATTAACCCAAGAATCTCTAGCGCATCAGGTTTGTATCGTACCATAGGCAGAACGTTTATTGGTAAAAAAGTCAGTACGAAGACAAAGATAGTGATATACAAAACTGTGATCAGGCTAATTCTACTATATGGCAGCGAAAGTTGGGTAATGTATGGGGAAGCTAAAAGCAAAGTAAATGCGATAGATAAGAATTACATTCTTGAGGTAAGAGGTATTACAAGGCTAGATAAAGTAAGAAAGACAAGAGTTGCAAACAGATCAATTCTCAATCATAAACAGAAACAGGCTTAAATGGTTTGGTCATATGTGTAGGATGAATAAAAAAAGACAAGTGAAACGTATATGGGAGGCAAAAGTATGCAATAAAAGAACATGTGGCAGACCAAGAAAAATCTATAATGACGAGGCGGATAGCAATTTTAAAAAGAAAAATATATCTGGGACAGAAGCAATAAACAAACCGAAAAGAAGAAGCAATTTGTGTATGAATTGGGGTAATGTAATAATGTTACTGACTAAGTGAATCAAAAGTCATAAATAAAATTAAAACATAAATTAAAAGGACAAGTTAAAATGGTGTCGTGGGACACCAGGTAGGAACGAAGTTCCTTCGGCTAATGTAGAATCGACACATAACACTACTCGCTTGTGTATATGACTGTAAAGCCTACGTACGTCTCATTTAACGGTCAATATATCAAAATCAGTAAAATCTTGACGTTAAGAAAGAAGCTTTTTTAAAATTCAAGGTGAGCTTTAAAGAGTAATGTATACATTTATTTTTTCTCACCTTTCTTAACTACTTTTAACTATCAAGATTTTAAAAAATTATATCTCATATTACTTTAACAAAAAAACGTAAAAGTTAAGAGATATATACAAAAAAAAAATTGCATCGGCCGTGAATCGAACCCGGGCCGCAGGCGAGCATTCTACCACTGAACCACCGATGCTACGTATAATAACTTCCAGAATGCGTTTGATGCACGTCTCATTTAATGGTTTTTCGTTACGGTTTTACTATTACATTTTTTTCAGTTCAGTAACGCAGCAAAATCCCTATCTCCTCCAAGCCTGCCGTAAGGAACTTAGTTCCAATAATGTATATAATTTGTGGCACGCCTATGAAGAGATATTCTAATGGCAAATCCCGCCTCTTTTTTAATTTATTTTGGAAAAATTTATATAAAGAAAAAAACGTCTATAGATTATTTAAAAACTTGTAATGAACAAATAACGCACTATAGAATCATTTGAATGAAACGTATTCATGCGTATAACTGAAGTCTACTTCCTCTCTTTCCTCTTCTTTCTTTTTCGCTCACACTCTTTCTCTCCGTTCTTTCTTGGTGTCTTTTATAGCGTCTCGTGACGATGAGATCAATTTACTCCTGCGCAAAAAATTATGTTGTAACGAACGAAAAGAAGTACTCAATATCGATTTTTTTAACTACTATTTAAGCGATATGCAAAAAATGTAGTAACATTTAATTAAGAACACAATCCATAGATTGGCTCTTTATTTACAACTTTTAAATTTATTTATTAGGAACTAAACAGTATAGGTACGTAGCGTAAACTTGAAAAACGGTTTGTAATTAATGGACCTTCGCTGCATGTACATAAATACTTCAGTATAAAGATTTATTAGTTCTAATAAATAACACTGCCTACCAACTTCTGTTGATAGTAGTCTCTACTTTTCCACTTTCTATAATGGTTAGTTAAAATTTTTCACTTCTATACATGTAAACTTTCATATGAACGCGAATATTAAGAAAAATGATAAAAAGATCGACTACTATATCTTTTGATAATTTTATGGGCATCCATAAAACATCCTGTAATAGCTTATGTGCATTAAACTTGGTAAATTATTTTGCTGTTTTAAAAAGTAAACTATGAATATTTAATGTTGATACGTATTATACAAACTTGGAACTTTAAATTTATTTAGGAAATTGCTACGAAAATCAGATTAAGCAAGCAACTGTATGCATGTATTTTCATAGGTTCTTGAAAACGGCTTCAACGGTTTCGTCGAAATTTAAAATATAGGTGCACAGGTGCAAATATCGATCTAGCTGGGTACCAAGTCTAAGAAAATCTTTTTCATATAAGGTGGTTGTTAGGGTAGGATAATTTCGGCGCAGCCCTTGCGGAAATGTCTTATGAATAACGTATTTTATGAGCAAAGCCTGGTTGTCCAGGTACTCAGTGATCTGGATCTGGACTCTGTAACCCTAATAATCCCTTAAGAAAATAAATTGGCACGTTGGGCGCCAATTTGTAACGTAAATTCCCCCTAAAGGGATTACTACCATTAGCTAGTTGAACCGAGTTCGTGGCTTCTTTTCTGAGTTTTACCAATTTTTTCCAAACAAAAATTATAGGGCGCCAAAGTACAAAACAAAGCAAATAATACTCAAACAGATTTTAAATAATTTATTTAAAAAAGTCATTCAATATTAATATTTAATATTAGTCGAAAATTAATTTAATCTCTTATCTTTTTTAATTTCTTCGGATGGATTTACTTAAATGAATTTCTCCTTGGGATGGACTGAATATTCTTCGGATTATTACCAAATACAGTTTCTTCCAGGGATTAACTGAATAAGCTTCGGTAAATTCAAAACAAATAAATAAATTCAGTTTTCTTTCCACAAAATGGCGGTTGGCTCGACACGTCTTCAAATAAAATTTATATCTCCTACGTAGGACTCCTTACAGATGTGGCAATAACCCTAATAATGAAATCAACAATTAAACCTCCACCCCTTAATGAATTACAATCAAGTAGAATCACTTTCTGGTTTCTCCATATTATTGAGAATAAATTAATTTTAAATACACGCGTATAATCAATCAATGATCAAAAAAAAAACTGATGTTTGGCGAAAGTGAGACTACTTGAAATTAGGTGTTAGTAATATTTAAAAAAGCATAGTTCACCTCAATTTGAGCAATTTATACAAATAAAATTAATAACTAAACCTTTTATTGAGGAGTACTTATCAGGAAAGCGACAGAAGTTAAAATGAACGCAAAATATCTGTCGAAGCGAAAAGAATACTTCGGATCTCGAAGACGCTTGACTCCCACTTATAATCGCGGCGAAAAACATTAAAATAAATCTCTTTGAATAGTCAGGTGGATTTCTGAACTAAAACGATCCACTAGATCGTTACAACTCTTAGTGTTTTAATAGTAAAACTATTAAAAGATGCTTAACCATAAAGGATCGTTTCAAACAATCGTTGGTCTATAAAGAAAAAAACGAGTATCTAGTTTAAGGGGTCACTAAAAGCATATTTGTAAAAATCTTTTCCAGTATGATGATGAAGAATCATTAGGAAGTGCATAATAGGATGTAAGCATCTTGCTTCAACAGCATGTGTGAGATGAATAAAAACTGGATTAGTTTCATTAAGATTTTTTGAAAAGAGTGTTGACTGCGTAAAACTTGAGAAACCTGACCTGTTTGTGTTTGATGGCGATTTTCTTTAAGGTGATCTTGAGACGAATAGCGGCTACATCAATTTAGATTATTTATAAGCGTTTTTTTCATGGATGTTAAATGTTTATTAATAAGGTAAGTAAATAACTGATTTTCTCAAATGCCATCTACTTAAGTCGCTTTAGTGTTGCTGTGTCGGTAAAGCAGTTAATTGCTCCACATTAAAAAAATGGTAGTAGTATTTCAACTTGCAAATAGATTTCAGGAAAAGTCTGATTTTTTACTTTATTGTTGCATTTTTTGATTGCCTATACACATCAATAAAATGAGGTAATACCGAATTCCTAACTATGGTCAGATCATTACGATCAACCCCCAGCTGAGCTACCGGTCTCAGACCCTTTCCGTTAACCCTATGTCCGAATTCCTAACTGCATACAAATATTATTTAATTTTGAATTTAATAAATCTAAAAAAGTCTTCAAATTTTTAAAAACGCATTGTGTTTTGGAAAATTTTACATTATTTGTTTTTTCATTATTTAATTAGATTTTACTCGTAAAAGTATCACACGTTAAAATCTTGAAGTGAAGATTTTTAGTGAAGATAAACTGTTTCATGTATTTTTTTTTAACTTCGTATGATTAATAAAATTAAAATAAGTTCAAAATTGCAATTATACATTTATTTTTGTAATTTTTTTTAACTTCCCTTTTTCGCTGATCATTGTTTAAAGAGCCATATTGCCTACAATATACTTATTAATCAGTTGATAAATCAAAATTAAAAAAAAAAATTAATCGTACTAAAACTATTTTTATAAAAACAGTAATAAAGTATAATTTTCTGTAAATATAAATAATAATAGAATTACCGTGAATACGTACAATTAGATGATTGAAAGATTTTTTTAACTTGTCACTTGTTAATTTAACTTAATGATTACCTACTTAATAAACGTTCGAAAGTTTCGAAAACAACTAAATCAAATTTGCATAAAACCCTTAAACATTTTGTTAATATCTCTGTTTCAAGTTTTTAACCAATACCGAATTCGCATTTTCCCCTTTCATTTTTATTACAATACAAAAATCTAGTTTATAATTCTATTGGAAATTCCTAATAATATTACTATTTTCAAGTACTAATAAGGTGAAATATTTCATTTCTTCAATCCGATTAAGAAATTTAAAATAGTCGCCAAGATCAGGTAGAAAATGTTGAGTTAGGAATTCGGACATAGGATTACCGAATTACTTACTAATCCCCAAATGTTATGACCACGGTTAGGAATTCGTATATCCCGAAAATGAAACCCAACTAAATCGATTTATCGCTCCAGAAACTAAATTTCACGAAAACCGTTGAAGCTGTTTCCGAGGTTCAGTTTATTTATATGAAAGTTTTTAGGACCTTACGAAATATTCCTGACAATTCTTGATCGGTCGATGACAGTTATAGGTGGGTGGAGAAATCGGATATATGGCCACGAACTCTAATAGGCATATTTTTGGAAAAATAACAGCATTTTTGTTTTTTTCGGCGTTTTTGCATATTTTTTTAGTGATTAAAAAATATATTATTTCATTACAATTATTGTAAAGGCAATAGTTGCATAAATCTACCAAAAATTGTTAAAAATAAAAACTGTTATTTGGACCTATTTTCTTTAATAATGAATCAAGTATAAAGGAAACCACCGGTATTTTCGGGTATGCACGCCTTTGGACATGCTCGTACAAGGAAATATTAGATCGTTTGAAGTCTCTGCTGCAAGAAGAAAGTGCCTAAGTTCGAAATGCACGATCTAAACGTAGTTCCCAACGGAAAGCATTCCATTCGCTTTTGCAAATGAAACGTTACGTGATAGGATAGCTCCCTGCTTTCAACTAACTTTTGGTTGTGCTCTAAAACTCTAAACTCTATCTGGTTTATTAATTCAGTTTAAGGTACAGGAAATAAGTTAAATGTTCAAACTTTTTACGATATGGAGATTTAATAGATCGCTGAGTATTTTTCATACATATTATTCGTATGAATTAAGCTGAATTTCACATAAAGTTTTATTGGTTAGATTTATTATTTGAACAAATATATTTTATCACAAAGTAAAATACAAAGATCTAAGGATCGTTATTCGCCATTTTAAGTTTAGAAACGTTACTATCAAAATCTTCTTTGTTTTTTTTACATTTACTTGCATTACTCCCAGGGTTGTCCATCTTTTTTTTAACAGAGGGCCAGACTTAGGGGTAGACCATGGGATTGCATCGCAGCTAGTACAGCTTATTATGCACCCTCATTCACAGGTCCTCATTCTCTGTCAAATCCCAGGTTCTTAATGAACCATGAGATCCTTTTGACTATGGTTACCCGTTCTTCCCTTTGATCTCCGATCGGTAGGCCAAGGGATCTCACACGCAGACCTTGCAGGGCTGGGCACATGAATATCACGTGGAAGGCTGTCTCCTCCTCCTCACTGCATTTTCTACATAGGAGGTTTTCAACTTGAATTCCCATCTTATGCAGATGTCCGCGGAATACCCAGTGGCCGCTGATGAAGCCAACCACTTTCCGCAGGGTCCTTAGCCCAAGGGCATCTGCCGCTATAGCACCAGTAGGTATCTGCAGCATTCTCTTTGACTGTATGTTGCCTTCTGTTCTTTCCCAGCTCTTTTGATGTTCTATGCCCATCCACTGGCGAACAGCTCTTCGTGCTGTGTTGTAGGCAATACCACACGTCGGCTCTGGTCCAATGAGCTGTCCATCTGGTTTTCAATCAAATACTTAAAATAGCTATTATGTACCGTTTTGACTTCATTTTTACGAAATTGACGTACATCAGTTGTATTTGTTACCAATTTGTTTACAAACTGGTGTTCTCACCAACTACTAGTTAGAATGCCTTGAGAATTCCCTAGCAAAATAGTTTTAATAAAATTTCTACAGGTTTGAGGCATACAATTAAAATTCCCATTTAAAAAACAACTTATCATTAGTTCTCTCCTAAAAAATATCAGACTTATCTTCATATCTCCTGAGGCCCCAGCGTTGTTTCCACTTTTCTGGAAGTCAGTTTTTGGAATAGCCTAGTCGCATTATCCTCAACGGTTTTTTTTGTCGTCAAACCGTTGGTTTTTGGGTGATTTTTTCAAATTCGAAAATATCAATAGTTCACAGTGGCTATATACGAAGGTAGGTGAAGCAGTACGATAATATTTTTTGAAAATTTTTGAAGTTTTGAAAGTTTTTTTTATAAAGTATACAAACAAGAATATATTAAATGACATCAAGGAGAAATTGAAAAAAATGTCGCATCCAGCGAGACTCGAACTCGCAACCTTCAGCACTACGCGCTGACGCTCTAACAACTAAGCTATGAATGCCTAGCCATGAAACCGCTTATCAATTTCCCCTTAGTGTCATTTAATACTTCAAACATTTTTAAAAAAATCCCAGTAGAGATATCTCAAATAATCTTTTACTAAGTACGATAATGTGTTTCGTTAGAACTGCTTCCCAAGATAATGTGCTGTCTAATTGTCACGATGCTGATAATGAACTCATTGTTTCACCCAAAATGCAGGAGTCTTCTTTTCTATTTCATTAATCAATCGTTACAGGATTTTAACGTAATATTCATTATTACATTTTTTCGCGTATAATGGAAATTCGCTTATTCGAGTTTTTTTAATTGCAAACTCCGAAGTTCGCAAAAAGGCGCATGCATTATACGTCACGTTCCTGAGGCTGTATTGTTAATTAAAATTTAATGCAACTATTCTAAATCAACATGTTTAAAATTATGCTTTTATAGTGTTTAACTTTAGAACATTTTCACTTTGCAAAAACATAAAACTTCAGTGGTGTACAGAAATTATTATTTACTAATTTCTTAATAAACTTAATAAAAATAGTCTATCTAAGGAGTAAGAAAGTACCATCGAATATATGCGTTACTAGTTGTACTCACAACGTCGGCGTCGTTCGCGTGGCGTGTGATTGTTGTATAAAAATTTCTTAGCCCACCCCATTTAAGGAATGGGAGAAATTTTTTTTTACACCAGATGTTAAGTTGAAAGAAGACAAATACATCTGTGAAAACCGCATTCGAATCGGATCAGTAGTTTTCATGTGATGCGCGCACAAACATACAGACAGACGTACAAAAAAATATTAACCACATTTTTGGGTTCTATTTCGATGTACGCGCGACGTCGTTCGCGTGGCGTGTTGATTTTCTTTACTCACCTCGTTAAAGTTTTATACACCAGATGTTAAGTTGAAAGAAGAAAAATACGTCTTTGAAAACCGCATTCGAATAGGATCAGTAGTTTTTATGTGATGTGCGCACAAACATATACATTCCTACAGTTTTATTATATGTATAGATATAGATACTTAGATATAGATATAGATATACACGAGTTTTGGAAAATCGTTAAAATTTTACCATTAAGGTTATTCGATCTGGTTTCAATAGATTTCTTCTGTATGAGTTGAGGATTGTATAGGTACACCAAATTTCATGACTTATTGATCTTCCTCTCAAGAGTTATAACACACACACACACACAAGCGGAGAAAAAAATGAATTAAATACACTAGTTTCGGAAAACCACTAAAAATTTAATTTTAGGGTTATTCGATCTAGACCAAAAGCAATAAGGTTCTTTCCCAAGACAGGAAGATTCTATAAACCTAATTTTATGACCCTTTAACCATCCTCTTAAGAGTTTTAGCGCACATAAATGCAAGGAAAGTATGCATGATATACAAGAGTTTCGGAAAACCTTTAAAATTTTACCGTTAGGTTTATCCGGCCTGATCCAAAATTGGTAAGGTTCTTTCCCATGACACAAGGATTCTACCGAAAGTACTTGACATGCATTTATATCTTGGCACTAAAGTGTTGTAGTGACCTCTACCGGGTGGGAACGTTAACAGTAAATCCTTACAAATGTATTGTTTACTTGCTGATTTTTTAAGTTCGTCGGATTTTTGAGTAGCTAAAAATGACCGAAAAAGTTGAGCAACGAACTTTTTTAATAAACTGTGAAAGGCTTTCGAGGCCATTGTCTATTGTATCAATGGTTTTTGGGCTATTAGGCCAGCGTCGATTGTCTTCCTGACTTGACATTTGGTATGCTGATGAAATAGCAAGGACTTGGGTCTCCTCAAACTTAATCCGATGGTCCATAGTGAGGGTATGTTTCGCTACGGCGGATTTGTCTGTCTGCCCCAGACGACAATTGGCCTTGTGCTCTTTAATCCTGGTGTTGATCGAGCGTTTGGTGGTTCCTATGTACACGCTTCCACATGTGCACGGAATGCGGTAAATTCCCGAAGCCGACAGTAGATCTTTTCTGTCTTTTGCCGATCGAAGACATTCTTTGATTTTTCTCGTTGCTTTGAAAATAGTCTTCACATTTTTCTTTCTTAGCAATCGACCAATTCTGTCTGTCACTCCCGAAATAAAAGGCAGAAATGCTTTTGCCATAAAGAATGCGAAAACTCTACCCTTAACGAACAACACCGACCAGAACCGATTGGGATCGAGAGCGGCTGAGGCCCCGCCCACTTCCTTCCCGACTGTCAACCAGAAAGCAATTTCTGAAGATGCCAACCACTCGTGTTGGCGAAACGTCAAGTCAGCAAGACAATCGACGCCGGCCTAATAGCCCAAAAACCATTGATAGAACTTTTTTAACTTGAAAAAACTATAGAAACTATTCAAATGTCGTAAAAGGCCTTTAGAGAGGATTGTATGGGCAAAACTCAAATAAAAGAGTAGTATAAACGGTTTAAAAATGGTCGCACGTGTGTTGAGATTGATTCTCGTTCTGGTCGACCTTCGATGATAAAACATCAGATAATATTGAACAAGATCTTTGTTTGACTATTAGGGAACTAGAAGATGACCTTACAATGCAAAAAAGTACAGTTTACCGAATTTTGTTCGAGAATTTATGCATGACTCCTGTGTGTGCTAAATTCATCCCAAAACTGCTCCCAGAACAGCAAAGAAGCGTTCGATTAGAAATCGATTAGGACAATCTAGAAATGACCAATAGCGATAAAAATTTGCTCAAAAAGGTTATTACTGGTGATGAATCATGGGTTTACTGTTATGATCCTGAAACAAAACAACAGTCTTCAAAGCAGAAGCATGCTTCTTCGCCCCGATCAAAAAAAGCAAGTCGGAGCAAAATCAATGAAGGCGTGTATCACGAATATGCTCCTGAAGGTCCGACGATTAACAAAAAGTACTGAGTTAAACATTTTAAAAAGGTTCTAAGATGCAATTAGAAGAAAACGACCACAGTTTTAGTAAACCGGTGACTGGCTTCTTTACCACGATAACACTCCAACGTATGAATCAAACCTTGTACAGCAGTATTTATCAAATCACAGTGTTGAACATCTTCGGCAGCCTCCATACAGTCAAGATATAGCTCGTTGCGACTTTGGGCCATTTCCTCGATTGAAAAGGCCGCTTAAAGGACACCGATTCGCCGACAAGAAGACTGTTGAAACCAATTCGACAAATGCACTAATAGCGATTCCAATAACAGACTTTCAAGACTGCTTTGGGAAGTGACAGCGTCAATATGAGCGTGTTGTTCAATCAAATGGGGACTACTTAGAAGATACCACCAACCAGATAACGAAGAATATACCAAGCGCCGAAAAATTGGGGCAGGTCGGATACTTTTGGGGCAGACCTCGTATGTACCACATTTCATAACTCTTAAGCCCATGAGTTATAGCACACACGAATGGAGGGAAGTACCTCGATGGTACTTAAAAAACAAAATTGGAGCAAAAAAAATTACTTATGAAATCCATTGAAGAGAAAATTGCTGTGCACTGCGTTCCGTAATTGGAGTAACTCTTAAAAATAAAAAATGCAGAAAATAAAAGAAGAATCGAATTTTGAGTACGCCTTTGTTACGTAATTTTTATATGAGAGAACCTTGGATGAAATAAAAAAAAAGTTTTTTTTTCGTAACTCAGCAGTTCTCTTAAATATTTCGTTGTTAATAACTTCAAAGTTGTTAGACATAAAAAAGTAATGGTTATAAAAAACTTTTGTCCCTCAATGGTGAAGTCAAGTGTGCTTTAGTATATAGTGGGTTTAACTTATCTTTCTTAACTTTAACAATATTAATAAAAGTCTTTGTTTTTTATGTTATCATAAATCCGATAAAATCTTCACGAGCTAAGTCCAACTTTAAGATATCAGAAAGTAACTACTTAGTTTAATGAGGAATGATTTCGAAAAAATTAATCTATAAAAAAGTATTTTTAAAGTGATTACTTCTTATTATTTGTAGCGACAGAACTTTTTGCATAGAAGTGATTTGACCTTATCGTCACGCGACAATTTTTTTTAATAAGTTTTCTTCTTTTATTTGCGGCAAAAGAAAAATAACAAAATGAGGCGAACGGTACTCATAGGGTAGAACGAGTGCGAGTCGTGGATTCTATTTATAACTAAAGATAGTGAAGATTGGGTTTAGGTCAGAAATGTTAAATTGAGGTGAATAGGGAATCTGCGTTCAGTTCAAATAATGATAATTTTTTATACATTAACTCTTTTAGTTTTAGATTTACATACGTATTAATATTTTTTATATAATTTTGTTTTGAATAAAAAAGTAATTAAAAGTACACAAAATAAGCGAAAAAAATGTAAGAAAGTTAAACGCAACGCTATTGGTTGGAATGAACTGTGACGTCAATGATCATAATACCATTATCTACAAGTGCATAGTTTGTATTAGGCAATCCAAACCACGTGATATTATAGTTGTTTGACCCCCGCCGCCATATTGAATTTATTTTGACACATCGTTGGATTGCCACGAAAGTTAAACATTGGATTCAGTAGCTATTCATCTTTAGAAAGCTGAGGAGTGTTATAGTTATAAAACGATTTGCTTTTTATTTTGTGGTGTTTAAAGGTGTTTTTTTAGTGTTTAAAAAGGACAATTTTAGTTGTTTGACCCTCGCCGCCATATTGAATTTATATTTTGACACATCGTTGGATTGCCTAATTTATTGTGATTTTAAATGGATATTTAGGTGAAATTATATTTATTTTGCAGAAAAATTAGTGATATCGGTTACGTCAAGTCACAATTAGAAAACCTACTTAAAATTGATGTGTTCATGAATTATTAAAGAAAAGTATGAAACAGATTTATACACTGCCTATTTTAAAATAATTTAGGTATCTATGTTGTTATTGGTAGTTTGCAAGGTTCTGTGTAATAGTTATTTACGTAACGAGTTATGAAAAGTCCAATTTTGTTTAACGAGTGTGATGTTGCAGCAAGAGCGTAGCGAGTGCTGCAAATGAACACGAGTTAAACAAAATGGCGTTTTATAACGAGTTCCGTACAAGATTTTTTATAATTTTGACGAAATTCCATAACTAATAAAAATCATAATTATCTAATAATAAGTAAAAACAATACATCTAGTTCTCGTGTTTATTTTGCATTGACACCTTTCTAATGACAATTCTATTTAATACAGATATAATTAAAAGGTAAGTTTCTGACTTAAATATTAAGTATTATTATTTAATTTTTTGTTTAAAAATGTCTGCTTTTAAATATTTCTTTAATAAAGTTAGTATAAAATAGTTCTTAGTTGTTTATATTTGCTTTATATTTTTCGTAACTTGTTTTGAAATGAACTTTTCAAAACTAGTTACGTAAAGTTTTACTTTTCAAAACTAGTTATGAAAAGTAATGACTTTCAAAACTGACAGCAGTTTTGAAAAATGTCACTTTACTTGTCAAAATTATAAAAAAAAAATTGCTGGTAAGCAGATTTCATTACTATATCCTTTTTAAAGTTACTTTGTAATGAAATAGAGGTTATAATTGCAAAAATTAGCAGATCAAAAATGTGATATGAACACTTACGTCAAAATAGTCTTCATAGCTAAATAAGTTAGTTGAGGGAGATAACATCTCTCTTCTCATGATTTACACCACCTTACCCAAGTAACATTTTAAAGATCAAATAGTCTTGAAAAAGTTTTAATACTGTTTTAAAAAGGTTGCAATATATGTTTCACTCTTAAGGCGGCTTATAATTTGGCCATTAACTCTTAAAGAGCTAGTAGCATTATAATCACGTTTTAATGGATCTGTTAAAACCTCGAAATAAAACCTTATCTACTTCAAATGATTTTGATCTTAATATTGTTTTAATACAGTAATTACTGTGACAATATTAAAACCGTTTGGCTTTAAAATACTCCTACAGCTAAACAGTTTTAAAGAAGTAGAATAATATGCCTATGTTTTAAACTGGTATTACAAACTGGTTATATAATTTACCATAAAACCATTGTTTAAAACTCCTTACTCCTGCAACTTTATACATTTTAAAAAACCACATTAAAACGACGTTCCTAAGCGGGCATTAAAAAATGCTTTTTAAAATATCTCTTAAATCCAAAGAGTTTTATCCCAACATAGTTTTAAACCTACAATAGCAGTTTTACTTTTACACATTTACGTTTATGCTTAAAGTTTATGTGAGAATAGTGCCAAAATGAACACCTTTTTAGAAAAATTGATGCATGTCAAAAAAAGCGGACAGAGAGTGGAAAAAAACTATCAACTAAAAAAACAGTTTTTGAAACTACAAAATACAGTTGTTGCAGAATGTTTTACTGAATGTATATCTAATTCATCAAATAATTGTACTCCGAATATTAATGATGATATTGGGCATGGGCAAATGAATACAATGTGAAACAAAACACAGTAAAGGCATGATTAAAAGTCATAAATACAAGGTTTCCAAACACCAACCAAAATCATTGAGTGTTATAATATTCGTGCAGGACAATATTGGCACCAAGGACTTCAAAAATGGTTGCATATGGTTTCCTCTTATGTAAATAATATTCCTGATGTAATCACTAAAAATTGTAAGGTTAAATTTCCAAACCTATGCGCGAATTGTAAATTACATTTAATACAACCAAGATAAAACCAGCTTAAAATCATATGTTATTAATAGCCGTATAAAGGTTTTATGATTAACTTTATTTCTACCTTCTGGTTACAATCAAAAGTGTTACTGGAGTCCATTTTATTAAAAAATGACTACTAAACCGAAAGGATGGCAACAATTATTTTTTGAGATTCTATTCATATTTTAATTCCTATTTATCCATTTTTTTTATAATCTGACCATTCTCTTAAATAGCTGAATACATATATATTAATTTTATTTTGTATATAATCACTTTAGATTTTTCCCGTTTGTAGATAAGTAGTGTGGTTGTGGAGCATTAATTACTCCGAAACCATGACAAAAAATGTATTGGTTTTTCTCATTTTATACCGCTAAAATATGTTAAATTAGCAATAATTGACATTAATTATCATTCTCTTTATTAGTACCTGTATTATATTAACTAATTTGGGCAAAAACACAAATTACTAAAATTACAAATATTTTATAATTTATAAAATTGGGACATTTTAAAAGGCGCGTAAATTTTAAGAAACTATCAGGTCCACTTTTAACAGTACTCTGCAGTTTGTTTATGATTTTAATCAAAATGTGATGATATTATCGGTAATAGAATAATATAATAATATATATCTAAAAGAATATCTTAAGTATGGAAAGCAAACTCACTTTAAAACCAAATTAGTTTTAAAGTTATCTTTTTATGATATATTAGTAAAATTTTATGCAATTTTAAACTTAAACGACTTAAATTTAGTTTTATCCAGGTTTTATAAAAAGTTTTATTACAGTTTTAAAACTGCTTTTTATACAACCTCATTTAAGTTTTATAGCTGCTTAATTTATAACTATTATAAGCCAGGTTTTAAGAAAGATTTAAAAATTAGTCCTAGCAACCTTCATAAAGTTCTCCATTTTAGACTTAAGATAGTTTTATTGCAGTTGTAAGAAGAATATCAGGATTAAAAGGTTTTATGATTGGTTCATAGAAAAGGTTTTTTAGATACCCTGAGAACTACAATAAAACCAAAAATGTTACTTGGGTATCTTATGTCCACACCATAAAACTACTTTATTTGGTGCGTTTGGTGCAAATTTGCAGATGATGAAGCTATCCTAGTCTCCTATAAAAAATCCAGTTGTCGCTTCACAACGGTTACAACTTCACTTGGACTAAATCCGCATTACGGCATTAGTCCAAGAGCGGGCTGCAAAAAACCTGGCCTATCGAGTAACCGGATGAAATATTTTTTAAATAATACTACTCACTGTATCTATTGAAAAAATCATTTAGTGCCAGGGCAACAGTGGTGCATAAAATTGCTATGTTTTTTTTAAGTTACATTTTTTGGACATAAACTGTACCAATCGAGTAACCGCTTGAAACTAATTTTAAAATATAGTTTAAAGTGAATAAAAAATAATTATAAACAAGTGCCTCCTTAAATCTGGTGCTAACCCCATGGCACGGCACATTTTTTAATTTTTTTTTGTTGTTGCGTTACTATACCCATCGAGTAACCGCTTTAAACTATAATCAAATTAAAATTTAAATATTTCTTATTAAAAAAATACATTAGTGCCACTTCTATTCCAGTGACAAATGCCTGGCACGATACTTTATATTTCTTCAAGTCCCATGCTATTACTATTACAACCTATTACAGAAACATTTGAGAATAAATGAATAAACATCTGATGGACAATTATATTGATTTTTAAGTGAGTTTTTTATTTATACGAGTATTTTATAAAGTATAAAAATGAAATACAATGCAATTTTTTTAATATATTCAACTATAAAATTAATAAAAAATTAATTATCCAAAAATATGCATTGAAACATATATATGGAATTATTATCATTATAAATATCATCCTGATCATTATCATCATTATTGTCATGATTATCATCACTACTGTCATTATCATCATCACTTTTGTCATGATTATCATCATGGTCGCCATTATTTTCATAATTATTATCATCGTCATTATCGTCATGATCACTATTATTATTTTTGTTGTAATCATTATTATCATAATAACCATCGTCACAATTATTAATTTCATCAAGCTCTACTTCATCAAGTTCTACCATAACAATGTATTCAACTAAAAGAGGTGTTGGATCACCTTCGAACCAAAGCGGTTTAATTTTATTGTCATTAACTGTCCATCCGCATTGTTCTGGTAAGAAATTCTGTAGCATTTTGCCACATTGAAGTTACATAATTGGTTCGTAAAATTTTTTGATTCAGTGACTTCCAACATGGTGGAATTTGAGTTGAATGAAATCTTATGATATATAATACGGGTATCGGCCTTATCATAATTACATGCAAAATCTTGTTCAATATTTTTTACAATAGTGTTTTTTATAAATTCATAGAAAAAACATTGATTTTTGTTTGTTATATAAACTTTTTTATTGCCACACAATTGTTAGACCAATATTCAGTTATAAAATCAATTAAGGCTTCTTTAAATTTAATATTTTTTAAAGCTTTATGGGAATCGTTAGACCTTTTCTGTGCAGGTCCTGATATTGAATAAGATGTATTAATTTCATTGCGATTTTGCCTTTCTGTATCTTTAATGGAAGGAATAAAATACTGATAAAAAATTAAGTGAATTTCAGAAGCAGTTGTATTACAAATTTTTGATAATATTAATTCTGCTATTTTATCTAACGTTTGAAAAACTGAAAGGCCTAAATGATATAAGAAGTAAAAGCCATTAATTACATCTACACTAACTTGATTTGGTGGTATGTGATGGACAGTTAATGCATGACAATAAAATTAAGCCGCTTTGGTTCGAAGGTAATCTAACACCTCTTTAAGTTTAAGACATTGTTATGATAGAACTTGATGAAGTAGAGCTGGATGAAATTAATAATTGTGACGATGGTTATTATGATAATAATGATTACAACAAAAATAATGATAGTGATCATGACGATAATGACGATGATAATAATTATGAAAATAATGGCGACCATGATGATAATCATGACAAAAGTGATGATGATCATGATAGTAGTGACGATTATCATGACAATAATGATGATGATGATCAGGATGATATTTATAATGATAATAATTCAATGCATATTTTTAGATAATTAAGTTTTTATTAATTTTATAGTAGAATATATTAAAAAAATTGCATTGTATTTCATTTTTATACTTTATAAAATACTCGTATAAATAAAAAAACTCACTTAAAAATCAATATAATTGTTCATCAGATGTTTATTTATTCATTTTCAAATGTTTCTGTAATAGGTTGTATAAGTAATAGCATGGGACCTGAAGAAATATAAAGTATCGTGCCAGGCATTTGTCACTGGAATAGAAGTGGCACTAATGTATCTTTTTAATAAGAAATGTTCAAATTTTAATTTGATTATAGTTTAAAGCGGTTACTCGATGGGTACAGTAACGCAACAAAAAAAAAATTAAAAAAAGTGTCGTGCCATGGGGTTAGCACCAGATTTAACGAGGCACTTGTTTATAATTATTTTTTATTCACTTAAAACTACATTTTAAAATTAGTTTCAAGCGGTTACTCGATTGGTACAGTTCATGTCCAAAAAATGTAACTTAAAAAAAACATAGCAATTTTATGCACCATTGTTGCCCTGGCACTAAATGATTTTTTCAATAGATACAGTAAGTAGTATTATTTAAAAAATATTTCATCCGGTTACTCGATAGGCCAGGTTTTTTGCAGCCAGCTCTTGGACTACATATTGATCTAAATCAACGCACGTCACGTATTCTCTGCGTAAAGAAACATGCCTAGCAATATATCTCAATAATTAAAAAATACCACAAGCCCAAGAAGTTAAGTACGTTGGAATTCATTTAGAACGCCGACTGACTTGAAAAAAGGACATTTGGACTAAAAGAATTAAATAGGCTTGAAACTCAGAAACATGTACTGGCTAAAAGGGCACCAATCAAAAATAACACTTGAAAATAAGTTATTATTATACCAAACAATAATTAAACTGATCTAGAGCCACGGTATACATTTTATGGGGTACAGCAAGTAAGTCAAATATTGATATTTTAGAAAGGTTCCCATCCAAGGTATTTAGACCATCTGCAATGCCCCATGGTATGTTTCTAACGAAGTAATTCGTAACGTGAAAAGAATGAAAGAAGAAATCGTGTAACATAGTGCCACCAATTATAACAGACTTGAAGTACACCTAAATAGCAGTATTGGACAGCGGACAGGACAGACGGAGACTGTGTTTCGCGACTTCAGTTTTTGTCACGAATTACAAATAAAACAATATTGTGGATGATAATACTAACATATATTTAGTGCCTTATTCTTATAGATATATGAGAATTTAATTTACTTGAAAATGACAGGATGATAAAAATTTGACAGTTGAGAATAGATGAGACTGGATTGAATACATTAATTCATTTTCAAGTACCTACATTAGTTAGTTTTTTTTTTGTATAGATCTACACATTCCTTTTTTTCTGTTTTAAATTTAAAATTAATTTATTTTATATTCAATTATTACATCCCAACCAAATATAACTGTCACACAACTACATAGATTACCTTACAAAATTAGATATTTAAAATGTATGCAAAATATTTAGTATTCCTACTGACCCATATGCTGGACTTGTGTCTAATGGCACAGGCAATTATCAGCAAAACCTTTCCATTAGTATTCACTGCTCGCTCCACAGAAAGATAATGAATATCAGAGAGAGTATAATACCACACAGAACGGTCGGATACTTTACCAACTTACCAGTGAGAGGAGATAAACTAAAAAACCGATATGGAAGCAAGAGGAATAATTAACTACAATGATCCGTTCACAAAGGGCATATTAGATCTAAAATCAGATTATTGAAGAATAATTTATAAATAAAGAGAAATTAATTAATGAGTGGTAGGAATTTGGTTCGAATTCACTTCATGTTAACTAATTCCTAAAATTCTTATCTGATCCTGGGCATACATCATTAAAAAAATGACTATCACCGCTATCCGCTACACCGATACAGCTTCAAGTTACTCTTTTACATTGTAGATATATTAAACACTTGCAGATACATCTCTACGATGGATTAAAATTTTAATATATAATTTTTAATAGCTGCCTAGCCAGACTTTACTTTGATTTTATTAATGACAATGACCAAACTGACAAAAGTGACTTACACCTATTTATCTCTTAAATAATTTCTCTATTCTGTATGATTTTCTGGTTAAGTGCACGATTTTGCGAAATATACTTTATTGCATTACGTTAAACTGCGTTTGATTCAAATACTATATAATTAATTACTTATTAAGCAGTTGATAAAAGTTTGTTTAAAAAAAATAGTACAAATCAGTTTGCTAGCAAAGATTTTCCAGTACTTTTAAATTACTAAAAGGATTGAATATCAGTTGCTTAAATAAAAGGACTAATAACTATTAAAACACGAAAAGCACCTAAAGCCGAAAGAATTTTATCCGGAATTATTAAAACTTGGACCATTCAAATCATGGGGAAGGCCTCCGACAGGTATGTTGTCTTTCTCCAACTCTCTTTAACATAATAATATATATCTCGACAACGCCTTAAAGCGGTGGACAAATACAACTAAACCGATGGGACTCAAAGTGCAAGACGACTCTCCCTTGACATTATACTTTACCGACGACCATTCGGTAATATTCGAAGAACAAGATGAATTAAGTTATATGAAAGATAGCTGAATTATTACTATCAACAAGCAGGATTGATTATAAATATGTATAAGTCATACATTATACAACTGAAAACCTACCCTTGGAACAAGGGTATATTGTTGGTGTGAAACGATGCAAATATCTAGAAGTTATATTTAACAAACGAGGTAATAGCGAAGGCGAAAAACTACAAAAAATAAATAAAAGTAGAAATATCAATACTTATATCCGTTAATCCAATTCTATGGGACAAAGATATCAGAACAGAAACGAATAGAAAAATATAAGTATAGTGAAGAACGCTACGATCTACCTTGCAGAAGTCTTAGACATAAACATAAGAAATGAAGGGAAGTTACACAGTATAAAAATTATTAAGAAAAGGGCGTCAAGTGTTGAGATAGAAACATATAAGGAACGAAAAATTAGCGAATGCATGAAGATTGATGATGTTGGCTCAAGAGTAAATGATAAGATAAAATAAAAAAAAAACGGGAAAGTTGAAACTAAGTGACTCGAGGTTTTCAGTGGCACTGTCACACCTAGAATGAATAACCGTTCTTCGGGTCCCGCTTAAGTAAATTTTACGAGAGCACTTGATTGAATCGAAGGATATGATTGGTTAGAGAAAAAAATCAATAATTTCTCTCTACAAATTCAGTTACGTTAACCGTATTGAATCTTTCTTTGTCACGTAAGCCATTTCTAGAGCTAGAAAGAACATTTGAAAGACAGGGCTGGCGTTTAATTTAAAAAAGAAATTGTTAAAAAGAGAAATTACGTGACAGGGTCTTTTAAAAACGCTACAATATTATTTGAGTCAAAACCATATTTAATTAAACAAGGATAAAAATAAGAATTGGATGATTGCGATTAAATAAAAAAGGTCATAATAAGAAAAATTGAAGGAAGAAAATCTGACAGAAGAATTTCTTTCCCAGACTATCAAACCGATAGATGTGATATGATCCTTTGTAAGAGTGAGTATATTAGAAAGTTTTTTATATTTTCGCCGTGTTCTGTGTCTCTGTGTCATTCCGTGGAATTTGTAATCGAATTTAAACCTATTTCCCGACTACCTAGAGCTTTGAAATTTTCAGGATAGCTAAGAACTGGATGACAATGCATGTTTCAAGTGTGTTTAGGCATATACATAGATTTCGAAATTTATACCGAATTGATATTAAACATGATCTAAGTTGTGTATAGATAATATTATTTTAAAAGTTATTAAATAAATCGTTCGTAGCGTAGTTGGTTAGGCGGCGGATCAGTCCACTTGTGACAATTCTGTTATGTTATCATAATGGGATCGATTACGCGACAGAGAAGTTTTTTTTTCTTTTTTTTTTTGTTCTTACATATGAAAACAGTAATTATTATTTTAAATGGTAATAAAATAAACTGTTTTAGAAAGTTTTTAGATACAACTACCCTTGATTTTGTTAACAAGGAAACAATCTTCTCTATGATCAATCACAGCGTTGTATGACTTAATATTTTTGCAAAATCAGGGATGCTGTGCATTGTTGAGATGACACAAAATATGACCGATAAATCAGTAAAAAACTTTCTATTATAAAAAGTTCTTTTTGTAAATTGTGCTTATTTTTAAAATTAAAGTCAAAACCATTTGTATTGCACCACCCTTGTGTATGTGAAAGTTTGAGTTACATTTTCGACGAAGGAGTCCTTTTTGCTTATTTGAATGAGAGTGTTCTTTATTTACGTATTCCTGATATAGCAATCATATACAAATTGTGATAAATCTACAACACCCTGTTGGCATGTAATTTTTCCTGCGTTTTTCTGATATTTGGGTGAAAATTTACTGTAATAGATGAAACGAGTGGTTTTCACACTCACAGATAAAAAGTGATTGTTAATGAATGATTAGACGGTCGTTAGGACTGAGGCCATTATTCATTGTTGGCGCGTTTTATTTGAGTTAACAAAGATGCACGACGGTTTCGTCTTGGTAATTAGATTGTTTCGAGCGCCACACTGTCGACGACAATGACTAAATATCGCTATGAATCGATAGAGACGACCTTTCATTCCTCGCTATCGTCATAGCCTCTCTTTCTTTACATTACGACGATTATCTTATCTTTCCATCGCCTGACAAAAAGACTGCTTCTGTTCGAGATACTGATCGATCGAATTATGTCGCTTTTGTGTATCAAATTGTTGATTTTATCACAAAAACAATTCGCTAAGAATAATGACAAAAGATGCACAAATATTACAGATTTTCTACATCAAGTTTAATTCTAAAAATATTGTTCAATAGAGACACATTTGTTCAGGGTCTGCGATTATTAGTTTTAATACTTAAGGCAACCTTACATTTTTAAACTATTATTAGATATTTTGAAATACCGAGACCTTTCTCATCAAGATTCTAATATTAAGCACACTTTCTTTAAATACTTCTGCTTGGTTTATGATTTTATTAATTTATTATTTTAATATTAAGGAATCGTTGCATTTAATGTCTGAAAAAACTAAGTATAAGAGTTAATTGGTAGTAATTTATGTTTGGCGTCCTATTACGAGTTATTCTTATTCGTCTAACAACATTAAGATAATACTTCACAAAATTTCTAAATTGCAATTTTCGAATAAAACATAATACTTTCGGTATTCCAGAATCAAGAGCAGAGATTCGACTTGAATGAACCAAAGCATACACGATTGATATTCAATAATACTTATACAGTTCCCCACAGGTTGAGTTTGATATTCGCTTGCATTTTGCCGAAGATACGAAAGCGGAATAACATATCCCACTTGAATTTTATTTCTACGTGCCTTCTGTTCTGTCTAAAAATCAGTTAACTTTAGTTCCGCCGCTGATCGTGAGTGATGCTGGTCCATCACGCGGTGTGAATATGAATCAATAATACATGGCAATGTTGGAGGGACGATGAGCCCTTAATACACCAACCAGGTAGGATCGATTGAATTATATTATGTTGACTTGTCAAGTCAACTGTTACTTTCTGCGTTTAGAAGGAAGTTTTATCGTAAGAAATAAAGTTGGTTAAATGTATGGTTCAATATTTTCCTTAGATAGCTGTTATATACCCAGCTGGCATTTCTCTTTAAGAATCATAAGGAAAAATTTTAACTAAATTTTTAAAGCGGATGAAGTTAAAAAACGTTTTTCTCCTACCACTATGTAAAATGGCGTTTTACATGATACTTTTGAGGGGTGTAAGTGATCATAAACATTCATCGGGATTGTAAAATACAATTCTGTCCAATCAGAAACATGTAAAACAAACTCCCATGGGACTTTTACTTTACACGATTTTGATTGGTTACAACTCGCCTGCAAAGAATAAGCTATGTTCGTAGGGTAAACTACGAATTGTCTCAAAATTAAATGTCAAATACAAATTATAAATTTATAATTGTATTACTATTTTTAATTATTTATTAATATGTATAGTAGCAATGATTTTTCAGTAAGTTATATCTATAAAAATTTATATTTGTTTAGATTTAGAATCATTACTACTAACAAAGCTATTCTGTTTGACAGCTGTCAAATTTAAATTAACTATTAAATTCGTTGTTATTTTTATAGTACGTATTTTTAAATGGTTGTTTTAAAATTATTGATTTCGAGAGCGAATTTTCCTGATTGTCTGTAGACAGCAAATCAAACTAAAAGAAACTTCTTCCCAATAAATCTGAGTTTCGTTGTAAGAAAGAATATTCAAGTTTTTTGGAACGGCTGAAATCTAAACATACTTCTTCACAGAGAAAGCAAAAACCTTAAAAGCGTCTATATACAGCATGATAAAAGCTACGATACAAGTAGGTATTTCATAATATAGATACAAGTACATTTGCATATTTGCAAAACTAAAAAAACAAAATGTTGAATACGTTCCAAAGAAATCCAAAGTATTAGATAAGGATATGTATTTTTTTAAGATATTTTTAGGTGGCTCTAATAATGGGAATATCTGGAGCATGTTGGCAAAGTGAGCTTACACAGATGACGGTAGATCACATTGAAGACAAAGACAGTATTTTAATTGTAAAGGTGCCTGCCACCAAAACAAATGTTTCTCGAATATGACTTATGCGCGCGGTAGTAGAAAAAATATTGTACGCAACACGGGAAGTAAGTAATTTGCAGTCTCGAAGTGTTTCCGCTCTCGGCTAACGCCTCGAGCGTTAATATCCCTTCTCGACTGCAAACGTCTACTTACTTCCCTTGGTACGTAAATAACTATTAAAGAAGGATCGCTCATACTGCACTTCCGCAGTTTTTAAATATAATAGTAAAGAGAGACAGTTTTTCGGTCATTTTGATTGAATTGGCTGTTACTTGATGGATTTCCATAACTAACTGTTAAATAAAAACCCAAATTTTGGTACCAGTGTTTGATAAAGCTATATCATAGCGACACGCGTCACATATTACAAAGTAATATATTGTGGATATCATGAAACTATTTTTGTTTTTGGTATGGACCTTCTCACTAAGAACAAACTCTAACCGATAGTCAAGAGATATAGAGAGATGCGAAATTAGTGACTTCAATGCGGTTGTTGGAAGGGTTGAAAATCAAATACAGGAGAGGATGCGGTTTATGATTAGTCTGAAAACAAGTAGATGTTGGATGTGACGATTAATTGAAGGATCGCAAAGTCCGCAAAGAAAAAGTGGGATTCGAAATTTTGCATTAATGATGGAATTTTAGTAAATTTATCAATGGAGAGTAAACAATGGAATTTCGAAGAAGAAGATAAGTCGGGTTAATGATTTAAGCGTCTTCGAACAATAACTCATGAAATGAGAAGATTTTATATCGACCGTTCGAAGAATTTACTTTTCGATTAATTTACCTCTCGTTAAATTTACTTTTTGAAAAATTCACCTTTCGGACAATTGACCTGGTCAATTTATTGAGAATAATTTACTTCGAACAATTTACATTCGAATAACTTATATGAAGTCTAAGCTAGCATAACCTTTACAAAAATGCAGAGTGAAATGGAAAAAAAAACTTTTTATCACAAAATTTACAAAATAATAGGAAAATAAATAAAAAATAATTATAAAAAATAGAAAATCGTACAAAATTGGGTAAGATTGAAAAAGGTTAAAAATTGAAATCCTTTAAATATATAAAACTCAAAGGTGACTGACTGACATAGTGATCTATCAACGCACAGCCCAAACCACTGGACGGATCGGGCTAAAATTAGCATGCAGGTAGATGTTATGACTTAGGCATCCGCTAAGAAAAGGTTTTTATAAATTCCACCCCTAAGGGGATAAAATAGGGGATGAAAGTTTGTATAAATCTTCTTAGATTTTTGTCTGATTGAACTGAAATTAAAGATTGGAGCTACTACGATGAGGACGTCTGCTTAAATAGGATTTTGATAAATTCAACCCTCATGGGGATAAAATAAGGGATGATGGAGGATGTAAATGTATTAGTTTAAACCTATCAGTACCTAATGGAACGAATAAATTAAGAGGAACATATTTTAGTTCTAAATGTCGAAAATAGATGGTGATAGGCGGTGAGGCGGTAGCACGCTGCTACTGGCCGATATGATACTGTGGTGGATTAATTTGTTTTATTACGTACCTAGTGGTTTACTAAGAAAGGATTTTTTTAAATTGCACCCTTAAGGGTTTAAAGGTTGAAAGTTTGTATGAATCTCGGTGGCAAAAAACTAAAGTCCACGCGAACGAAGTCGCGGGCAGCCGCTAGTTTTTAAATAAAATTGGAAAAATCATGAAAAAACCATACGCCATCTTCGTCTAACCTACTACATTTCAGTTTTTAGAAAATAAATAAAGGAGAAGGCAATGCATTAGCACAAACAACCCTAAAAGCACAGGTTGTATATCACTCCTTTCTAATTAATAATAAAACGAACATTTTTTATGAAAGTTTAATTAAACTTTGTTAAAAATAAGACCCTTCTTGAAAACTAATTTACAGGCGTGCCTATTTTTTTATTTTATCAAAAAGTTTTTGTTTGACATTATCGCCCGGAACCCATCAATTATAAGGGCATTACTTTTTACAACAACTTTAATAAAAGGGAAATTACGGAAAAAAGTTTGGAGGATTATTGGATAAGCAAAATTTAAGAACTGAATATTTAAAGTCCAATTTATACTTTCAGGAGCTACCGCTAGTTACGTGCGGGTTGAAAAAACGAATTATTTATCTTAATTAGCAGCGACGTAACCTCAGATTTCAAAATTATATTTTATGGAGGAGGTTTTTCACCACTTACTTCTAAAGGTAATACCCAGAAGTATCATAAAACTTATCAAGTAACAACACAAAGGTTAGGCTCTACAAAATATGTTTTTTAATTTTTAAATTATTTCTTTTACAGTCTTTTATAAACAGCTAGCAGACCCAGTGAATTACGTACCGCCTAACACTGAGCTATTTTTCTCATTTTTTAACTTTTACGAGTTTGTCTCGTTTTTTATTGGTTTTAACGCTTTTTTTCAGTTTTGTCATTTTTATCATCTTTTCTCGTTAGTTTCCAGGTGTTTACTATTTGTTTTTCCTTGTATTTTGTAAGTTATGGATTAGATATATTGAATATTAAATGCGCCACCTTACGGAGGCGTCTTAGTACTTGGTTAAGTAAGTTTTGTTGGTTGAAATATATATGAGATACCAACTAAATCACCTCACGGTGGCGTTTTAGTATTTAAATGGGTAAGGTAAGGATTACTTGTTTAAATATTTGAGAAATCAACTGCGCCATCTGACGATGGTTAAGAAAGAATTGCTCCTCTAAATATATGGGATATTAACTGCGCCACCTTACGGTGGCGTCATGTTACTTAGTTTAGTAGGAATATCTATAGCGTGGCTAAAAATCTCCTTAGATATTACGTCGCAGTTAATCTCTCTAAATCTGTTTTGTAAGGTAGATCATTCCACATTTTCTTTATTTAGTTTTTTCTGTTATTTCCATACACGTATTCGTCTCTTTTGTTTTTTCTTTGCCTTCCTCGCCTTCTTTTTCCAGCTAGTGTCCACTCCAATATTGAGTATATTGACGTAGTTGGTCCTGACCTCCATATATGCCCCAACCATTTTGCTCCTTGTTGCTTTATTTTCTTCACTATATCTTCCTTAATTTCGTTAATTATCTCATAGTTCGTTCTTTGTCTATATTCATTATTATTTAGTTTTATTGGTCCTAATATTGTTCTTGATATTTTCCATTCCAGTATTCTTAGGTCTTTCTCTTGCTCTTTTGTCATGCTAATGGTTTCGGCTCTATACATCATTGTCAGTCGAATTGTTGTTTTGTATACCTCCATTTTGATTTTCCTGCTCATTTATTTATATTTTAGTGGTTTTTTACTTGCATGATTGACCTTACTTGCTGTTATTATTATTGTTTCATTTCTATTTCTTTTTCTCCTATATTTGTTAGTAATATTCCCAAGAACTTAAACCGTTAGGTAAACTTTCCCAAATGTATCTTCTCCAATTCTAATCTTTTTAATTTCAAATTTTTTGTCGAATCTCATTATTTTAGTTTTTTTTTAATTTATTACTAACATCCTTTTCATGATTTTTCCATTTTTGGTTACGATCACGCTAGACCTCAGCGAGGATCCTTTTATACTTTCTAAACCCAGGAACGATAAAATCATATAAACTATCGCATTTTTGTATTCTCGATAAAAATACATGTAAATGCTAAAATTTTAACTAAATTATATATTTTTTATTGTAATGATAAAGTGACTGTGATCATTTATCGCTCTTGGATTTAGAAGCGGTAAAAGAATTCCGCGCTGCTGTCAGGCCCAGCCGATCTAACACCTAATTATTAATTAAATTAATTAAGACTAAATTTAGGCGTGACTATGAATAATTAAATTGAATAATTTTCTTTATTAGTACTTTTATCTATTGATTAAGTATGGAAAAACAAATTTAGAGTACACCCATTGTCTTCGATTTATCGTAGGGTAAAGCGACTGTCCCAATTTAGGTTTTGTTTCATCTTTCGCTTAATTAGATTAATCAAGTCCTTTCGTCTCGTGCTTCTTAGTTCATTTCGTCATTTACTTGAAAGCTTCCCAGATTAAATATATTCCTGTCACGTTTGGAGAATGGTTGCTTTTTTTCGGCACATATGGAATTTTATTCGTGATCAGGCAATGAAATTAGTCAGGGAGCAAAGGGGGGTTCCGTGGCCGATTGAGGTCCTTACAAGCAGCAAAGTTTTTTAAATGTATTTTGACTCGCTGAATCCGAATATTCAACCTGATTTTTGACCAGTTGCCTTGGAAATTTGTTATTAACAATTTAATTGTTTAAATAATTATAACTAACAAACTAATTAAAATACATTTTTTTTCTAAATTGTTTTTTGTTCCTTATAAAAAAAACAACAAAATGAGCTTTGAAAAATTAAAATCGGTTAATAAGAAGCCGAGATACTGTAAATATAATGCAAAAACATTGAAAATAACGAATCAGGCTTGCGCTGCATCTGTTTTTTACTTATATCTCGGCTTCTAATGGACCGATTTTAATTTTTCAAAGCTTATTTTAAAGGGAATGAAAGTGGCTTCTAGTTTTTTACTTTCAAAAAAAAAATTGTTACTACCAATTATATGTATAGGAATTTAAAGACAAAAATTGTTGTTAAAATTTTGGGAGATATTTGTTTATAAACATATTTTGTTTCTCTACTCCATAAACGTCGATATTTAATTTATTTGAAGTTATTCTGCATCTCAAGAGGAACATTTTAAGCTTTGGTAAGTGTAAGTACGTCGATTTTTCTTTAAGATATACAACTTTAAAGGGACCTTGCGCGCACTTCAACTTTCGCGAACTGTAACGCTCGAGGCCGCTTGCAGATTTTCACTTACTCAATAATTTTATTTAATGACATTTAGAATAATTTATTGCAACGTTACTAAGTAAATATTCTGAAATACAAATTAATCTGTAACATATTTTTTAATTATTAGTTATTTGGCATTTATTACTTTTACGGCAATTGGGTTTTTGAAAAAAAATTTTTTTTGTGATAAATGGAAAGATCATATATAAGTTTTATAGAAAAACTATTTTTTTATTTTTTTTTTCGCAATAATTCAAAAGTTATCTCAAAATAAAAATTATTTTTTGAATCCGGTACCGAAGACACGCCGACAGCTCCCGAACAAAACTGAGCGCATTTGACGTCATAATGTTTTCACTCATTGCAGTTGATAGTTACGAAGTAACGTGTAATAGCCGTAAACGCTGTACTGTTATTAAATAGCAATAACATTATGACGTTACAACTATGGTAACTGATCATGGCGCGTTCATCGTCGCGTGATTGTTTTTTAAATTTTATTAATTTTTAATTCGTTATAATTAATTGAAAAAATTTTTTTTAAGTTTTTTGCATCAAATATCAATATTATTAATAATAAAGTTTTAAAATACATAAAAAAAATCAATAATTTTTTTTTATTCAAAATCCCAATTACAAAATATACAACATTCTATACCCGATTCAATACTTTCTATTATTAAAAATGAAGTCGGAATTATTACATTCATTAATAGTCGTGGAGAAAAAATATTCCCGTACAGTAGTGTATTTTGCGGCTCGAATTTTATCCGAGAAACTAGACATTTCCAAGCGATTTCAGAAAAAAGATTGAAATGACCCATTGTTATATAAATGAGAGTGAAATATAATTCGCAGGAATGGCTATCCACACTAGTAGGTTTGCCTTCATTGTCTGTGTAATTTCTTAAAAATTTTGTAGACGCCAAAGGTTGAAATACTTTACCCAATCTACAAAAGAAGAGAGCACACTCATTAACTGGTTCGTAGCAATCTACAGTTAGAAAGGTATCCAATGAAACAGTACATGTCCGAGCGAAAAAGATTGGCTACATAGAAAGTGATGTTTTCTGTTTGTATAATCTTGATAAAAACGGGGACAACTTACGAAACTTCAGCAGACGATTTGGAAGCGTACGTAGGTTATTAGTCGTGTGTGCGGACTGACCTATCTCATCTTAATAAGGGTTTAACGGCAGCTGGTTGTCGCGTCAATTGTATTATATTATCTGGTTTTGATCTGTACAGGATTGGGTTTCATATTGTCATGGATTCACAAAATCCAGTATTTTTTTTGTATTGTCGTCGACCAAAGCTTCCGAAAAATTTCTATTTTTTAGTGTTGATATTAAGTCTGCTTCATATGTTATTGTATATATAATCAATAAATTAATAAGTAAACTGACACCTTTAAATTTCAAAAACATTGAAAAATTGAAAAAAATCTTTGCTTTCATGCTGTGGTTTATTAAAATAATTGAAAAGAACAGTCGGTATGTGCTAGTATAATACAGATCCTATTACGGCCCTGAGTTTTAAACCTGAGCTTTGAAGATTGTGGTGTATTGAATTACCAAAACCATTGTAACTATTGTGCAATGGAGAACAAGGTCATTTATAACTGTCATCGACTAATCGGAAATTGCCAGGGTTTTGGAAACATCCATTATATAGTATATTTAATAAAGTTTTAGAACAACTTATGAACCTATATAATCAGCGGGTGATCGGCGATGGTGTGTTTTGTTTTGTATTGTGAAGTTAACATGTTAGCACCAAGTGATCAGTACGAGGTTTGTCGTTTTAGTTCTACATTTAGTCGCTTAGAAGGCGCCGCTAATAGAATCTTCAGACACAAATCCAACCTCATTTTTTTGTTGACATAAATCCAGAGTTTCATTGCGAAACAAGTCGTGAAGGTACAGTGAATTTTTGAAACTATAGCAAGTCCGTAGAAAAATGGATCTTTTTATAATTTTTGGAAATGATTATCCCAACAGCAATGTCTCGCTAAAATGGTTTCTGTCTTTTGGGAATAAAGCAACACACCAGTCAACTATTTCCCGCTGGTATTGCGAATTTCAACATGGTCGCTCCAGTCTCAGCGACGTATCCATGCTAGGTCCACCCAAACCAGAAGTCACACAGTAATATATTGATGCGGTTCGTCAGCTGAATAAAGATCACCGCCGTGTAACATACTTGAAGATATAGGCATCTCTGGGAATTTTAAATACCTCGATCCGAAAGATCTTACGAAGTTGGTTTCCCTTTGGATTCCTCATTCGCTCACAAAAAAGAAAAAAGCGTCTCACGTCAATTGGTGTCGAAAAACATTGGAACAGTTCAAGAAAAGAACCGCAAAAAAACGTTTATAGAAATGTTGTTAATTATAAATTTACTGACAATAAGTGTTAATAGATTTATTTTTTTATGATTTAAAGTGACCATGAATGACAAGAATAAGAGGACAGGGACAGTAGATATTAATGTTTGTTTTGAATATTTGTTGAGTGCGCTGCTGATCTTAGCCATAAAATTTCCAAGACTGGACGGTTCTAGTATATATTTTATGTGGCTGACATCTAGAGAATGTAATTAAAAGACAAGAAACTAATTAAATAAGTTCTATAACAAGAAATTTTATTTATTTACTTCTTTTGAAGAAAGGAAAGGCCAAGTAATTCATTAGGAAGTCGGAATAAAGTTCTATTTGTGTCGCCGCTAATTTTTTGTATTTCATTCGTCTTGTTTTATTCTAGAAAAATGACAGTCCAAAAGTTCAAAGAAGATGAGCTTTCAAAGCGGTACAGCATTTATAAACAAACTAATTATAAATTAAAGCTCACTTTTTTGTATGTTTTGTTTTAATTTTGGTGTGTTTGAATATAATTTATATTTAAACTATTTTAATTAATAAAGTTTCTAAACTCTAAGTTGCAACTAATAAAGATTCTAATTTTTGGAACGAAGTTCCCTTTCGGGCGTTACGACCAGTTACGACTGAGGCTAGAGACTAGCCGAAAAAAATTCAGACCAAAATATGTCACGACACGACACGACACACGCATGTTTCTCTGTCTGTCTGTCTTTCTCTCAAAGACCAAAAAAGTGTGAGATTTCAAGGGACACCCGGATGGAACGAAGTTCCTTTCGATTAATTAGTGAAGGAATTAGTAATTTGTAAACACAACAGAGTGTTTATACATACATAAGCATTTATTATTGTCTGTATAAAATCTCTACTTACCTAAGAGTTTGTTTCTTTTAACAAAAGTGTCCATTTATACAATACCAGAGTTTAGATAACACATCTTTTTAGAATTACTTTTTATAATTTAAAACAGGAATTAACAATTCAATACAAAATTTTAAAATTAAAATATTTGACAGTAACTGACAGTTAAGGTAATTTGACATAGGTACCTAAATAGTCAAGTTACGAACTATTTTTAAAATGTTTATGAATTTATTAATTTATAAAAACAGGATGAAATAAAATGTAACACTATTTTTTCTACAGTATTTTCTTTTTAATGTACATTTTCTTTTAATTTAAAATGGTGTCTTTTTAATTGTAATATATCTATCTATGAGAGAGAGGGAGAGAGAGTTATTTATTTTTTGGTCTGTGAGAGAGAGAAACATGCGTGTCGTGTCATAGTGTCGTGACAATTTTTGGTATGAATTTTTTCTGGCTAGCTCCTAGCGTCTGTTCGTAACGCGCGAAAGGGAACTTCGTTCCAAAAATAAAATACTCTCTTTCTCTCTCTCTCTCTCTCTCTCTCTCTCTCTCTCTCTCTCTCTCTCTCTCTCTCTCTCTCTTTCTCTCTCTCTCATAGATAGATATATTACAATTAAAAAGACACTATTTTAAATTAAAAGAAAATGTACATTAAAAAGAAAATACTGTAGAAAAAAATAATTACCTATAATAGTATTATATTTTATTTCATCATATTTTTATAAATCAATAAATTCATAAAAATTTCAAAAATAGTTCTTAACTTGACTAGTTAGGTACCTACGTCAGATTACCTTAACTGTCAGTTACTGTCAAATAGTTTAATTTTAAAATTTTGTATTAAATTGTTAATTCCTGTTTTAAATTAAATTGAAATAAAAAGTAATTCTAGGTAGATATATATCATCTAAACCTCTGGTATTGTATAAATGAACACTTTTGTTAAAAGAGACGAACTGTTGAAAATAATGGATTTACTATTTTCTATTTTCTATTTTGCTTTGAACAGTGTAGTGTCGCGACTTTGTTAAGTTTATACAGGTTTTTGTAGATAATAAATATTAAAATAATAGAAAATAATAACAATAATGTATCTTGAGAGTGTTTCTGCACAAGTTCCGGATATTGCTGATAGAGTTAGGTAAGTAGAGATTTTATACAGACAATAATAAATGCTTATGTATGTATAAACACTCTGTTGTGTTTACAAATTAGTAATTCCTTCACTAATTAATCGAAAGGAACTTCGTTCCATCCGGGTGTCTCTTGACACCTCACACTTTTTTTTATATTTTTTACGATTTTTAGAATATGTTGATTATTCTAATAATACAAGCTGCAAGTATTTAGGAAGAGTACGTCCAGCAGTAGACAATTTATTGTGTTTTTAACATAGGAAGATAGATCAATAAATCAATAAACTTCGGAAAATCAAGTATTCGAATATAACATAATTTAAATACTAACACATTAAATTAGGGGGATTCAGGGGATTTTAAAACGTATATATAATAAATAGGAGCAGACCTAAAATTAACCCCTGAGGTACCTACCCCAGAGGGTATTCTAAACCTACTTGTACACATACACATACTGACTTCTATTTTGTATGTACGATGTAATTAAAGTCGAATCCCTAATGCTATAGCTTTGTTATAAGTAATTCTTGACTAATAATATCGAATGCTTTTGAGTTGGCAGCTTACTTAACTATTTAAGTATTATGATTATTATTAGAAAATTTCGTTTAAGTGAATAAAGGTTTACATTTAGTTTGCTCTTTTCATACAAAATACACTACTGTACATTACCAATGAAAAAAAAAGTAGTGTGGCAGTCAGTGGGACTGCCGGCAGAAGTTATACTTCTATGCACGCGCATGGATTCATAAATTTGTATGCGAATGATTTAGCAAACTCATTATATGATATTCGTGGTAAGCGACCCCAAAAACCTCCTAGTACCGTGTGCACACTCTTTTTGTATCGAATTCCTGGAGACGAGGTCCGTCCTAAGCACCAGGTGTTTCGAACACCATCGCCATTATTATAATCGTATTAAGCGACTCAAAAAACCACCGAGTACAAAATGTGCACTGATTTCGTGCAGAATTTACATAAAACCCGAGGAGAAGAGGTAAATACCCTAGACACCAAGTGCCGCGGAGACTTTCGGAATCGTGATATTCGTGTTCAGCGACTCCAAAAACCCCGAGTATATAAATTGAACCCATTTTCAGCACTACTTATCGAGTTGTAAGTTTTCTCTCTATTCTCTGTTCGGAATGTACTTTTCGAATGCAGAAATGGAATTTCCATTTTTACATTATAAAATATAGCGACAAATTTCCTGATACTTTAACGAATCCAATGCAAAAAAACGCATTTCGATCCATCTTACGTTACAAAATTCGGAGGTTTTGGTGCTTTATTTCATAGACTATTCGTAAAAACTCTGTTTATGTAGCCAACAACTTCAAAAGCATAGTGCAGGATATACTGCAACCATGTGACGGTATTTTAAAATACAATACAATACTCATTACTGAATATTATTATTAATATAAAATACCAAACTTAATATGTTAACTTACGTGACAGAATTATAAAATAATCTGTCAAATAATCATGTGGTTCGTCACTATGATATTCATACATTAGTTCAGACTGTTTTTTGTATATCTATCCCTTTTCAATGTACTGAATGTTGAAACGGTATTCAAAGGACTTATAGTTATGACTAATAATATGTGATAAATATTTCATCTTTGTTTTTACAGACCAATATACCTTATAAGTGTGTCTGTCTCTCTCTTACTCACACCATTACATATGTAATGATTTTTCCCATTTAACTGTACACAAATTTTTTCCACCGAGTGCATTAATAGAAGTATAACTTCAAAAACTCTATTAAATATGCTTATACCCTCACTACTGTTAAACGTTTACCTTTGCTTTTCTCCCTTCTTCCTTCTTTTTTCTCTTGCACATTCCTTCGCTCCATCTTTTGTTCAGGGAGGCACATATTGAAGAGTCGCGTGACGATGAGATAGATCAATTTAGTTTTGTGCAAAAAATTCTGCTGTATTGAACGATAAGGAGTAGGTTGTCACTTCAAAATGGATTTTAGTTTTCCAACGAGTGACATATTTCCAATGAAATGAACATACGTACGTAAATTCTCCTATTTTTTTTAGACGCAAATAATTGCATTTCTGTTGTAAACTAAAAACACATTTGGCGTGTATTGATCAAAGAAAGTAATTTATGGGACAGTCATTGGCATTGCATGCTCTGTAGTGGAATTTCATCGCAATGAGTTTGATTAAAACAAACGGCGTGTTTTCGTTTGCCGGAAAAATTTTCCAGTAAAAAGCTAGCTTTCGATAAGTCAGAATCAGTCAGTTTATTGACCGATCTGTATTTTGATTGTCGGGATTACCACGAAACAATTTGCATACGACGTTTCGTAGTTTTTAACTCGTAGATTGTAATATTATTGCCCTCCAATCCAACAATTTTAACTTGTGGAGTAACGTAAACTATCATTAACGATTACTTACATAAATAAGTGTTCTTTACTATATTAACAGCTTATTAAATAAAAATATATAATTTAAAACGGGAATTTAATCCGTACGCTTAAATATATTGATATGGATTTTCTTTAGGGACGCACTCTGTCGGTGACTCTCCGGTAGTGTAATTTGCCCTTAAGGAAATCGGTTGCGAAGATTAGAATTTAGTTTTTGTTAGGTTGTTAATAAGAAGAAAAAAACTTTGTATGGTTTTATGAAACCACGGTAAAAGTGAAACTTTTTTTCACACTATAGACATTTAACTAAAAATTTTTCGAATAATATTCTATTAAGGGTATAAAAATCGCTTTATCAATCTTAATTTTATACTTGGAAAATTGTAATGGACCGAATATAAATAAAACACAAATAATATAGCTTGGAGCACACTACACTGGCAGCTGCTGCAAACTATAGTCGAAACCAAAATCAAAATCGAAATCGAAATCGAAATCGAATTCGAAATCGAAATGGAAATCGAAATCGAAATCGAAATCGAAATTGAAATTGAAATTGAAATTGAAATTGAAATTGAAATTGAAATTGAAATTGAAATTGAAATTGAAATTGAAATTGAAATCGAAATCGAAATCGAAATCGAAATCGAAATTGAAATTGAAATTGAAATTGAAATTGAAATCGAAATCGAAATCGAAATCGAAATCGAAATCGAAATCGAAATCGAAATCCAAATTCAAATTCAAATCGAAATCGAAATCGAAATCGAAATCGAAATCGAAATCAAAATCAAAATCGAAATGAAAATCAAAATCGAAATCGAAATCGAAATCAAAACCAAAATCAAAATCAAAATCAAAATCAAAATCAAAATCAAAATCAAGATCAAGATCAAAATCAAAATCAAAAGGTGTGTGTGCGATTCACACACGATAGAAGTGAAAACTTCAAATGAGATGAATATATATAACAAGCGTAGGATAATTACAAAGTTTATTTGTTTAAAAATGAAAGTGTTTTGTATAATTTTAAAAGATATTTTATTTAATATATGTTACATAATTTATTGCTCAAGTTCCATATTTTCAGTTTCAAAAATTATTATTTACGACTGTAATATTTTTAAAACGTTACATGTCGTAGATACTTACGCAGTCGAAGTTCGTATTAATACGAATAGGTAGAATACAACCTTCGACGTTACATGTCGTAGATACTTACGCAGTTGAAGTTCGTATTAATACGAATAGGTAGAATATAACCGTCGGCGTTACATGTCGTAGATACTTACGCAGTTGAAGTTCGTATTAATACGAATAGGTAGAATATAACCGTCGACGTTACATGTCGTAGATACTTACGCAGTCGAAGTTCGTATTAATACGAATAGGTAGAATTGTTTTCACTAGCAGATCTGGTTTAGTTGTAATTTTTGTATAGATCCGAAATGTTATATTGTTACAAATTTAATACATTAATTTAAATTGTCAGAAAATTGTAAAATTTTAAAATTGCCATTATGATATATTGGAAAAATAATTTTAATTTGAATTAAATGTAAAAGAAGAAATACAAATGAAATAAAGAATTTAAAAACAGAAAACATAAAAGATAAATTATTAAAATAAAGACAAATATATTGCAGAAGAAAAGAAATTAGACTACAGACAACAGACGAAGCCAGAGATAACAAGTATAGAGCAATAGAAAGAAATAATGAATTGATACAGAGGAGCAGAAAGAAAACCAAAAAAGAAGAAAAGAAAAAAAAGATATTGCGTTTTTTGTTTATATATTTTTTTATAGCAATAAATTGCAAAGTTACTAGAATCTACAACCCAGAAATTGTATTTATTGGACAGTGTTCCTGCAGAATATATATTTTTCGAAACGGTAACTTATAATTGAGAGTGAATTACTTTGTTGAAAAAAATTTTCAGTACCTATATTTTTCCTCAAAAAACAGAAAAATAGTTATTTATGATATGAGTGTTAAAAGTGAGGTTTTATTTTGTGAGTGAAAACGTTTGTGTGTCGAAACGTGCGTCATGCAATTTCGTTAATAAAGTGGAAATCTAAACCTTTTTAAGTGTTTCATTACGTTTAAATGGATTTCCATCAAGTTAAGGCAACCACCATTGAATAGTTGTTGAAAGTTTGATAGAAAAAGTATGAAAAACCCATAATTTTTGCGGTGATTATGGAACGTGCGACAATATTCGATATAGGTTTGCTAACTAGCTGACCCAATGAACTTCGTACCGGCCAAGAATTAAGGATTTTTTTCTCATTTTCCGTTTTTTCCCAATTTTTACGATTTTTTGTTTTGATCAATTTTATATATTTTTGTTTATTTTCAGGTTTTTACGATTTTTTATTTCGTTCTACTTTGTAATTTTTCCGGCTTCGTTATTTTGTAGTTTTTGTTTCTTTTAGACTTTATACCATTTTTGCCATTTTTGGAACGAAGTTCCCTTTCGGGCGTTACGAACAGTTATGAATGACGCTAGGAGCTAGCCAAAAAAAATTCATACCAAAATTTGTCACGACACGACACGACATACGCATGTTGTCTCTCTTTCTCATAGATAGATTTACCTATCTTTATTTAAATAGGAAACCCTAATATAATAAATACTAATAAAAGTACAATTAAAAAGACACTAATTTAAATTAAAAGAAAATACTGTAGAAAAAAATAAGTACCTATAATACATATTTTATTTTATCCTGTTTTTATAAATCAATAAATTCATAACATTTCAAAAATAGTTCTTAACTTGACTAGTTAGGTACCTACGTCAAATTACCTTAACTGTCAGTTACTGTCAAATATTTTAATTTTAAAATTTTGTATTAAATTGTTAATTCCTGTTTTAAATTAAATTGAAATAAAAAGTAATTCTAGGTAGATGTATATCCTCTAATCCTCTGGTATTGTATAAATGGACACTTTTGTTAAAAGAAACGAACTGTTGAAAATAGATTTACTTTTTTTTTTCTATTTTGCTTTGAACAGTGTAGTAGTGTCGCGAAATTGTTACGTTTATACAGGTTTTTTGTAGATAATAAATATTCTGCACAAGTTCCGGATATTGCTGATAGAGTTAGGTAAGTAGAGATTTTATACAGACGATAATAAATGCTTATGTATGTACAAACTCTCTGTTGTGTTTACAAATTACAATTCCTTCACTAATTAATCGAAAGGAACTTCGTTCCATCCGGGTGTCCCTTGACACCTCTCACTTTTTTTATGATATTTTCTGGGTTTTGTTTTTTCTATTTTCAACAATTTTTCAAGATTTTTTAATATTTTTTAACGTTTTTTAGATGTTACGATTTTACACATTTTTTTAGGATTTCCAACAATTTTTCACGATTTTAGACAATTTTTTAAGATTATTTCATTTTTTTTTTCGGCATATTTTTTAAACACTTTTAAAATTTTATCAAGATTTTCAAAAATTTTTCATCATATTCAACAAATTTTAAGATTATTAATAATTTTCCTGATTTTTATTTTGTTTTGCGATTTTCAAAAATATTTATGAATTTTCGTAAAGTTTTTATGATTTTCAATTACAATTTTTAACATTTGGGTTGCTGATATTAAAAGAAAACAAAAAAAAATTATTAACGTGATTAAAAGGAAATATTGTAATTAAGGATTTAATTATTATTATATCTAGTGTACTTTCGTTAAAGTTCTCTATAAATTTACAATTCATGATCTTATTAAAATTTTGTTCATTAACTATCATTAGAACCACTAAGATCATCTATATATCAATACATTTCCGGCCAGTTTTATTTATTAACGAGTTTACTCGCAATTCCAGTTTGAACACATTTTTTTACTTCACAAATTGTGTTTAACCCGTGTTTTATATAATGAATGACTTCTTTGTCGGAGATTGGTTTTTGGTTATCAAATTACATGGGATTGTCTGTAGTAAGTATTTAGTTTGGCTGATTTATTGCCTTCCTCTTAAATCTATTTGGAAAAACCCTTAGATCTACTTACACCTCCTAAAATCACTTTACATCACCTTAAAATCACTTAGGGAGCTTTACTACCTTAGAACAAACTTTCGTCGACCCTAATAAAATAAAAATCTTAACATTTTAAACCTTACTTTATTTCGTTTACTTTTTACCAATATACCAGTTGCATTCAGTTTAGTGAAGTTTGTACAATCTGCCCAATTTCACTTTAGCTCTGACGTTGAGTTAAAAAGTTAAAGTTAAAGAATGAGTTCTTTGGAAGAAAAATATGGAGATTTTTGATGTGAAACATCTATAGCGGCACGTAAATCAGATTTCTCGCGTGGCGACGGTGACGTATGATTCGTATGACGTAAAAAACCTAACGCATCGATAATAATCGATAAGAGATGTACTGATATCTTATATGAAATTGGTGTCATGTTTTGAGCGACGCGACGGTGGCGCGCCAAGAATAGGGGGAAGAAGCTCATCGATTCAAAAATTTGGCGGGACAGGGTATGAATTGTTTCATAAAAACTATGACTCGATTCCGCCTACTATCTATTCTATATATATATATAAATAATTGTTTGTATAGGCAACATAATATACCTACATATTTTGCTGACCTGTAAAATTGACAGCTAGTCAATCAAAATAGATTGTTGGTGAATAGTTGTCATATAGTTGTCCGCGTAAAATTTGTGTATTTAGTTTTAAATATGAATAAACAAAGTGTTAATAAAGAAAGTGATGAAAAAATATGAATAAAAATGAGTGAGTACCTACCTACTCTATATACATTGGGGTGTCCGTTATTTCCCAGATTTGGTTTTGTTCTCCAAACACCCATCAAATTTTTAGATTATGACCTAACAAAAATTATCAGACCTTAACCAGCCCTTAATATTCACATTAACCCGTGCCTAAATCATAATACATTTCCCATTTAAATACCGTTTAAAAGTTATTCAACGATAAAGTTGTATTCATAGTTAAATTCATCATTTTCCTATTTTTTATTTAGTATCGCTTTTTGTTTGTACTAAAATTATGAAGTAACTACAATTATATTAATATAGTAACGTACTTCTATATAAATTTGTGTTTTAATAATTTCCTTTTTTAAGATTATTGAATTTAAGGCAATTAAATAAAAAGCTAAACGAAATCACTTTTTAAATTTATTCAATAAATAGTCATCGTTATCTGGAAAAAATCGTAATATTTTATTTTATCATTATGACATATTTAGTTCCTATCACAATCTGTTCTTTTCTGCATATTACTTTTACACAATAATGTCGATGTTTCACATCTGCCAGGCGTCCCGTGACGGCTCACATTTTTTTTAGGAGTTTGGTGCGTATGAGGACCCTGTTGTAGGACTTGCGTCCTTTTCAGGGGATGGATGGAATGTTGGGAAGGAGTTAGCATCTGTCTGTCATCGGCACTGCTCTCACAATCCTTCTTTTCTTTGATCCTGAAGTTGGTCTTCTTACTTCCGTTTCCTTTCTTCCTTGTTGAATGAACGTGCCTAAAAGGTAATTTCCTTTTGGTGTCAGTGTAAGTGTGTGTAGGAGTGTAACCCACGTGGTGCAATGATGAACCAAGGTGGGGAGACGCTCAGATTGTCGGTCTCATAGGTTTGTTCTCACAGCTTGTTCGCAAACTGTTATCTTACAAACTGTAATATATTTTGTTGCGCATGTCGTATCAGAAATATGTTAGAAACTTGTATTGAACTAATGTGAGAACAGCTGTTTGATTTATGCGTATAGTGGGTTGCAGACGATTCAAGCTTTTGTATTATTATCAAACAAACCAAGTGTTTTTTATTATAACAAATATTTTAATTCCACAATGAGCAATTCTAACTATGATGGTAAGTACTTGATTATCGTACCAGAATGCACAGAGTAATTAGTTGTAGTTGTCCTTCCCCTTTAATTCTTTTTGTGGTCGTTCTAGCACAAAAAACTATTAATAAGTGAAACTGTTATAAAAATTGATCTCAAATGAATAAGAACAACCATAAAAAGTAGACTAAAGGACCTACGTTTCTTGTAGTTACTGCATTTCATTGCTATTTAACAAAGAATTGTAACAAAGCTGTATTTTATTTACAGAACTACAAGAATTTTTAGAATTCACTGACACCGTTCCCCAAAACGTTGTAGAGGAAGTAGTCATCCCTGTAGTACCGGTTCAAACACATGAATTAGAATCTTGGGTGTGGAATAAAAATAATACCAAGGTATTATTGGATTTTTATAAAAAGTATAGAACAAAAGTTGGTACTCATCAAATAAAAAACTTTAAAAAGCTTTGGGAGATTGTTTCACATGAAGTAAATAAAGTATTAAAAACCACAGTTACACCTTCTCAATGCGAGAACCGTTGGAGAGTGTTAGAAAGAGCATATAAAAAGCATGTGGACGATCAGAATAAAACTGGAAGAGCCCGACGATATTTCGAATTTATAGAAGAAATGAACGATATTCTGAAAGACAAAAAAAAACATAAAACCTACTGTGTTACTATCGGCTACGACGATATCAGAGATGCCTGCCGACAACATAGAAATAACTGCCGTTGCTTCCACAAGCAAAGTTGGGACATTTGAGAATGAAGCTGTTAAAACATTCCATAAAAAACTAGAGAAAAAAGGTAATCCTGTAATAAACAGGAATATTACTTTAGAAAAAATGCGGAAAAATAGAGAAGAATATTACATGGAACGGCTCAAACTAGAAAAAGAAAAAATTGAAATTCAAAAGGAAAAATTAAAGGTGTTAAAAGAAAGAAACCAATTAGAAAAAAATAAAATATTAAACAATAAAAACTGATCTTAAATTGTAATTGGAAATAAATAGGTACATAGTTCTTTAGTTACACAAGACTGATATAACTTAATCCTTTTATATGTTTGTTTTTATGTTATATTTTATTTCTTTAAATTTTTTTATAGTTGCGTTTTTATGTATTTTAGTTTATAGTTAAATAAATCTTATGGTTAATTACAATAACCTAATTTATGTGCTTAAGTAAAGATAATGAAAATAAAATTTAGAAAATAATTAAAAGTATTTATTAATATTTATTCTATAAGTCAATTTTTTATGGTAAAGACAGTGCTATGCGAGTTCTCTTTTGAACTGCATCTTCATTGTTTCCGGCTGCCAATACTTCTTCATTTATTTCACCAGCGTGTTCTTCTAGATGTAGCAACTCATTGTTAACAGCAAAATTATCGTTAATACTTAAATTATGTAAAACACAGCAGGCTCTTATAAAATTTACAACTATATTTATATCTCTGATTTTTAGATGATACAGTTGTCTCCATTTTTGTTTTAGAATACCATTGCAGTGTTCTATTAATATTCTATTTGATGAATGTTTTCGGTTGTAATTTAATTGAGACCTGTTCAACATACCTCTATCAGGGAAAGGTGTTAATAAATTGTATGACAACGGGTATGCACTATCTCCCAAAATATGGTTTTCTTGGCATTTTTCTCTCAGAGTATCACATAACGGAGAGGCCCTAAAAACTCTAGCGTCGTGAACAGAACCAGGATATCCCATAAATACGTCTATAATTTTTAATCGGTGGTCACATACTAATTGAGCCTAAAACAAAAAACGTATAAAGAAAACATAAATACATAAATATATCAAATTAACTTACTTGAATGGAATAGAAACCTTTTCTATTGATATATGAATCAGGATCCTCCTGAGGTTTATCAATTTTTATATGTGTACCATCTATAATACCAATAATTCCACGAAACTGGTTCCTTTCTTGAAAATTTCGCTGTATTTCAATCTGTTCTTCAGGAGTTGGCCACCGGATTATTTCAGCTGATAAATTACTTAAAAAATAAGTAACTCTTTTAATAATTTTATGTAGACAACTGATTGTTATGCCAAATCGGTCGGCTACATCGCGAAAACTAGCGGTTTGATGACCAGCATACCATAAAAAGACATGAATAATTTTAGCAGAATTTAGTTTTTCATGTGGGCCTGTCTGCCATTTGAAGTATTCACTGTTTTCAAATCTGTTAACGATTTCCTCACTAACATTCCTACTAATCCGAAAATGTTCCAAATATTCTTGGGCGTTTAATTGTGGTACAATTCTCTCAAAAAAATTATCATTTTTGGGTCTAACCCTATCGTCTAACAGGTCTTCTAGATTTGAATCGTCCGTTCCTGATAATTCAGATAACTCACTATCATCGGAGAAAGAAATATCGCCCATATTATGTAATTATTTTCTATTTACACAATTACACTTTATTCTAATTTCTAATATAGTTCATAAATAAAACAACCCAGCACAAATAATAAAATAACCTAACAAAATTTCATCTAAAACAAAATACGCATGCGTACCAAATAAGTTGCAGTTTACTGGAAAATAATCCGCAAACACTTCTAACTGTTACCAACTTATCAGAAATGTTTGTGCGAACAGTAAACTACTTACTTGATAACTGTTAGAAACTGACGTGAGAACACATAAACATAAACGGCGCATACTCCTGACGTCAGCAACTGTTTCTGGCGTGCTGTGAGAACAAACCTATAATATTGTCTTCTGGCTTTGTTGCGATGCTCTCTCTTCTTCATTTGCGCCTATCACAGCTATAGTAAAATTGGGCAGATTGTACCTGACACCCTATTTCCTTGAAGCAGAGAATCTAAATTACTGCAAAACAAGTTAAAATTTGAACCACAGTTTTGCTAGCGTGGGAACTTGTATCTTAATTTCAATAATTTAGTTTTGTTATAAATTATATTTTAACAATTATTGATGCTAAGACGCTGTTTTGAATCGATGTATACTTTGTGCTAATCCTAAAGTTGTTTAAATATAAAGAAACAAACAATAACATTAACAAATGGAAAAAATTTACACTATTTTATATTTTATCGTAGAAGAAAATTACAATAAATTAATTCATTATTTCTATAATATCCAATTTCTATACATATACCTACCTAATTAAAAGTTTGTAACAATAATGTCAGCTTAGGTACCAAAAATCCTCTCGAAGAAATTTCCTTTTGAACTTTAGCTAACCTTTTATACAACATCTTCTAAGTCGGGGTATTCGAATGTCATTTAATAAAATGTCAGTGAGTCGGCGAAATTATGTAAGGCACTAAAACCCTTTTGACATTTTCATGAAAATTTCTACCATCCCTTTAACTTTTACTCGGTTACATTTTATTGCGTATCGACATTTTAGGACATTAGCTAGGCTATTTAAATGTGGATGTAGGTACTTATAAAACGGCATAAAATTCGAAATTTGTTTCAAAGTTTATAACGGCTTTTTAAGCTTTGTACGATTTAATATACTAGGTGGTCTTACAAGTAACCACCTTTAAAATGAAAAACATGTTTTCCAGAAAATATTTTTATTTAGGCCATATTCCATTCCATTCCTTTTAGCTCAATATAACGATTCCAGCAAGTTCTTTACGCCGTCTGAATAATACGATTCTGAAAGCTCTGCAAAATAGGCGTTTGTTTCGTTAATCATTTCTGCGTTTTAGCTAATTTTTAACCGACTTCAAAAAAGGAGGGGGTTCTCAATTCGACCATATTTTTTTTATGTATGTTACCGAATATCTCCGGTATTTATAATCCGATTTAAAAAATTCTTTTTGCATTCAAAAGTGTAGTGTCAGTGTGGCCCCATAGAAATTTGGTTAAGGACTGTTCATCAATATAGAAGATATTTTAGGAAATACCACAAAAATCAACGGAATCAGCTCTGCAGTTAAGTTAATATGTTAATAATGATGTATAACATAAAAACATAATAATTAGCCCGTTACTGTCCCGCTCTAAAGCCAAAGGCCTCTTCTCACAAGGAGAAGGAAAGAGCAGTTAAGCAATTAGCTTGCTCACTGCGGGTTGGTGATTTCAGACAATTAGGCCCACTTTTTATCACGATATTTACCCACACCGTACGTGCATGGTGTTAGACAATTTACTTATGTCTCCAAAAAGTCACATTGGTACATGTCGGGATTGTTGGGGATTGAACTAAGTACCTCTTGCACGCTATTTGGAAGGTTTTGAGAATATTACATCATGAATTTGCGCCCAAATCTGACAAAGCCAAATAGTAACTAAAAATGATAAAATAAAAACTTGTACCGGCTTCAAAACAAAAATGCACTAAAAAGCCATAAATAAAATCTTTATTTCTTAAAAAAATTGGAACCAACAAGGCATCTTATTTCGATTTCCTTGAAATCGACTCCATTTTAATCTTAGCTATTAAATCAAGGTTTCGAATGTTAGTAACTCAAGATATAGACCATTGGAGCCGACATTAAGGAAATAGAGATCAAATACCTAGTTGGTTTCAATTTTTTTAAGAAATAAAGATTTTATTAATGACTTTTCAGTGTATTTTTTTTAGAAAGCTGTTCAATTTTTTTGAAAAAAAGATTTTTTTTAATTAAAAATCATCTCTTTAGATTTTGTAATAAAAGAATCGGAGGGTGCCAAATCTGATGAATAAGCCGGACAAGGAGACAATTTAAATGCCAAATCATAAATTTTTGCCAGTTTCATACTAGGTATAATGTTCTTGTAAGCTGGTTAAACAACACTTTTTTCTTTCTCATATGGGGTCGTTTTTCACTGATTTCCTGCTTGAATTTATCTAATAACGCACTGTATTATTGGCTATTTATAATTTAAATTTATTTAAGATAATTAATTAAAATTTACACCCCGATAAATATAGTTGTCATAATATTTACGACCCATTGAGCTACTTTTACCCGCTTTGGCGGAATTTAGCCAGCTTCAGTTTACTGCATTGCGTTCAGTCTGTTCTGTGTGTAGTAATGGATCCAGGTTTCATCAACGCTTCAATCGACGTGAAAAGTCCGACTGATTGCGCTTCATAACATCCAAACATACGGTTATACAATCATGTTTTTGGTTAATGGTCAGCAAACGCGATCTCATCGGCAGATTAATTTTTTATATTTAAAATATAAGTAGTACGCTTTTTACTGATTTTTGTGGCCTCTGCAAATTTACGTAGCTTCACTTTACACCACTTTAAACTATATCATATTTTTTAATTTTCCGCTAAAAAAATTATTGGAACGAAGTTCCCTTTCGCGCGTTACGAACAGTTGCGACTGACGCTAGGAGCTAGCCAAAAAAAATTCATACCACGACACACGCATGTTTCTCTCTCTCACAGACCAAAAAGTAAATAACTCTCTCTCCCTTTCTCTCATAGATAGATATATTACAATTAAAAAGACACTATTTTAAATTAAAAGAAAATGTACATTAAAAAGAAAATACTGTAGAAAAAATAATAATTAACTATAATAGTATTACATTTTATTTCATCCTGTTTTTATAAATTAATAAATTCATAAACATTTTAAAAATAGTTCGTAACTTGACTATTTAGGTACCTACGTCAAATTACCTTAACTGTCAGTTACTGTCAAATATTTTAATTTTAAAATTTTGTATTGAATTGTTAATTCCTGTTTTAAATTATAAAAAGTAATTCTAAAAAGATGTGTTATCTTAAGCTCTGGTATTGTATAAATGGACACTTTTGTTTAAAGAAACGAACTGTTAGGTAAGTAGAGATTTTATACAGACAATAATAAATGCTTATGTATGTATAAACACTCTGTTGTGTGTACAAATTACTAATGCCTTCACTAATTAATCGAAAGGAACTTCGTTCCATCCGGGTGTTCCTTGACACCTCACACTTTTTTTTTTTTAATCGAGAAGTTATTGGTTTTACCTCGTTTTTCGAAAATCGAGTTTTTATCAGATCCCAACATCTTCAACAATAGCATAGGCCGCATTAATCAGCTCATATCAGGGTAAAAAAACAAACTACAGACACTGTGTTTCGGTCTCATTTGAGCTCATCAGTGTAGTGTAGGTTATGTCTCTTTAGTCACTAATAAAGAGACATCCACGGTATAAACTGAATAATATCTATATATATAGAAAATGATACAAACGTATCTCGCGTTATGTGTCAATAGTATATTAACTATTCCAGAGTATAAAGAAAAATATGCAATTTTTATATAATCCAAACGGCAGTGATAACAAAAGGTGAAAAATAATAATTAATCTGATAACAAAAATTTTTTAACATTAAAGTTAAAACTTTAAACATTAACTTTATTCGTGTGATCCAAGCACCATTTCGTATGTAAATCAACTTTCTAAACTTCTAATTCTATTTTTTCCGGTCGGACAATACACTCACACAAGTTTTCCAAAACGGATATTCTCTTACGAACATCAAAATACGGTATCCATCAATTTTAAAAACTACGAAAACTTTTCGCGAGGTATACGATAATATATTATGTAAAAAGAATGACAGCTAATCCATCTTCTTTCTCGCATCCTTTCCAACTCAAATATATGAATATAACTAAGACAATAAAGTAAAAAATTGATAAAACTTTTTAGGTTAACTTAACAAAATCTTATTTTCATTTATAGTTTATTTTCAACGAGAGGGTGAGTGCGTTTTCATTGCTAAAGTTTCAAAGCCAGTCGCGAACGAACATGAATCTTATTAATGTAATATCCATATAATTGTAAAGTAAAAAAAAGTATAATAATCAAATTTATACAAAAAACAGATCATTGAGACAAATATAAATTGCTTCGCGACCATCTGCATTTCGCGCCACCCTTTTTTTTAAACAATCTTGAGCTAGCAGATTTTTAAAAACGTTATGGTTCATAACATTTTTTTTACTTCATTCCCAAATAAATGTGAAAAATGTAAACAGATTTCACGAGTATACAAATGCCCATTCCTTCTTATTTCTTGCTTTCTTCTGTGCTTCGTTCCAGTTTACGCCTATATCTCTTAAACATGCAACCACTACGTCGTTCTAGATTTTTCTAGGTCTATTTCTCGTTCTTTTCTGTATCGATCTTGCTTGCCATACGCTTTTTGTTTGTCTTCCGTCCTATATTTGCACAACATGTCCAAACTACTTTAGCTGTTGTCTTTCAATGCTTTTTAAAATCGGTTCCACTTTTAATTTTTCTCTTATTAAATCATTTCTTATTTTGTCTCTTCTTGTACATCCTTTTACTTCTTGTCGTTTCTCCGTTAAGTATCCAGCATTCACTACTAAAGATTAAAGTTGGTTTGAAGACCGTGTTGTAGACGGTTATTTTGGTTTTTCTCGAGATCTTTTTGTTTCTTATAAATATTTTGTTCATTGCATAGTATAATCTGGTCGACTTTTCAAGTCTATCATTTATTTCTGCCGTCGGTTTACCATTTTTGTGTATCTTTACTCCTAAATACTTAAACGCATCTACTTGTTCTATATTATTTCCATTTAGTTTTATTGATATATTCACATTATTCCTACTTCCTACCTAAAACCATTACTTATGACTTATTTACATTTATCATTAGGTTTCTTTGTTGGAGGGATTCTTTCTATATCTAGATTATTTTGTAGATCTTTCTCATTTTTGGTGTATCTAATATA